>CM017772.1:35826439-36376439 GCA_008009225.1 Acer yangbiense | reverse complement strand
GGAGCGGGAACGCTGAGGTAACTTTCTTTAATTTTACTTTCTTTCTTTTTTTATTACTTTTTAAAATTATTTTATAAGCTAAGGAGCGGGAACGTAAACGGGAACGATGAAGTAAATTTCTTTAACTATACTTTTTTTTTTTTACTTTTTGAAATTGTTTTATTAATCTAGGGAGCGGGAGCGGGAACAGGAGCGGGGGCGTTGAGGTAAATTTACTTAACCTTACTTTTTTTAATTTCACTTTTTAAATTGTTTTTTAAGATAGGTAGCGAGAGCGAGAACGGTAACGAGAACGTTGAGGTAACTTTCTTTAACTTTACTTTTTTTTTTCACCTTTTTAAATTGTTTATTTATCTAGAAAGCAGAAACGGGAGCGAGGTTTTTGAGGTAAATTTCTTTAACCTTAACTTTTTTATTTAACTTTTTTAAATTGTTTTTTAAGCTAGGGTGCGGGAATGGAAACAGGAATAGGAGCGGGAACGTTGAGGTAACTTTCTTTAACTTTACTTTTTTAAATTGTTTTTTAAACTAAAGAGCAGGGATGGGAATGGGAGTGCTAAGGTAACTTTATTTAGCTTTAGTTCTTTTTTATTTTACTTTTTTAAATTGTTTTTTAATCTAGGGAGCAGGAGTGGGAACGGGAACGGGGAACGGGAGCGCTGAGGTAACTTTCTTTACTTTTTTTAATTTTAATTTTTAAATTGTTTTTTAATCTAGGGAGCGCGAGTGGGAACAGGAACGGGAGTGGGAATGCTGATGTAACTTTCTTTAACTTTACTTTTTTCTTTTCTTTTTTTTTTTTACTTTTTTAAATTGGTTTTCAAGCTAGGTAGGGGGAATGTTTATGCTTCACAATTCACTAATGTCATAACACCCACACACTTGTTACATTTCCTTTTCTGAGGAATGCATGTATACATATATATGTCATATGTTCTGGAAATGCATGCCCTGAATTGACTTCAAAATGTTGAGAATTTTAAAGAATTAAAATTAGAAACCCGTGACTATAATCAATGTTTTAAAACTTGAAAGGCGAGGCGAAGTGGTAGCCTTGAGGCGATTGAGGCGGTAGCCTCAACCGGAAAATGGAAAAAAAATAAAGAAAATTAATAAAATAGAAAGTATTTCATAATAACAATACTAACATAAATATCCTACACAAATGACAAAAAAAAACGTCATTCTAATTTCACTTTATTTTTTAAAAATTATTTTTTTAACTAATTTATAGTTAAGCAGGAGCAGGGAGCGGTGTGCGGGGTGTGGGAGCTGTAGGAGCGGGAACTAGAGGTGGGTAACTTTCTTTTACTTTATTTTTTCAAAATTATTTTTTAACTATTTTATAATTTAACAGGAGCGGGAGGGTGCGGGAGTTGCAAGAGCAGAAACTGTAGGTGGTTAACTTTCTTTCACTTTATTTTTTCAAAATTATTTTTTAACTATTTATAATTTATCAGGATCGGGGTGCGGGGTGTGTGAGAGCTGCAGGATCAGGAACTAGAGGTGGGTAACTTTCTTTTACTTTATTTTTTCAAAATTGTTTTTTAACTATTTTATACTTTAACAGGAGCAGGGAGTCGGAGGATGCGGGAGCTGCAGAAGCGGGAACTGAAGGTAGATAACTTTCTTTTACTTTGTTTTTTCAAAATTATTTTTTAACTATTTATAATTTAGCATGAGCGGGGAGCGGGAGGGTGCGGGAGCTGCAAGAGCGGAAACTGGAGGTGGGTAACTTTCTTTTACTTTACTTTACTTTTTCAAAATTATTTTTTAACAATTTATAATTTAGTAGGAGCGGGGAGCAGGAAGCGAAGAGCGGGAGGGTGCAGGAGCTGTAGGAGCAGGAACTAGAGATGGGTAACTTTCTTTTAATATATTTTTTCAAAATTATTTTTTAACTATTTTATAATTTAATAGGAGCGGAAACTGGAGGTGGGTGTGTGTGTGTGTGTGTGTCTGCTTGTGTTTATTTTTATTTTTATTATGTGTGTCTGTGTTTATTTTTATTGTGCTTGTGTTTATATTTATTGTCTTTGTGTTTATTTTTATATATTGTTTGTGTGTGTTTGTATTTATTTTTATTTGTGCTTGCATGCTTGCTTGCGTGGTCTATGTTTTATTGTGTGTTTGTGTTTATTTTTATTTTTATTTTTATTGTGTGTGTTTGTTTTCATTTAGTGTTTATGTGTGTGTTTGTGTTTTTATTTATTTATTTAGTGTGTTTGTGTTTATTTTTATTGTGTGCATACGTGTTTGTGTTTATTTTGATATCGGGCGTGCGATGCTTGTGCGTGTGTTTTATTGTGTATGTCTTGCGTGCTTGTTTGCGCTTGTGTGTTTTATTGTGTGTTTATTTTTATTTAATTTGTGTGTTTGCGTGTGCTTACTTTCTTGCTTGCGTGCGTATGTTTTTTATTTTGTGTTTATTTTTATTTATTGCGTGTGTTTGTGTATGTGCTTGCTTGCTTGCTTGCATGTGTATGCTTATTTTTATTTATTGTGTGTTTGCGTGCATGTGTTTGTGTTAGAAGTAGATGTAGAATATTAGAAGTAGAATACTAGAAGTAGAAGTAGAAGTAGAAGTAAAATAGTAGAGAAGTAGAGATGTGTAGAAGTAGAAGTAGAGAATAGTAGGAAGTAGAAGTAGAATAGTAGAAACAGAAGAGTAGAATAGTAGAATAGTAGAAGTAGAAGTATAGAATAGTAGAAGTGGAATAGTAGAATTAGAAGTAGAAGTAGAAGTAGAACGGTAGAATAGTGTGAGGGGTGTTTTATTGTGTGTGTGTTTGTGTTTTGTATTTATTTTTATTTAGTGTGTGTTCATTTTTACTAGGTATGTTTTTTGTGTTTAGTTTTATTGTCCGTGTGTGTTTGTGTTTTTGTGTTTATTTTTATTTAGTGTGTGTTTTTCATTATTAGTGTGTGTGTTTGTGTTAATTTTTATTTAGTGTTTGTGTGTGTGCGTGTGTGTGTTTGCGTTTATTTTTATTTAATGCATGCATGCGTGCGTGTTTGTGTTTATTTTTTATTGTTTGTGTGTTCGTGTTTATTTTTAGTGCGTGCGATGGATGTTTGCTTGCTTGCTTGCGTGCTTGCAGCGGGCGTGCGCGTGTGCTTACGTGGCGTGCTTGTGTGGCATGCTTGCTTGCGTGCGTGCGTTGTGTGCGTTGTGTGCTTTCTTGTTTGCTTGCTTGCATGTGCATGTGCGTGGGCGTGCGTGCTTGCTTGCGTGTGTTTTATTGTGTGTTTTTTTGTGTGCTTATTTTTATTTACTGTGTCTTTGTGTTTATTTTTGTTGTCTGCGTGTGTTTGTGTTTTTTTGTTTATTTCTATTTAGTATGTGTTTTTTTTATTAGTGTGTTTGTGTTTATTTTTATTGTGTGTGTTTATGTTTATTTTTATTTAGTATTTGTGTGTGCATGTGTTTGTGTTGTTTTTTATTTAGTCTTTGCGTTTGTGCGTGTGTTTGTGTTTATTTTTATTATGTGTGTGTTTTGTGTTTGTGTTTATTTTTAGTGCGTGCGATGGATGTTTGCTTGCTTGCGTCCGTGCTTGCGTGTGTGCTTGCGTGTGTGCGTGTGTGCATGTGTGCTTGTGTTTGTGCTTATTTTTATCTGGTGTATGCATGCGTGTGTTGGTTTTTATTGTGTGTTTGTATTTATTTTTATTTATTGTGTATTTGTGTGTGCTTGCTTGCGTGTGTTTGTGTTTGCTTGCTTGTTTGTGTGCGTGCGTGTGTTTAATTGTGGGTGTGTTTATTTTTATTTATTGTGTGTGTGTTTGTGTTTGTGTTTATTTTTATTTAGTTATTGTGTGTATTTGTGTGTTCGTGTATGTGTGTTTGTGTTTATTTTATTTAGTGTGTGTTCGTGTTGATTCGGGAGTCCCGTGTGGAAAGGCTCTCGCTCAACGGAACAATTGTACGTTGAGGATAACAGGCTGATGACTCTCATGGGTAACTTTCCTTTACTTTATTTTTTCAAAATTGTTTCTTAACTATTTTATAATTTAGCAGGAGCGGGGAGCGGGGAGCGGGAGGGTGTGGGGTGCAGCAGGAGCGGAAACTGGAGATGGGTAACATTCTTTCACTTTATTTTTTAAAAATTATTTTTTAACTATTTTATAATTAAAGAGGAGCAGGGAGCGGAGTGCGGGAGTTGGAGGAGCGGGAACTAGAGGTGGGTAACTTTCTTTTACTTTATTTTTAAAAAATTATTTTTTAACTATTTTATAATTTAATAGGAGCGGGGAGCGAAAGGGTGCAGGAGCTACAGGAGCGGAAACTATAGGTGTTTAACTTTCTTTCGCTTTATATTTTCAAAATTGTTTTTTAACTATATATAATTTAGCAGGATCAAGGAGCGGGATGGTGAGGGAGTCGCAGGATTAATAACTGGAGGTGGGTAACTTTCTTTTACTTTATTTTTTTAAAATTGTTTTTTAACTGCTTTATACTTTAACAGGAGTGAGGAGCGAGAGGGTTCAGGAACTAGAGGTGGGTAACTTTCTTTTACTTTATTTTTTCAAAATTGTTTTTTAACTATTTTTTAATTTAACAAGAGCGGGATGATGCAGGAGCTACAGGAGCGGGAATTGGAGGTGGATGTGTGTGTGTGTGTCTATTTGTGTTTATTTTTATTTTTATTTTTATTATATGTGTCTGTTTGTGTTTATATTAATTAATTGTATTTGTTTTTATTTTTTTTAGTGTGTTTATTTTTATATTTATTTAGTATGTGTGTTTATTTTTATTTATTGTGTGTTTTATTGTGTGTGTTTATTTTTATTTAGTGTGTGTAGCTGTGTTTGTGGTTATTTTTATTGTGTGTTTTTATGTTTATTTTTATTTAATGTTTGTGTTTGTGCATGTGTATGTTTGTGTTTATATTTATTTAGTGCGTGCGTGTGTGTTAGTGTTTATTTTTATTATGTGTGTTTATGTTTATTTTTATTTAGTGTTTGTGTTTGTGCATGTATGTTTGTGTTTATTTTTAGTGCGTGCAATGGATGTTTGCTTGCTTGCTTGCTTGCGTATGTGCTTTCATGCATGTGTGTTCGCTCGCTTGCGTGCGTGCTTGCTTGCTTGTGTGTGTGTTTTATTGTGTGTTTATTTTTATTTACTGTGTGTGCTTTTGTGTGTTTATTGTCTGCGTGTGTTTGTGTTTTTTTGTTTATTTCTATTTAGTGTGTGTTTTTTTTTTTTTTAGTGTGTGTTTGTGTTTATTTTTGTTTAGTGTTTATGTGTGTGCATGTGTGTTTGTGTTTACTTTTATTTAATGAATGCATGCGTGTGTTTGTGTTTATTTTTATTGTGTGTGTTTGTGTTTCTTTTTAGTGCGTGCGACGGATGTTTGCTTGCTTGCGTGCAGTGCTTGTGTGTGTGTGCGTGCTTGTGTTTATACTTATTTTTATCTGATGCTTGTGTTCATGCGTTTATTTTTATTGTGTGTGTTTGTGTTTATTTTTATTTATTGTATATTTGTGTGTGCTTGCTTGCGTGTGTTTGTGTGTTTGCTTGCTTGCGTGCGTACATGTGTTTTATTGTGGGTGTGTTTATTTTTATTTATTGTGTGTGTATTTTTGTTTGTGTTTATTTTTATTTAGTGTGTGTGTTGATCCGAGAGTCTCATGTGGAAGGGATCTCGCTCAACGGATCAAACGGCTGCTGAGGATAACAGGCTGACGTGGCTAACTTTCTTTTAGTTTATTTTTTCAAAATTGTTTTTTAACTATTTTACAATTTAGCAGGAGCAGGGAGCATAAGGGTGCGGGAGCTACAGGAGCGGAAACTGGAGGTGGGTAACTTTCTTTCACTTTATTTTTTGAAAATTGTTTTTTAACTATTTTATACTCTTAACAGAAGCGGGGAGCGGGAGGGTGCGGGAGCTATAGGAGCGAGAACTGGAGGTGGGTAACTTTCTTTCACTTTATTTTTTAAAGTTGTTTTATAACTATTTTATAATTAAGCAGGAGTGGGAAGCGGGGTGCAAGGTGTGAGGTGCGGGCGCTACAGGAGCGAGAACTAGAGGTGGGTAACTTTCTTTTACTTTGTTTTTTCAAAATTATTTTTTAATTATTTCATAATTTAACAAGAGTGGGGAGCAAGAGGGTGCAAGAGCTACAGGAGCGGGAACTGGAGGTGGGTAACTTTCTTTTACTTTATTTTTTCAAAATTGTTTTTAACTATTTTATAATTTAACAGGAGTGTGGTGCGAGGAACAGGAGGATGCGGGAGCTGCAAGAGCAAGAACTGGAGGTGGGTGTGTGTGTCTGATTTTTTTTTTTTTTTTTTTTCGTGTGTTTATATTAATTAATCGTGTTTGTGTTTTTTTTTTTTTTTTTAGTGTGTGTTTGTGTTTTTTTTTATTTAGTGAGTGTGTTTATTTTCAATGTGTGTGTATGTGTTTATGTTTATTTTTATTATGTGTGTATGTGTTTATTTTTATTTATTGTGTGTTTTTGTGTGTTTTATTGTGTATTTATTTTTATTTAAGGTGTGTGTGTTTATTTTTATTAATTGTTTGTGTGTTTGTTTATTTTTATTTAGTGTGTGTTTGTGTTTATTTTTATTTATTGTGTGATTTTGTGTGTGTTTATTTTTATTAATTGTGCGTGTTTGAGTTTATTTGTATTGTCTATGCGTTTGTGTATATTTTTTATTTAGTGTGTGTATTTATTTTTACTTAGTGTATGTTTTTGTTTGCTTTTATTGTCTGTGTTTGTGTTTTTGTGCTTATTTTTATTTTGTTTGTTTTTTTTTATTAGTGTGTGTGTTTGTGTTTGTGGTTATTTTTTATTGTGTGTGTATTTATGTTTATTTTTATTTAGTGTTTGTGTTTGTGCGTGTGTGTTTGTATTTGTGTTTATTTTTATTTAGTGCGTGCGTGTGTGTTTGTGTTTATTTTTAGTGCATGCGATGGATGTTTGCTTGCTTGCTTGCTTACTTACTTGCATAATGTGAACCAAACAAGACTCAATTGATGTGGAGCTTTCTGGAGACGTGGGATACATTTGAAAGTTGGAATGGTGTTGTTTGAGGGAGGTTTGAAGACCAAAAGAACGGAAAAATGAAGATTGTTTCAACGTATTGATCACGGTTTTCTGAGCGATGTAATTTAAGGTGACTTGTAACGGTTGAGGAAGCGGATGCGCAACCGTGACCCGAATCATAGTCAATCATAAGCATGCGTGGAACGAAAAATCTTTAGCGAAAAAGGAAAGTGTTCTTTTGGGAAGTTTTTGTGCTTGAAGGAAAAAGAATACTCTTTACAAGAAGACTTGTCATAAAAGGAAATAGTATATTTATATTAAACAAGTAAGTCTTGTACGTTTAAGAGTAAGATTTCATTTTATCTTAAACTCCCTGTAACTAGTATGAATATTTATAATATTTATTTTATGAGATTTAAGGCTGTGGAGCAAAAAGAACACCATGTAACATCAGAGAGAGTGTGAGTAAGATCCAGGGAGACCCAATGGGAATATCAGATGAGGGATCCAATGGAATATCGGTGGATCAAGTTAGAGATCCGTGAGTGATATTCAGGGGAGACCTAAGGGATATTTTGGGGGTTCTTGGTGAGAATCTTATGAGTAGGGTTTGGGGTTGAGGTGAGAGAGTTAATCCTAAAGTATATGGTTGTAACAGTTTATCATATAGTGGAACTTTCTCTGTCGTCCTGACAGCCTGTCACTACAAGAAAATTGCTCATCGGCGATGCATTTATTAGCTACATAAAAAATGTATCGCCAAAACCTATCTTTGGTGACCCTCTAGGCATGGTGTCGTTAAATATATGTCATCACAGTGACTTATTAATTTCAATATTTTGGTGACATAATAGTAGAGTTTTGGAGACCCCTACTTGATGCCATTGATGTGATACATATATTATCTCACTAAATGTACTAAACATCACTAAAAATCTACTTTTAGCGAGATATATTAATATGTGTAGCGATAGTGTCGCTAAAATTATAATTATATAAATTATAAATGAAAAATAATTAATTTTTATTTTCTTAAAATAATTTTTAACATAAAAATCATATATATGCATTTAGCTATGACATAATTTTTTAGTAAATACAATTTTTATGTTATTAATAAATAATAAATTTAATCTTTTGTTAATTTTTATTTTATGTTTTTACAAGAATTAATTTTTATTTTAACATTGTTGAAGATAAAATTTGATGCAATTAAATATTAAAAATAATTCAAAGATAAATTCAAAGGCCAAAGTTGAAGGTTTGTAAAGGCTATATTTAATTGTATATGAGTTTTTACAATGTTTATTTAATATATATATTTGTTAAGAAAAATTATTTTTTTCTAGAAAAAATAATTTTGTTTATCAATTAAAATTATTCAAATATTAAATTTGTAACAATTTTACAATTGAAGATTTCTCTATTTATTAATAAAGAACAATTTAAATAACAAAAGAATTAAATATATTAATTTAAAAAAGGATATATATATATATATATATAAAACCATTTTGGCGATAGTGTGAAAAAGAAAATGGTACCAGAGGTTCCTATTTTTTTGGTTGATTTGTTTAGTGAGATATAATTATTGGGAGTTAATTGAAAAGAAAGTGGCAACATGTTTCCTATTTTTCTGTTGAATGGTTTAATAGAATTCTACTAATGCTCTTTTTATCTCTGGATATAATATTGTTGTTGTTGATCGGTTATTTTACTCTGATGCATTTACAGGTACCAACTCTTTCTTTTTTCATCTGCATCTTCCATTTTTCATCCTACAAGTTATAAATGGCTTTATCTTTTTTTTGTTTTACAATGTATAGTTAATATACTTTCTGCTTTCTTGCTTTTCAATCACATAATATAGTAAATATACTATACAGTTTATGCATCACTGATTTAAACAGTGATACAAACAAATACTGATTCATGGCTCTTATTGCCATTAAGAAAGTAAAAAAATATTTAACGTTATATGAAAATAACTGAAAAAATTAACATTTTTTCCTTTTGTTTCTTTATTACCGTTGCTATTTTTTCGTGTTTTTGTATATTTTTTTATGTCTTAATTCAGTTTTTCTTTTCTAAAAGGTTGTTTGTGGCACCCTGTTTTGAAAGGTCAGAGGAAGTCATAGGAATTTGAAGAATTTATTTGTTGTCGTCCAGTTTGAAGCAATTTCTGAGGTTAGTATATATATATATTAACTAGTATTGTTGATAGGGATTTTTGATAGGGATGTTAAAAAGATTATCAATTTAATGTTATTTTGTAGATTAGATGGCTCCAGGATGTCGTTTGTCTATATTTACTATGGTTGATTCATCTGGTGATGACACTTCTGATGCAAATTGTGAAGGAAATTGGAAAATTCAGAAGAACTTGTGAAGCAATCGGAGAAGCTTTGTTTAGACTATAATAAAGATAATTTTATTATGTATCTTCATTTGTAAGAAATTAATTATCTGAATTTTCTTAGTCCCTCAATGTGCAAGTATATCATAGGCTCGTGTCCCCTTAATTGATCTCTAATCTCTCTCGAGTCTTAGAAATCACATCCACACATACAAAGTACATATGAATTCATTAAGTGCCATGGCACACACACAAGAGCCATGTATGCCAGCCTAGTGTATCTCTCATTATCTGGTCATATACAGTGATTATTTCGTTGGGCATGTAATGCGCAACCGCGTGGGCCATACTACAACCAATAATTCATTCACAATGGCTAACCAAATACGGGATAGCAACCAAGTGAAAGCATTAAGAATACGAGATACCCATACAACACGTATGTTATATGCTCGTGTCCTCTTAATTAATCTCTAATCTCTCTCGATGTCTTAGAGATTACATCCATGCATAAATGCTTGGATTCATTAAGAACTGTGGGACACACACACGAGCTCTACACGCCAGCCTAGTGTATCTCTCACTGTCTGGTCATGTAGAGGATATCACGCTGGATATGTTAATGTGAACCATGCGATATATAACACATAGCCTAAATATCATTCACAAGGTGGCTAACCGAGTGAAAGCATTAAGCAATGAAATACTCATATAACTATACAAGCACAAAAGGAATTCAGTTTGTCTTTACTCTATATACGGATTTGGTTTTATCAATCTCCCTAGGATGGCTAGACATGGGAAACAAGTTTACCAAACAACAATGTGCAATAAATTGGTTGTTATACCTTAAGACAATTCAATATAGGTTAAGGGTTCATTCTCTTGATTTGGGAATTTTCCCTAAATCAATTTATTACCCAATCCGGCCAAGGATGAGCAATTGTGCCTTGATAACAAGACCCATTGAGCACAAGAATATGGAACCCAGACCAATTTAGCAACTAAATACCTGAACTGAAACATTTTCCACTCTTTAGAGCTAAATCTCTAACACTCCAATTACTCTAAACATGGCATTTTGGTCATCCATCAATCAATCAACAATCATGGGAAGTTAAATTACACTACTCCTACATTAAATTACTCTACTCCTAATCTCAATCATGGACACATATCAATTTAGGACCTCTACACACATGGATATTGCAATTAGAGCTTAAAACATGTAATTAGCAAAGAATAAAACAAAACTCACATGAATTTAAGAACAACCAACATATATAACACAAGTGTATGGTTTACAATATTCCTCAAATCATAGTTACACATCAAAGAAACAATAAATATAAAGAAATGAGTAAATAAGAGCAAACCGTTGAAGACAAACACTCTAAAGATGCTCATAGCTTTCCTAGCTCGGATTTGGTCTAAAAACCACTCATATTTCATTGCAAACTGCTCTAAGATGGATGGAAGAGGTGTGAAAATGGTGGTGGAGGTGTGTGGTGAGCTCCCATGGAGGAAAAACCTCCATAGGAGCTTGGATTCTCTCCTTATTTGGTGAATAAGGTGAATGAGATGAAGAAAATGGTTGGGCAAAGGAGAGAGAGAGGGATTGAAGGGATTCTATAAAAATTGGGAAAAATTGGGGTATTTATAGTGGGGATAAGGCTAGGGCAGAAATGAAGGTGAAAGGACGAGAATGCCCTTGCATAAGTGGCTGATTTTAGGGGCTTCGCGGGTGACTTTCCAACAGCGCGCACCGTTACAGAAACGGGCATAACTTTCTCCAAAAATATCGGAATTAGGTTCTTGAAGAACCGTTGGAAAGAGGACGTCTGGATCTTTCAAACCATATATAGCACAAAACCCAGTTCAATCGGAAGAGAGAGATATGGCCCCCATAAGTTGAGCAATCTGCAGGAAGCTTTTGTCAAAAATTCTGCCTTGATTTTTGCGCCCTATTATGCGCCCTAGGGCGCCGAATTACAAAATGGGGGTCTTCTGGTCTCTTTTTGCTCCCTAAATGGTGGAACCTAAACGCAGAATAGGGGCGCCGAACCTAAGTTTCAAAAATTACACTTTTGTCCCAATATTTCTCCATTTTTGCACTTTAGCCCCTGTGATAAAAAATACCCTGAAACACTTATTTAAAACATTAAATACCCGATTTTACCCAGAAAATAATCATAAAAGATAAAAGTAAGGGGCTACACAATGTGTAGAAATAAGAGTTATCAATAAACTACCATAATATATACATAGATATAATGAAATGGAGAGATGGCATATAATGTGGTTACACTAAGGAAATGACTCAACTATAACAATCTTCCTAATTAAGCACTAGACTTACCTAGTTCCTCAATGTGCAAGTATATCATAGGCTCGTGACCGACGGTTCCGGTTCCGGTTCCGGTTCCACGGTTAGGTAGAACCGAAACCGACCTATACCAGTTTTGGTTTCGATTTCGGTTTTGATTTCGGTTTCGATGCCGGAACCATCGGTTTCGGTTCTGATTCTGAAGAAACCGACGGTTTTGAACCTTTTTTTTTAATTTATTTAAAACAAAAACAACCCATACATCAGAATCCAGATCACTGCAAGATACTTCATAATCACCCACCACCACCAGTTCATGCTTCATACTTCATCAGTTCATACTTCATCGATTATCATCCCTCTCTCTCTCTCTCTCTCTCTCACTCTCTCTCTCTCTCTCACACACACACACACAAATCAACCCCAAAATCCCAAATCACCCAAATTAACCCCAAATCACCCACCACCACCTTTGAATCGGCCATCCCCAAATCACCCAAACTCTAACTGTCCAAGAACCCACCCCCCCCCCCCCCAAGATCGAAGAAGAACTGAAGATGATGCTGCAGAAGAACGGGAGCGGGGGCGTTTGGGTAAATTTATTTCTCCTTTTTTTTTTCTTTTTTTACCTTTTTAAATTGTTTTTTAAGCTACAGAGTGGAACGGGAACGAGAATGAGGGCGCTGAGGTAACTATCTTTATCAGTACTTTTTTTTATTTTACTTTTTTAAAATTGTTTTTTAAGCCTGGGAGTGGGAGTGGGAGTGGGAGTGGGAGCGGGAGCGGGAACGGGAACGAGGGCGTTGAGGTAACTATCTTTAACTTTACTTTTTTTTAATTGGTTTTTAAGCTAGGGAACTGGAATGGGAGCATTCAGGTATAACTTTCCTTAACTTTACTTTTTTAAATTTTACTTTTTAAACTTGTTTTTTAAGCTAGGGAGCGAGAACGGAAACGGGAACGGGACGAGAGTGGGAATGCTGAGGTAACTTTCTTTAATTTTACTTTTATAAATTGTTTTTTAAGTTGGGGAGCAGGAACGGAAACAGGAATGGGAGCGGGAACGCTGAGGTAACTTTCTTTAATTTTACTTTCTTTCTTTTTTTATTACTTTTTAAAATTATTTTATAAGCTAAGGAGCGGGAACGTAAACGGGAACGATGAAGTAAATTTCTTTAACTATACTTTTTTTTTTTTACTTTTTGAAATTGTTTTATTAATCTAGGGAGCGGGAGCGGGAACAGGAGCGGGGGCGTTGAGGTAAATTTACTTAACCTTACTTTTTTTTAATTTCACTTTTTAAATTGTTTTTTAAGATAGGTAGCGAGAGCGAGAACGGTAACGAGAACGTTGAGGTAACTTTCTTTAACTTTACTTTTTTTTTTCACCTTTTTAAATTGTTTATTTATCTAGAAAGCAGAAACGGGAGCGAGGTTTTTGAGGTAAATTTCTTTAACCTTAACTTTTTTATTTAACTTTTTTAAATTGTTTTTTAAGCTAGGGTGCGGGAATGGAAACAGGAATAGGAGCGGGAACGTTGAGGTAACTTTCTTTAACTTTACTTTTTTAAATTGTTTTTTAAACTAAAGAGCAGGGATGGGAATGGGAGTGCTAAGGTAACTTTATTTAGCTTTAGTTCTTTTTTATTTTACTTTTTTAAATTGTTTTTTAATCTAGGGAGCAGGAGTGGGAACGGGAACGGGGAACGGGAGCGCTGAGGTAACTTTCTTTACTTTTTTTAATTTTAATTTTTTAAATTGTTTTTTAATCTAGGGAGCGCGAGTGGGAACAGGAACGGGAGTGGGAATGCTGATGTAACTTTCTTTAACTTTACTTTTTTCTTTTCTTTTTTTTTTTTACTTTTTTAAATTGGTTTTCAAGCTAGGTAGGGGGAATGTTTATGCTTCACAATTCACTAATGTCATAACACCCACACACTTGTTACATTTCCTTTTCTGAGGAATGCATGTATACATATATATGTCATATGTTCTGGAAATGCATGCCCTGAATTGACTTCAAAATGTTGAGAATTTTAAAGAATTAAAATTAGAAACCCGTGACTATAATCAATGTTTTAAAACTTGAAAGGCGAGGCGAAGTGGTAGCCTTGAGGCGATTGAGGCGGTAGCCTCAACCGGAAAATGGAAAAAAAAATAAAGAAAATTAATAAAATAGAAAGTATTTCATAATAACAATACTAACATAAATATCCTACACAAATGACAAAAAAAAACGTCATTCTAATTTCACTTTATTTTTTAAAAATTATTTTTTTAACTAATTTATAGTTAAGCAGGAGCAGGGAGCGGTGTGCGGGGTGTGGGAGCTGTAGGAGCGGGAACTAGAGGTGGGTAACTTTCTTTTACTTTATTTTTTCAAAATTATTTTTTAACTATTTTATAATTTAACAGGAGCGGGAGGGTGCGGGAGTTGCAAGAGCAGAAACTGTAGGTGGTTAACTTTCTTTCACTTTATTTTTTCAAAATTATTTTTTAACTATTTATAATTTATCAGGATCGGGGTGCGGGGTGTGTGAGAGCTGCAGGATCAGGAACTAGAGGTGGGTAACTTTCTTTTACTTTATTTTTTCAAAATTGTTTTTTAACTATTTTATACTTTAACAGGAGCAGGGAGTCGGAGGATGCGGGAGCTGCAGAAGCGGGAACTGAAGGTAGATAACTTTCTTTTACTTTGTTTTTTCAAAATTATTTTTTAACTATTTATAATTTAGCATGAGCGGGGAGCGGGAGGGTGCGGGAGCTGCAAGAGCGGAAACTGGAGGTGGGTAACTTTCTTTTACTTTACTTTACTTTTTCAAAATTATTTTTTAACAATTTATAATTTAGTAGGAGCGGGGAGCAGGAAGCGAAGAGCGGGAGGGTGCAGGAGCTGTAGGAGCAGGAACTAGAGATGGGTAACTTTCTTTTAATATATTTTTTCAAAATTATTTTTTAACTATTTTATAATTTAATAGGAGCGGAAACTGGAGGTGGGTGTGTGTGTGTGTGTGTGTCTGCTTGTGTTTATTTTTATTTTTATTATGTGTGTCTGTGTTTATTTTTATTGTGCTTGTGTTTATATTTATTGTCTTTGTGTTTATTTTTATATATTGTTTGTGTGTGTTTGTATTTATTTTTATTTGTGCTTGCATGCTTGCTTGCGTGGTCTATGTTTTATTGTGTGTTTGTGTTTATTTTTATTTTTATTTTTATTGTGTGTGTTTGTTTTCATTTAGTGTTTATGTGTGTGTTTGTGTTTTTATTTATTTATTTAGTGTGTTTGTGTTTATTTTTATTGTGTGCATACGTGTTTGTGTTTATTTTGATATCGGGCGTGCGATGCTTGTGCGTGTGTTTTATTGTGTATGTCTTGCGTGCTTGTTTGCGCTTGTGTGTTTTATTGTGTGTTTATTTTTATTTAATTTGTGTGTTTGCGTGTGCTTACTTTCTTGCTTGCGTGCGTATGTTTTTTATTTTGTGTTTATTTTTATTTATTGCGTGTGTTTGTGTATGTGCTTGCTTGCTTGCTTGCATGTGTATGCTTATTTTTATTTATTGTGTGTTTGCGTGCATGTGTTTGTGTTAGAAGTAGATGTAGAATATTAGAAGTAGAATACTAGAAGTAGAAGTAGAAGTAGAAGTAAAATAGTAGAGAAGTAGAGATGTGTAGAAGTAGAAGTAGAGAATAGTAGGAAGTAGAAGTAGAATAGTAGAAACAGAAGAGTAGAATAGTAGAATAGTAGAAGTAGAAGTATAGAATAGTAGAAGTGGAATAGTAGAATTAGAAGTAGAAGTAGAAGTAGAACGGTAGAATAGTGTGAGGGGTGTTTTATTGTGTGTGTGTTTGTGTTTTGTATTTATTTTTATTTAGTGTGTGTTCATTTTTACTAGGTATGTTTTTTGTGTTTAGTTTTATTGTCCGTGTGTGTTTGTGTTTTTGTGTTTATTTTTATTTAGTGTGTGTTTTTCATTATTAGTGTGTGTGTTTGTGTTAATTTTTATTTAGTGTTTGTGTGTGTGCGTGTGTGTGTTTGCGTTTATTTTTATTTAATGCATGCATGCGTGCGTGTTTGTGTTTATTTTTTATTGTTTGTGTGTTCGTGTTTATTTTTAGTGCGTGCGATGGATGTTTGCTTGCTTGCTTGCGTGCTTGCAGCGGGCGTGCGCGTGTGCTTACGTGGCGTGCTTGTGTGGCATGCTTGCTTGCGTGCGTGCGTTGTGTGCGTTGTGTGCTTTCTTGTTTGCTTGCTTGCATGTGCATGTGCGTGGGCGTGCGTGCTTGCTTGCGTGTGTTTTATTGTGTGTTTTTTTGTGTGCTTATTTTTATTTACTGTGTCTTTGTGTTTATTTTTGTTGTCTGCGTGTGTTTGTGTTTTTTTGTTTATTTCTATTTAGTATGTGTTTTTTTTATTAGTGTGTTTGTGTTTATTTTTATTGTGTGTGTTTATGTTTATTTTTATTTAGTATTTGTGTGTGCATGTGTTTGTGTTGTTTTTTTATTTAGTCTTTGCGTTTGTGCGTGTGTTTGTGTTTATTTTTATTATGTGTGTGTTTTGTGTTTGTGTTTATTTTTAGTGCGTGCGATGGATGTTTGCTTGCTTGCGTCCGTGCTTGCGTGTGTGCTTGCGTGTGTGCGTGTGTGCATGTGTGCTTGTGTTTGTGCTTATTTTTATCTGGTGTATGCATGCGTGTGTTGGTTTTTATTGTGTGTTTGTATTTATTTTTATTTATTGTGTATTTGTGTGTGCTTGCTTGCGTGTGTTTGTGTTTGCTTGCTTGTTTGTGTGCGTGCGTGTGTTTAATTGTGGGTGTGTTTATTTTTATTTATTGTGTGTGTGTTTGTGTTTGTGTTTATTTTTATTTAGTTATTGTGTGTATTTGTGTGTTCGTGTATGTGTGTTTGTGTTTATTTTATTTAGTGTGTGTTCGTGTTGATTCGGGAGTCCCGTGTGGAAAGGCTCTCGCTCAACGGAACAATTGTACGTTGAGGATAACAGGCTGATGACTCTCATGGGTAACTTTCCTTTACTTTATTTTTTCAAAATTGTTTCTTAACTATTTTATAATTTAGCAGGAGCGGGGAGCGGGGAGCGGGAGGGTGTGGGGTGCAGCAGGAGCGGAAACTGGAGATGGGTAACATTCTTTCACTTTATTTTTTAAAAATTATTTTTTAACTATTTTATAATTAAAGAGGAGCAGGGAGCGGAGTGCGGGAGTTGGAGGAGCGGGAACTAGAGGTGGGTAACTTTCTTTTACTTTATTTTTAAAAAATTATTTTTTAACTATTTTATAATTTAATAGGAGCGGGGAGCGAAAGGGTGCAGGAGCTACAGGAGCGGAAACTATAGGTGTTTAACTTTCTTTCGCTTTATATTTTCAAAATTGTTTTTTAACTATATATAATTTAGCAGGATCAAGGAGCGGGATGGTGAGGGAGTCGCAGGATTAATAACTGGAGGTGGGTAACTTTCTTTTACTTTATTTTTTTAAAATTGTTTTTTAACTGCTTTATACTTTAACAGGAGTGAGGAGCGAGAGGGTTCAGGAACTAGAGGTGGGTAACTTTCTTTTACTTTATTTTTTCAAAATTGTTTTTTAACTATTTTTTAATTTAACAAGAGCGGGATGATGCAGGAGCTACAGGAGCGGGAATTGGAGGTGGATGTGTGTGTGTGTGTCTATTTGTGTTTATTTTTATTTTTATTTTTATTATATGTGTCTGTTTGTGTTTATATTAATTAATTGTATTTGTTTTTATTTTTTTTAGTGTGTTTATTTTTATATTTATTTAGTATGTGTGTTTATTTTTATTTATTGTGTGTTTTATTGTGTGTGTTTATTTTTATTTAGTGTGTGTAGCTGTGTTTGTGGTTATTTTTATTGTGTGTTTTTATGTTTATTTTTATTTAATGTTTGTGTTTGTGCATGTGTATGTTTGTGTTTATATTTATTTAGTGCGTGCGTGTGTGTTAGTGTTTATTTTTATTATGTGTGTTTATGTTTATTTTTATTTAGTGTTTGTGTTTGTGCATGTATGTTTGTGTTTATTTTTAGTGCGTGCAATGGATGTTTGCTTGCTTGCTTGCTTGCGTATGTGCTTTCATGCATGTGTGTTCGCTCGCTTGCGTGCGTGCTTGCTTGCTTGTGTGTGTGTTTTATTGTGTGTTTATTTTTATTTACTGTGTGTGCTTTTGTGTGTTTATTGTCTGCGTGTGTTTGTGTTTTTTTGTTTATTTCTATTTAGTGTGTGTTTTTTTTTTTTTTAGTGTGTGTTTGTGTTTATTTTTGTTTAGTGTTTATGTGTGTGCATGTGTGTTTGTGTTTACTTTTATTTAATGAATGCATGCGTGTGTTTGTGTTTATTTTTATTGTGTGTGTTTGTGTTTCTTTTTAGTGCGTGCGACGGATGTTTGCTTGCTTGCGTGCAGTGCTTGTGTGTGTGTGCGTGCTTGTGTTTATACTTATTTTTATCTGATGCTTGTGTTCATGCGTTTATTTTTATTGTGTGTGTTTGTGTTTATTTTTATTTATTGTATATTTGTGTGTGCTTGCTTGCGTGTGTTTGTGTGTTTGCTTGCTTGCGTGCGTACATGTGTTTTATTGTGGGTGTGTTTATTTTTATTTATTGTGTGTGTATTTTTGTTTGTGTTTATTTTTATTTAGTGTGTGTGTTGATCCGAGAGTCTCATGTGGAAGGGATCTCGCTCAACGGATCAAACGGCTGCTGAGGATAACAGGCTGACGTGGCTAACTTTCTTTTAGTTTATTTTTTCAAAATTGTTTTTTAACTATTTTACAATTTAGCAGGAGCAGGGAGCATAAGGGTGCGGGAGCTACAGGAGCGGAAACTGGAGGTGGGTAACTTTCTTTCACTTTATTTTTTGAAAATTGTTTTTTAACTATTTTATACTCTTAACAGAAGCGGGGAGCGGGAGGGTGCGGGAGCTATAGGAGCGAGAACTGGAGGTGGGTAACTTTCTTTCACTTTATTTTTTAAAGTTGTTTTATAACTATTTTATAATTAAGCAGGAGTGGGAAGCGGGGTGCAAGGTGTGAGGTGCGGGCGCTACAGGAGCGAGAACTAGAGGTGGGTAACTTTCTTTTACTTTGTTTTTTCAAAATTATTTTTTAATTATTTCATAATTTAACAAGAGTGGGGAGCAAGAGGGTGCAAGAGCTACAGGAGCGGGAACTGGAGGTGGGTAACTTTCTTTTACTTTATTTTTTCAAAATTGTTTTTAACTATTTTATAATTTAACAGGAGTGTGGTGCGAGGAACAGGAGGATGCGGGAGCTGCAAGAGCAAGAACTGGAGGTGGGTGTGTGTGTCTGATTTTTTTTTTTTTTTTTGCGTGTGTTTATATTAATTAATCGTGTTTGTGTTTTTTTTTTTTTTTTTAGTGTGTGTTTGTGTTTTTTTTTATTTAGTGAGTGTGTTTATTTTCAATGTGTGTGTATGTGTTTATGTTTATTTTTATTATGTGTGTATGTGTTTATTTTTATTTATTGTGTGTTTTTGTGTGTTTTATTGTGTATTTATTTTTATTTAAGGTGTGTGTGTTTATTTTTATTAATTGTTTGTGTGTTTGTTTATTTTTATTTAGTGTGTGTTTGTGTTTATTTTTATTTATTGTGTGATTTTGTGTGTGTTTATTTTTATTAATTGTGCGTGTTTGAGTTTATTTGTATTGTCTATGCGTTTGTGTATATTTTTTATTTAGTGTGTGTATTTATTTTTACTTAGTGTATGTTTTTGTTTGCTTTTATTGTCTGTGTTTGTGTTTTTGTGCTTATTTTTATTTTGTTTGTTTTTTTTTATTAGTGTGTGTGTTTGTGTTTGTGGTTATTTTTTATTGTGTGTGTATTTATGTTTATTTTTATTTAGTGTTTGTGTTTGTGCGTGTGTGTTTGTATTTGTGTTTATTTTTATTTAGTGCGTGCGTGTGTGTTTGTGTTTATTTTTAGTGCATGCGATGGATGTTTGCTTGCTTGCTTGCTTACTTACTTGCATAATGTGAACCAAACAAGACTCAATTGATGTGGAGCTTTCTGGAGACGTGGGATACATTTGAAAGTTGGAATGGTGTTGTTTGAGGGAGGTTTGAAGACCAAAAGAACGGAAAAATGAAGATTGTTTCAACGTATTGATCACGGTTTTCTGAGCGATGTAATTTAAGGTGACTTGTAACGGTTGAGGAAGCGGATGCGCAACCGTGACCCGAATCATAGTCAATCATAAGCATGCGTGGAACGAAAAATCTTTAGCGAAAAAGGAAAGTGTTCTTTTGGGAAGTTTTTGTGCTTGAAGGAAAAAGAATACTCTTTACAAGAAGACTTGTCATAAAAGGAAATAGTATATTTATATTAAACAAGTAAGTCTTGTACGTTTAAGAGTAAGATTTCATTTTATCTTAAACTCCCTGTAACTAGTATGAATATTTATAATATTTATTTTATGAGATTTAAGGCTGTGGAGCAAAAAGAACACCATGTAACATCAGAGAGAGTGTGAGTAAGATCCAGGGAGACCCAATGGGAATATCAGATGAGGGATCCAATGGAATATCGGTGGATCAAGTTAGAGATCCGTGAGTGATATTCAGGGGAGACCTAAGGGATATTTTGGGGGTTCTTGGTGAGAATCTTATGAGTAGGGTTTGGGGTTGAGGTGAGAGAGTTAATCCTAAAGTATATGGTTGTAACAGTTTATCATATAGTGGAACTTTCTCTGTCGTCCTGACAGCCTGTCACTACAAGAAAATTGCTCATCGGCGATGCATTTATTAGCTACATAAAAAATGTATCGCCAAAACCTATCTTTGGTGACCCTCTAGGCATGGTGTCGTTAAATATATGTCATCACAGTGACTTATTAATTTCAATATTTTGGTGACATAATAGTAGAGTTTTGGAGACCCCTACTTGATGCCATTGATGTGATACATATATTATCTCACTAAATGTACTAAACATCACTAAAAATCTACTTTTAGCGAGATATATTAATATGTGTAGCGATAGTGTCGCTAAAATTATAATTATATAAATTATAAATGAAAAATAATTAATTTTTATTTTCTTAAAATAATTTTTAACATAAAAATCATATATATGCATTTAGCTATGACATAATTTTTTAGTAAATACAATTTTTATGTTATTAATAAATAATAAATTTAATCTTTTGTTAATTTTTATTTTATGTTTTTACAAGAATTAATTTTTATTTTAACATTGTTGAAGATAAAATTTGATGCAATTAAATATTAAAAATAATTCAAAGATAAATTCAAAGGCCAAAGTTGAAGGTTTGTAAAGGCTATATTTAATTGTATATGAGTTTTTACAATGTTTATTTAATATATATATTTGTTAAGAAAAATTATTTTTTTCTAGAAAAAATAATTTTGTTTATCAATTAAAATTATTCAAATATTAAATTTGTAACAATTTTACAATTGAAGATTTCTCTATTTATTAATAAAGAACAATTTAAATAACAAAAGAATTAAATATATTAATTTAAAAAAGGATATATATATATATATATATAAAACCATTTTGGCGATAGTGTGAAAAAGAAAATGGTACCAGAGGTTCCTATTTTTTTGGTTGATTTGTTTAGTGAGATATAATTATTGGGAGTTAATTGAAAAGAAAGTGGCAACATGTTTCCTATTTTTCTGTTGAATGGTTTAATAGAATTCTACTAATGCTCTTTTTATCTCTGGATATAATATTGTTGTTGTTGATCGGTTATTTTACTCTGATGCATTTACAGGTACCAACTCTTTCTTTTTTCATCTGCATCTTCCATTTTTCATCCTACAAGTTATAAATGGCTTTATCTTTTTTTTGTTTTACAATGTATAGTTAATATACTTTCTGCTTTCTTGCTTTTCAATCACATAATATAGTAAATATACTATACAGTTTATGCATCACTGATTTAAACAGTGATACAAACAAATACTGATTCATGGCTCTTATTGCCATTAAGAAAGTAAAAAAATATTTAACGTTATATGAAAATAACTGAAAAAATTAACATTTTTTCCTTTTGTTTCTTTATTACCGTTGCTATTTTTTCGTGTTTTTGTATATTTTTTATGTCTTAATTCAGTTTTTCTTTTCTAAAAGGTTGTTTGTGGCACCCTGTTTTGAAAGGTCAGAGGAAGTCATAGGAATTTGAAGAATTTATTTGTTGTCGTCCAGTTTGAAGCAATTTCTGAGGTTAGTATATATATATATTAACTAGTATTGTTGATAGGGATTTTTGATAGGGATGTTAAAAAGATTATCAATTTAATGTTATTTTGTAGATTAGATGGCTCCAGGATGTCGTTTGTCTATATTTACTATGGTTGATTCATCTGGTGATGACACTTCTGATGCAAATTGTGAAGGAAATTGGAAAATTCAGAAGAACTTGTGAAGCAATCGGAGAAGCTTTGTTTAGACTATAATAAAGATAATTTTATTATGTATCTTCATTTGTAAGAAATTAATTATCTGAATTTTCTTAGTCCCTCAATGTGCAAGTATATCATAGGCTCGTGTCCCCTTAATTGATCTCTAATCTCTCTCGAGTCTTAGAAATCACATCCACACATACAAAGTACATATGAATTCATTAAGTGCCATGGCACACACACAAGAGCCATGTATGCCAGCCTAGTGTATCTCTCATTATCTGGTCATATACAGTGATTATTTCGTTGGGCATGTAATGCGCAACCGCGTGGGCCATACTACAACCAATAATTCATTCACAATGGCTAACCAAATACGGGATAGCAACCAAGTGAAAGCATTAAGAATACGAGATACCCATACAACACGTATGTTATATGCTCGTGTCCTCTTAATTAATCTCTAATCTCTCTCGATGTCTTAGAGATTACATCCATGCATAAATGCTTGGATTCATTAAGAACTGTGGGACACACACACGAGCTCTACACGCCAGCCTAGTGTATCTCTCACTGTCTGGTCATGTAGAGGATATCACGCTGGATATGTTAATGTGAACCATGCGATATATAACACATAGCCTAAATATCATTCACAAGGTGGCTAACCGAGTGAAAGCATTAAGCAATGAAATACTCATATAACTATACAAGCACAAAAGGAATTCAGTTTGTCTTTACTCTATATACGGATTTGGTTTTATCAATCTCCCTAGGATGGCTAGACATGGGAAACAAGTTTACCAAACAACAATGTGCAATAAATTGGTTGTTATACCTTAAGACAATTCAATATAGGTTAAGGGTTCATTCTCTTGATTTGGGAATTTTCCCTAAATCAATTTATTACCCAATCCGGCCAAGGATGAGCAATTGTGCCTTGATAACAAGACCCATTGAGCACAAGAATATGGAACCCAGACCAATTTAGCAACTAAATACCTGAACTGAAACATTTTCCACTCTTTAGAGCTAAATCTCTAACACTCCAATTACTCTAAACATGGCATTTTGGTCATCCATCAATCAATCAACAATCATGGGAAGTTAAATTACACTACTCCTACATTAAATTACTCTACTCCTAATCTCAATCATGGACACATATCAATTTAGGACCTCTACACACATGGATATTGCAATTAGAGCTTAAAACATGTAATTAGCAAAGAATAAAACAAAACTCACATGAATTTAAGAACAACCAACATATATAACACAAGTGTATGGTTTACAATATTCCTCAAATCATAGTTACACATCAAAGAAACAATAAATATAAAGAAATGAGTAAATAAGAGCAAACCGTTGAAGACAAACACTCTAAAGATGCTCATAGCTTTCCTAGCTCGGATTTGGTCTAAAAACCACTCATATTTCATTGCAAACTGCTCTAAGATGGATGGAAGAGGTGTGAAAATGGTGGTGGAGGTGTGTGGTGAGCTCCCATGGAGGAAAAACCTCCATAGGAGCTTGGATTCTCTCCTTATTTGGTGAATAAGGTGAATGAGATGAAGAAAATGGTTGGGCAAAGGAGAGAGAGAGGGATTGAAGGGATTCTATAAAAATTGGGAAAAATTGGGGTATTTATAGTGGGGATAAGGCTAGGGCAGAAATGAAGGTGAAAGGACGAGAATGCCCTTGCATAAGTGGCTGATTTTAGGGGCTTCGCGGGTGACTTTCCAACAGCGCGCACCGTTACAGAAACGGGCATAACTTTCTCCAAAAATATCGGAATTAGGTTCTTGAAGAACCGTTGGAAAGAGGACGTCTGGATCTTTCAAACCATATATAGCACAAAACCCAGTTCAATCGGAAGAGAGAGATATGGCCCCCATAAGTTGAGCAATCTGCAGGAAGCTTTTGTCAAAAATTCTGCCTTGATTTTTGCGCCCTATTATGCGCCCTAGGGCGCCGAATTACAAAATGGGGGTCTTCTGGTCTCTTTTTGCTCCCTAAATGGTGGAACCTAAACGCAGAATAGGGGCGCCGAACCTAAGTTTCAAAAATTACACTTTTGTCCCAATATTTCTCCATTTTTGCACTTTAGCCCCTGTGATAAAAAATACCCTGAAACACTTATTTAAAACATTAAATACCCGATTTTACCCAGAAAATAATCATAAAAGATAAAAGTAAGGGGCTACACAATGTGTAGAAATAAGAGTTATCAATAAACTACCATAATATATACATAGATATAATGAAATGGAGAGATGGCATATAATGTGGTTACACTAAGGAAATGACTCAACTATAACAATCTTCCTAATTAAGCACTAGACTTACCTAGTTCCTCAATGTGCAAGTATATCATAGGCTCGTGACCGACGGTTCCGGTTCCGGTTCCGGTTCCACGGTTAGGTAGAACCGAAACCGACCTATACCAGTTTTGGTTTCGATTTCGGTTTTGATTTCGGTTTCGATGCCGGAACCATCGGTTTCGGTTCTGATTCTGAAGAAACCGACGGTTTTGAACCTTTTTTTTTTAATTTATTTAAAACAAAAACAACCCATACATCAGAATCCAGATCACTGCAAGATACTTCATAATCACCCACCACCACCAGTTCATGCTTCATACTTCATCAGTTCATACTTCATCGATTATCATCCCTCTCTCTCTCTCTCTCTCTCTCACTCTCTCTCTCTCTCTCACACACACACACACAAATCAACCCCAAAATCCCAAATCACCCAAATTAACCCCAAATCACCCACCACCACCTTTGAATCGGCCATCCCCAAATCACCCAAACTCTAACTGTCCAAGAACCCCCCCCCCCCCCCCCCAAGATCGAAGAAGAACTGAAGATGATGCTGCAGAAGAAGAATCGAAGGGATTTTAGGTGGAATCAATGGATCGAAGAAGAAGAAGAGGAAGAAAAAGTGGATCGGTGGAAACAGTGGATTGAAGAAGAAGAAAAAAAAGAATAAGAAGAGGAGATCGAAGAAGAAGATGAAGAAGAAGAAGAAGAAGAAGAGATCGAAGAAGAGGAGATCAAAGAAGAATCGAAGAAGAAGAAGATGAATAAGAAGAAGAATCTGACCTCAGAGATGAGTTCAGACGGTAGAGTGAGAAGAACATTTAGGTTTTGTTTAGGTTTAGATCGTTTAGGATTTATATATATATATATATATATATAATTAAAAAAAATATAAATATAAATATAAAAACCTAGAACCGGCAGTTCGAACCGGACTGAAACCGAAACCGAAACCGAAACCGAAATCGAAACCGAAACCGTCGGTTCCAATCAGGTTCGAACCACCCGGTTCTGCAAACCTTGGAACCAGAATTGGAACCGGCCTCCTCTGATTCCGGTTCCCCGTTCCGGTTCTTGAACAGTAACCGAAAAACTAGTTCCGGTTCCGGTTCCGGTTTCGGTTTTGGTTGTTCCGATTCCGGTTTTGGTTTTTTCGGTTTCAGTTCCACGGTTCGAACCGAAACCTTGTTAGGTCTACTTGCCACTGTGCTAGTCTCTGTGACTTGTGCGCTAGAGAGATCAAACTTAAATGTTTATCTTTTAACCGACATTGTAACGACGTGTCGTGTCGTCATAGCGCCCAATGAAAACAGCCATGTACATGATTTGTTCGATCCTTCGAAGCGTATTATTCACTGATTTTTGTCATCAGAAACCAGAGGTAAGAGGTGCTTTTCTTCAAAGGGATGTCTTATAACAATTGGAACTGATTTTAAAATGAATCTTGTACATCATAAAATTGAATCACTTCTAAGTATGATGACAACTGAAAACTGGTTTGAAAGTTGGAGGAATAATTTTGCTGAGTTGATCCACAAATGTGTTATGTCGTCTAATCCTCTATTGACATCTGATTATACAGTAATGATTATTTACAGAGGATTAAGTAAACTGGCATATGCTAGGGTAGGTGATAAAACATGGACCACAGTAAACACGTCTCTTGGTCATTATTGGTCTGATGTTACTTATTATCAAGGACAATTTTACGCAGTAGATTTTTTTGGTACAATAATGGCTTGTAATGTTAGAGGTGATAATCCGACCGAGCCACAAGAAGTGGCTAAGTGATGTAACGGAAGCTCTAACGAGAAAAAACTGCAAGAAACAATTAGAAAACAACCTACCAATATTCTGTTGATCCGCGCACGGATGCCAGAATATCAGGCTACTGATAACATTCAACTTCGCGCACGAATGATTGTTAACAGGCTTCAAATACTTCAATCTTCGCAAAGAATGTTGTACAAGGATATTGAGAAACAATTCTCTATATTTTTTATTAATCAAAAGCTAAATAACAAATTGGATTCAAACAACTTAAATAGGAAAAGCAATAAGTCAACTTCCACAAGGAATCGAATTCTAAATTAACTTAAACTAAAACTGAAAAGAAATCCTATTTAGGAAAAGAGAACAAATCCTAATCAAACAAAGACTACGAAAAAGAGAACAAATCCTAAACTAAAAAGGAAACTAACAATGAAACTAACAAGGACTAAACGTCCAGCTCGTCCAGCTCAAGTCTTTGCGCAATAAGATAAATGGCCGAATTTGGGCCTATTGTAATGCGTTACGGAGGACAGAGTCTTCATAACATCTGTAGGGCTCATCTTGGGCTTTTCGGAAACATATTATAATAGACGATCCAACCTCATATACTCTCTGAAGAGGTCCACGAAGTTCAGCCCGGCGTCCAGCTCTCGTCCAGCTTAAGTCTTCGCGCAATAATCTAAATGGCCGAATTTGGGCCTGTTTTGATCTGTTACAGAGGACAGAGTCTTCATAACATCTGTAGGGATCGTCTTGGGCTTTCCGGAAATATATTATAATAGGAAATCCGACATTATATGCCCTCTATAGAGGTCCATGAAGTTCAGTCCATATTTGGTTGGTCCACACAACCCAACTACGAATTCGTCACCCGCTCCATGTATTCCATTGCCTTGGCTGCTGCATCACTAAGTTGCCGATAAGTTCAGAAGGGCTTGAAGAAGATTCTTTAGAATATTTCTACCTAGTAGAATCTGCAGGAGAATTATTGGTAGTTTCACGGATAGTAGAGTTAAAACAAACATTTGGATTTCAAGTGTACAAGATCGACTTAAGTATGAATACATTGACGAAGATAGAAGATTTGGGTGATAGAATACTGTTTTTGGGTCACAATTCTTCAATCTCAGTGTCAGCACGTCTCTCTTATTGCAATCCTAATTCTATATATTTTGCTATTGATCATTATGAGCCTGAAGGATACAATGACATGGGAATTTATAGTATGGAAGATGGAAGTGTTGCACCATATCCTACTGTCAATTTATGCGATCTTGTTACTCCACCGATGTGGGTTGAAATGAATTTTATTTAGATTATTCCTTTGTCTTTGACGACTCGAATCTGGGATATTGTCAAGTTGAATGAGTGCCCATACCACCATGCTATATTTGGGTGATCTTCTTTGTATATTATAATGATTTGATTTGCTAATTTATTATGTTTTAATTGTTTACATCCATCAAATTTTATTCTTGTACAGTTTTACTTAATATTATTATGAATAAGAATTTTCATCTTCGTTTTTTTATTTCTTTTTAATTCCTATCTCTTGTAGTAGGTTTATGAGTTATCTTTAATCAACAATGCTATTTTGTCCGAAATTGTGCACAAATCATGTGTCATTCTTATATGTTTTTGCCACGTTAATACGTTATTCATTAGTTTATATTAAAACTTATGGCCACCAAATACCAAATTCTTAAATACATGTTTCGTTTCTTAATGGTATTTCTCTTTTCAATAAAATAAAATAACAAAACAAATTCATAATTTTTGTGTGAGATCCGTGTAATCTACGGCGACAATTTACAACTTCATTTCTCCGATTTCATAGCTTATGTTAGCACCCAAGGAAAACAACCATGTGCGTGATTTTTTTTCGGTCCTTGGAAACATATCATTCTTTGATTTTTGTTATCAGAAGCCAGAGGTAAGTTGTGTTTTTCGGGATGTCTTATAACAATTGGAACTGATTTTAGAATCAATCTTTTACATCCAATTTATCATCTTAAAATTGAATCACTTCCAAGTAGTTGGACAACTTCAAATCCAATAGTGTATCACATAGGTGATTACTTGGACTGATTTTCAAATCCAGTAGTGTATCACTTGGTTGGTGGCATTGGTTACCGTCAACCCTGCAAATGGACAACAAAATTTAGCTTACTCACGGTCACGGCCGGGCAACCTCAATTTCAGTTCTCATTGGCGAAGTGACTACTGCTTCCTGCTTTGAGAGATAATCTGATTCTAAAGTTAAACTACCCTAGTAGCTAAACCTAACAATTCTCATTTATGGACATGCATTTGGATTTGATTTTATCATATTTGGAACAGAGTGGAGTCAAATTCGATAGATGGGATCTTGCTACTCAAACATAGCCATAGCCCATAGGCCATAGCTATAGGGAAGAATTAAGAACTCTGACGATGCAGCTATAGACACTTGAACAACTGCTTCAGGGCAGAGATTCTCTTCTTCTCAAGACAATGATGAATGACGATGCTTAGCTTCAAGCCTTCAATTACAACGGCCATGCTTGTTTGGTAGGTTCTGTTTCTGCTCTAATTTCTCTATATAGTCCAGGTGGTTGTGTCTGGATATGATTTATTGTTGGGTAAATTGTTCGTAGGTGGATTGATGATTGATGACTGGTTGGAGTGATTACTTGTTAGACTACTAGTATTAAATTTTGGAAGCATGTGAGCGGAAATGTCGAGAGAGAGCGACAGGAAGAGGACGATAAAGTCGTCAAAGGAAAAAAGGAGTCCATGACGGGTTAGAAGAAACCAAGGGTTGAGGCTGATGAAGATGCCAAATATTTGACCAAGAGTTGTTAACAGACGATATTTCCTTAGATTTTAACGTGGTTTTTTGTTACTTTTCACGGTACTACCGAAGCATCTCTATATCCTAAGAAACCCCAATTTTATAGGAAGACAATGGAATCCACACCACATATACTGATATGTATATTTATATTTCCACGTGCCATGAGTGTGTCTCAACCTGCTAAGCCACACTCCTCCTAATCTTTTCTTTTCCATGGATTCCACTGATCAAACACTCGAATCTTGTGTTGATGATGAACACAGACGAATGGTGCAGCGAAGTCAATGGATCCGAGCTGCCATTTTAGGAGCCAATGATGGGTTGCTTTCCACAACTTCACTGATGCTTGGTGTAGGTGCTGCAAAAGAGGATAGGCGATCCATGGTTCTCTCTGGACTAGCTGGAGCTCTTGCTGGTGCCTTTAGCATGGCTGTTGGAGAGTTTGTTTCTGTTTCAACCCAAAGAGATATTGAGAGATCGATTAACTTCACCTCAAACGTCCAGATACCAGACCCCGTTGCTGGTCCAACAACCTCCGTCAATGAGACAGCTTTGGCCATGTCAAATGTTGCATCAACTAATATCTTTACTGCAAAATTGACTAACGACCTAAATGAAAAAATGTCACCATTATTTTTCTCTCCTGGGCGTTCTCCGATAATGAAAGTGATTACAGAAGATGCCAAGACTAATACAAAGAAATTGAGCTCTCCAAGGAAGGAAAATGAAGATCAGGAAGTGTTTCCAAACCCGTTTAAGGCTGCAGTCGCATCAGCTATGGCATTTTTGTGTGGTTCATTTGTTCCTCTGTTGCCAGCCTTACTTTTTACTCGATATATTATTAGGATGGTGGTGATCGTTATAGTTACGACAATAGCTCTGGCTGTTTTTGGAGGTTTTGGAGCTCACCTTGGGAGCTCACCTATCAGGATATCTGCGGCAAGAGTAGTGGTTGGCGGATGGATTGCCATGGGAATTACTTACGGTTTGCTTAAGCCTTTTGATAGACAATAAGGGCAAAAGTGAATATAATTAGGACAAAGCAGATGATGTTCTTGGCTATTGCTTGCTCAATCTTGTACATTTTTATGTTTTCATGATCAACAATTGCAATTTCTACTTAAAACGACCAACTTTTTATAACTATATCAAGGATGATTTAAACTAGTATTCACCACAGAGAAAATTCAAGTAACTCTTCATCCATTCTATCAGGAATAAGGATAGCATTACAAATGCGAAGTGAATTTGCTCTGTAATTAATAATTCTTGGTGTACATACATCACCATTGCAAAACCAGTAAATTTCCTACGCTTTTATGATCATGTGACATCTTGTTTAGATTATAAAACCTTATTACCATTGGCATGAGAAGCGGTGATAGGAAAACAAGTGTCTTCACCGCCGGTAGTCCAAAGGAAACTAGCATATCTGGAAGCATGACATGGGTTGTTGGGGTCAGCGGCCATTGCTTGCTGATATCTCTCTTCTGCTCCCCAGAGGTCCTTCCTTATTATCCACAAGAAGTCAGCATAGCCGCTTAGTGCCTCTGCATCTGCTGATTCTACTTGGATAGCTCGTTTGAACAACTCCTCTGCCCTGCAATATCCATATCATATAATAATCCAAATCCAAGGAAGGATTGAGAATGCAAATTAATTGCTTGAAATTACCTGTCATAATCTCGAGCAACCAGATGGAGGAACCTAGCATAATTTGAAAGTAGAAGTGGATTGTTTGGCTCCTCAGCTAAACCCATTTGGTAGAGAAGGTCTGTTTTCAGATAATTCTCATAGTCATCTCTTTCAAGCTCCACAGTTACCGACGTCACAAATTGCTTCATGGTCTCATGATCAAGAATCCATCCATCTTGCATCATTGAAGCTTCCTCAACTATCAAGTTCCACAAGTGGACCTCCTCTTGAGTCATTTCATGCGAAGGTGACGACACTGTCTCCGATGATATACTACTGTAAGACAATGTTGGTGATGATGGAGATGGAGTGGCTGCAACAACAGCGTTATTGCACATTGAATGAACTGTAAAGTTAGCCAAAAGAAGCATAACATAGACCATCAAAGTGGGTGTTTTTGAGAAAACTTGTTGAAATAGCCAAACAAATGAGGCATTCATTTCTCCTTGTACCCTATTTATCATCTCCTTTAAGTCTTCACTGTAAATATTCTCCCTTGCAAGTAACAAATAGCTTTGAAGCTCCCTAAGGATGAATACTAACGACGAAAATGCCTTGTTCACAGAAGAGTAGGCAAAATCCCCCAAACCCTGTTTCCATTTTTGCTTTCTCTTAATTATCCTCAAGGATAGAGGAATACCAAGGCAATTCGCTTTGTGTTCAATATTCAATCTAGCAATCTCGTCGCTCTCTGCCCACCCCGCTGGCTCTGACCGGATTCCAAGCACATTATTATAAACCGTGTCCTTATTGTTATCATCATCAATGTCCAACTTTAGTGCAAATTCTTCATCGCAGAATCCATTAAAATCACCGCTGCAAGCTCGCTTTAGAACTTGAACTAGACCCCAATTATTCAATCTATTTCGACAGGTTAGCGGTTTGAACAAAGGAGAAGAAACAAAAGAGATCGATTTGTTAGAAAAGGCGAGTGAACGAGGCACTATAACCTTTGTGAATTGGATACTCTTTGGAGCAAAATCTAGTCCCATTTCTAATAATGGGACCCTAATTTTGATCAAGAAAACTAACAATTACATAAAAGAGAAATTGACATGGTAAATGAGGAAGAAATATAAAAAACCAGTCTAAGTCATCGGAACACTTAATAACAATTGTTTGTTTAAAATCAGATCTAGAAGTTGCTTTTGCTTTCAATTCAAACCAACCTTAAAAGTCAAAGATGATAATAGAAAATTTTGCAAGTTAAGGATTACTAATATTGAAAAATCAAAATATGCAAGAGAGATTAAAATCTTTAAAAAGGAATATACAAGAACCGTGTAGAGAGAAGTTTGAGGTTTGTGATTGCATGACACGTTGCGTCCTGCTATATGCACTTTGATTTCAGTTCCGAGTCAGATGCTAAGTTGCAACCACCTTTTTCTCTGAATTGACTGACATTTGTTAAGAAAACAAAGGCAGATTTCGTGGGGGGAGATATGCACATGTGTGTTAAAATTGGGTTTAAGCTATAGCTGATCGAATATATTATCGTTATCTCATTATCTTCTCTCCAAGAGTAGGACCCGTTTAAAGGTTGCACTAATAAATTCTTATCGTCTCAGAAAATGATTACTGTATAAAAGTTGCAGGTGAATGAAATTTTTGAATCATATAATCAATCATCAAAATATAAATTATGTTACAAAAACATCACGGATATATTTCTACAAAGAATTAGAATAATTAATTAATTCATGTGTGTTTAAACTTTAAACTTTAAATAAGTAAAAGAAAAAGATGGATGGATCATTTCTTTTCATGGCTCCAAGACTCTCCCAAGAAGGTTTTTGCAGCATCCAAACTGGGATAATAGGTGGGCTCCAGAAATATCTGAGTGAGCGAGTCAGACGAGTCAGCACTCACCACAACTCGGTTGGCTTTAGCTTCCAAACTTCCCATAACCACCACTAGCATCTGTTTATAGGCGAAAAAGAACCTCTTCAACGCCGCCTCTATCGCTTGCAAAGCTTGAAGCAGATGAATCTTATCGAAATCTTTCTTTTCACAATACAACCTCATGGCTGCCTCTTGAAGTCTGGGTCCACCACTGGGATCCACCTCCACTCCTAAAATTACCGGAACCATGTGCTTCAAATCCTTTGAAAGTTTTGTCATTTCGAACAGTCCACGTGATCTGAATTCGTGTAGCGAAGGCATCGATAGTTGGTTTTTGAGTCTGAGGAAATCATCAGGATCCATTAACAAGTGAAGATCTTGGATTTCTGCCACAAGTTTCCACATTTGTTCCAATAAATAGCAATCGTTTGATGCTTTGTCGAATTCTTTGTTTCCGATTCTGTCGGCGATGCGTTTAAGCAGCTCTCGAGACGTGAATATCCATGACTCCAGAATTTGTTGCGTCGTGTAAAGAATTTGATTCTCGTGATTGTTTATGTGACTGTAAGGATTCTTCTGTAAGGCGTGAAGTTCGTGTGGTTTGCAAACGGCGTCGTACTCGAGGTTTGGTTTTCCGGCAAGGTTGGGCTCGCCTAAACCTAGAGTGTAGGGACACCGTCTCATTTCCGACTCGATGATGTAGAGGATCTTCTGAGCCATGTCTTCTGATTTCTGCCACGTTGCAAGACGAGGCAGCAAGCTGGATTCACTCATTCTGTTCACTACCGTTGAATCTGCACCCGGAACCTTCCACACCTCAGTAGAGCTACCGTCGCGAGACAGAACACCGTTGGATGTTGTTAAGTTGACGATCGGAGCCGTAGAATCATCATCATCCTCGCAAAGAATAGCGATGAGCTGGATCTGGGTGGTGGCGAGCGACTCCAGCCTTCGCTTGAACTCGCGCCGGTTCGCGTAAGGTCGGGGATCGGAGAGAACTATAGAAACTAACCGGAAGGTGATCTCCAAAGCTTGTAGAGCCGGTTTGACAAGGGACTCGTCTTTCCAGTTGGGAAAATCTTTAGAGGTCCAAAATTTGGTAAGCTGTGGAAGCCGAAGATATTGTTCGTAGGAGGAGCAAGCCGATTGAGAACAAGAAATAGGTGACTTATTAGGCGCTCGAAACAGAGTTGGAATTGAAACGTTGAGCTTGTTGGAGAGTTTTGGAGATTTGCTTGGCATCTTTGCTTTACAATCTAAATCAACCATGGTTTGATGTATGATAAAGGATGTTCGTTCTGGTTTGACTGAGTTTGAGTTTGAGTTTGCGATTGAGTTTTGAGTTTTTGCCTGACGGAGAAGAGCCGAAGGGTATTTATATAGAGTAATCGAAAGAGAGCGTGTTTAGGATTTATATGGATCGAAGCGTGTGGAATCAAATTCAAATGAAGAAAGATGAATTTGAAAGTCACAATGGCTTGGATAAATATATTTTAATCTGTACGAATTTTAATTCTAGAAAAACAATTGGAGTGGGCACAATGAAGCTTATCCATTTCTCACCTAACAACTGGCCTCGTTCGAATCAAAGGCCAAAGGGGTGGAATTGTCCAACTTAGACTTTAATCCAATTAAGTCCACAAAGGATGCTCATCTTCTACTGTTCTTAGGGTCTCAATCCAATAATATGCTGCCACATAAGCTACTTGTCAACAGATTTTAATTACTATTCTCCTTCAACCTCAATGCTATTTTTTCTTCTGTGTTTGGATTAAATATTTAAAGAATATGACCCTAGATCGTGGAAGTGTTCTCCTCCTAGGATGCTTCCTTATTTTGTCCATGGTCATAGGTCAAACACATATCAACTGAGACCGCTAATGTGCCTGTTCTTGTCTATAATTACAAATTTTGCCAATTAATCATCCTTAATAGAGTTTGCAAAATTGTTACTTCTTAAAAGTTAGAATCTTATTAGATTTTAAATCTTTTATCTAAAATTATATATCTAAATGCCAATATCAAAAACTCTTTCTAATTCCGAACTAAAATTTATTATACTCGGTATATAATTATCAACAAAAATCTTAATTTATTACATTGATCTTATCATGTCTTAATATAATCTCTCTAGTAAGTAGTAATGGATTTTTAATTTTAAATAAATTTAGACTAAAGATATCATTTTTTATAAAGGTGTGTATCAAATGAATGTATATCTAAACTTATCGAGACTTCAAAGTTAAATTGAGTTGTAGAAGATATATTAATAGTCATTCTTACCTTTTACTTATCTTGATTAGCAAATAAAGAACCAAATTAAAGTTAATTGAGCAGTGATCAAGCTTGTTACTTTGTTAGTTGTCATCCATATTCCATAAAGCATGTACAAAATTCCAATAGAAATGATCAAAACAAAAACATGGGTATTGGATAAGTCTCTGGGTAACAGTGGTATTGTCTGGCTCGTTCGTTCCCATCGAAGACCTTTTTCCAAAGTTTGGCTAAAGGAGAAGCTTCACATTTAGGTGGACTGAATCTCCGTGTTTACCGGTTCTAATTTAACAAAATCCCAAACCTCCATGATTGGTCCACGTTTCATCCACTGCCTGTGGGTGGACTCCAACTCGGCACTCGGCAGCACAGTCTGTAATTACTTTTGAGTTTTGCCAACTAATCACGCGGTAAATCACGTGAGCACAGCCCAACAGCAGCAGATACGTGGCATGTTGGTCACGTGCCAGTACCTACTGTTAATCCTACCACCACCTGTCGGATAAAAAGGCGGTGCCAAACTGGCAGTTGGATTTCCGCCACGTGGCATTAACAGTTCCATAAGAATTGGCTTACACGTCTGGTGATAGGATAAATAAAAATAAAAGGCGCTGATATCGCGTGTATGGGGCGCCGACGCCGAATAATGATAATACTAAATAGAAATACATACAGTGGAAAGAGTTTGGTATTTAAAAATCAAGGAACACAATTATTATTATTATTATTCTAATGTTATATGAGTTGGAAGACCTTATTGGTATTTGTTTGACTTTGAAGGGTGTCAAATTAATTGTGGGTAGGAAGCATGTTTTTGGGGGGCCATCCATCTCCAATTCTCAATTATCTACTTTATCCAGCCAGCCGCATATAGGGAATAGAATAGTAGGAATTTCTGATAAATCATCCAATATCAAAAAAGTCAGATGATATTATACAACGAATGTACATACATAATCCTATCTCCACCCGCACACAACTTTCAATCTCTAATCTTTTCCAACAAGCTCCGAAAAATAACTAATTAGTTAAAACATTTATTAATCATCGGTTCATCAGTGTTGCTGATTAAAAGTAAATTACAGTTTTTGTGACTATTTGTGGAAAATCTAATTAACCTCCCTGCTATTAACACCATGATGTTGTATTGGAAATTGGAATCGGATAGACATTGCAGGAAAGCGATGCTACCATTTGTCTCCTTATTGTTACAAAAAGATTAGGGCAAATGCACAGGCCGCACTTATCTGAAACAACTCGCACATACCAATTGCGATATATATATATGCTATGAAACTAATTAAGGCCGTTGTATATATTTATTAATTATTACAGAATTACCATTTGTCTCCTTTTTGTGCTCTAATGTCACGTCATGGTTGGCATCAATATAAAGGAATTGCTTTACACATTTAGCCGTTGGCATCAATAGGTAATTAATTATTATATTCCTTTTAAACACTATATATTACACATTTAGCCTCTTCCAGGTCTATCAAAACAACCAGAACATTCGACCATTGATGGTCTCTGTCTCTATCACTGCTTGCAATTCTAGTGTATTCACGTACTAACGTCAATTATTTCAAATCTCAGCGGGGAGGAGGCTGTCTAAGTTTTTATAAAATTCACTTCCACTAAACTGAGGCCGAACAATTATTGTTACGTCCTCAATATAAAAAAAACCTTTCAACTAAAATGACTAGTATTAAACTTTACATATGGTTTCTCTAACGAGCAGATGTTGGGTATCCATTTTTTCACTGGTGCCCCCTTTTGGCTGATAGCATACTTATGTTTCATTATACTTCTTTTGTTGTAATGTTTTACGTCACAAAAGAAATGGTATTGGTTTACTTTGGAAGAAACCAAAATCTCCATAATGTCAGTAAACTAACACTTAATTTAAAAATGAACTCTATCATATTAAGTCTTAATTTATACAGTAAACTGAAAAATAATAACCTAACTGATAAACTTGAAATAACTAAAGAGTAAAGACAATCCGACAATCTAATCTAACAATTGTAAAAAACCTATTCCTAAAAATTTAAAAAGTAAAAAGTTAAAAACTAACATAAGTGAACCGGTCTTTTGTCTAGTTGAGGCCTTGTGGATCTTACGATGATGGGCCTGGTCCTTATATATTAGTAAATTTTATTGTAGAGATTCAATGGAAATCGTTGGAACTACAATCCTATTAAAGTCCGATATCCACAGAGAAGAAGCCAAATGAAAGTGGGTTGTTTTTCTTTGTAATCTAAAGCCTGGCCCAGGACTAACCTTATCGCAAAATCCACAAGGATCAGGCCCAATCATCAGTCGTTGTGGATTCAGATCTAAATCCAAAAGCATTTTTTATAAACTACTCTGAGTCATCAGATCCCCTACCACAAACGATCATTAACCATGACCATCCGATCTAGGTCTGCACATAAACCCTCTCTATAAATATAACTGTACCACTCATTTTGCATCTATATCTGCCTCCATTTCCCTTGCTTACGAACGCCACCAATCTCTCTCTGAAAAAAGTAGTAGAGGTTAAAGTGACAGCCCTGGTTCGCTGTCCGCCTTGACCGACCGCTGGTTCGTCTTGGCCCTAGATTTTGATCCTTGTATCTCTGTATCTCTGTATCTCTGTATCTGTATCTCTGTATCTTTATATTTAGTTTTTTCGATTGAAAAAGAGTAACCATGGTGAAACTAACAAAGGCCGAGAAGAAAACAGCGTACGACTCGAAGCTGTGCCAGCTTCTTGATGAGTACAGCCAAATCCTGATAGTGGCAGCAGACAACGTAGGATCCAATCAGCTCCAGAATATTCGCAAGGGTCTGCGAGGAGACTCCGTCGTGCTCATGGGAAAAAACACTATGATGAAACGTACTGTCAGAATTCACTCCGACAAGACTGGCAACAACGCCTTCCTCAATCTCCTCCCCCTCCTCCAGGGTAATGTTGGCTTGATTTTCACTAAAGGTGATTTGAAGGAAGTCAGTGAAGAGGTTGCCAAGTACAAGGTCAGTTTTTCATTTTATATCACTCCAAACCTCACTCTTACCAATTTTATACTTTAAGACTATGTTTTATTTGATATTCTCGATTGATTTAAATAGAACAAGGTTAATTTTAGAGACGACAAACAATACCTGATCCATTTTATAAAATATTTAGTTTTTGAGTGTGTGTCTACGAGGTTCAAACTATTTAGTTTCTGGTAACAACTTACAATAAGTTTTTGTTTTTTAGTTAGTCGCAAACTTCAAGAGGAAGCATAAATTGTCCACTGTTTTGTTTTGTTTTGGCTTTTATAATTTTTGCTCAAAGATGTAGCTAAATTTGTTTCATAGTCCATTTGGTTTTGCTCGGTTGTTATTGGAATAAGAAGTGATCGATTATGTCATTCTGTAGCTTTTTATTGTTTACAAAAAGAAGATTAAACAAAAATAAGAGTGGGAATGTAGTATCTGTTTTTCGAACACATGCATTTTCTTGTCATCAGTATTCAACTAAATTGTTCTTTTTTTTTTTTTTGCTATTTTACTGATTTCTTTTATTATTTGATTGTATTTGCCATGCACTACAGCAATGTGTTCCTGTTGGTAGTTTTGTTAGTGTTTAAATACATTGTTACCATTTGAACAGGTGGGAGCTCCTGCTCGTGTTGGTTTAGTTGCTCCCATTGATGTCGTTGTTCCTCCTGGCAACACTGGGCTTGATCCATCGCAGACCTCCTTTTTCCAGGTATGTGATTTCAGTATATTCTCATACTGTTTTTACCTTTTTTATTTTCTTTTGTGCAGCTTTGCTGATATCTTATAGTTTCAACTCTATAATGATTCAGGTGCTTAACATCCCCACCAAGATTAACAAGGGTACTGTCGAAATCATTACCCCTGTGGAGCTTATTAAGAAAGGTGACAAGGTGGGATCTTCTGAGGCTGCATTGCTTGCAAAGCTTGGGATTAGGCCCTTCTCTTATGGTCTTGTTGTCCAGTCTGTGTATGACAACGGTTCTGTCTTCAGCCCAGAGGTGCTTGATCTTACAGAAGATGACCTTGTGGAGAAGTTTGCCTCTGGTGTCTCAATGGTCACCTCTTTGGCACTTGCAATCTCGTACCCAACTCTGGCAGCTGCACCGCACATGTTCATCAATGCCTACAAGAATGTTCTTGCTGTTGCAGTTGCAACCGAGTATTCTTTCCCTGAGGCCGACAAGGTTAAAGAGTTCCTCAAGGTTTGTATTATACACATTTTCTACCTAGAATTGACTCCTTATTTGTTGTTTATACTTTTTGTGCAGCCCCTAAATTGTTTAAATTGTATAATTGTAGGATCCTAGCAAGTTTGCTGTAACTGCTACCCCTGCTGCTGCTGCTGCTGGTTCTGCCCCTGCTGCTGCTGCCAAAGAGGAAGAAAAGAAGGACGAGCCTGCAGAAGAGTCTGATGATGACATGGGCTTCAGTCTGTTTGATTAAGTTCACCGGATGTCGTTATGTTATGATATAAATTTAGGATGATGACCTTTATGATTGTTTGTATTTGAGTTGTTTGCTTTAGCTTCGTTTTTATGTTTTTCATGACTATGTTTCTTTTTGAACAAGAGTTTGGTTTTATAATATGTTTTTGATTTGGTAAGTTTTATTTATTTTGGCTGGTATTATATTTTATTCGGCACAAGTGTTTTTGAGTTTAGCATTACTCCTAGAATTTTCTATATTGAGGATCTGATGACAACTTTAGGCCGACGATCTTTGTCGTTGTATGTTTTGATTGAGTGAGGCCAAAGCTCTGGTTTTATTAATCTCGTATCGATTTAAGGCTCTGTCAGTGTGATTGTGGTCAGCAGAATGTGGTAAGTTCATTCCAAAATGAGTTATCTAGTTTACTCGTAAAGATTATATACTAATTTGCTTCTTTTGTGAAAGAAATACACTAATTTCGTTGGTAACATAAAGGACATGTAAGTTCTATTTAATTTTTTATTTTTTTGAAAAAGTAAGTTCTATTTATATTATACTATAATTCTATAAACCCAATTACAAATTTACAAGTATGATTATTGGTATTCAAAACTAATAATTTGTTTATAAATACTTTTTCTTTGAAAATATTTAACTAGGTTAACAAATAAAAGAAAATCTAACATATTTACAATTATTTTGTGCATTATTGATGTAAAATACTACAATTTAACAATTTTTGTAACTTTATGCAATAAAACTTAACAATGAACTTTGATATACGCCACTAAGTTGATACCTAAAAAAAAGGTACGGATATTGACACTCATAAATATGATAAGCGCATCCATATTTATAAGTATACTTATGTTTAAAATTTAAAATTAAAACATTTCTATAAACGTCCATCTTAATGCCAATAGTACCCTTATTTAAATGAATGTTTTTATTTTAATACGATTTATTTATAAACACTCATAAGTTATTAACACACCCAATTTTATAAATGATAAATTTTTAAATTCTCCAAACTCAAAAACACAATCTCAGGAATTCTTAAATTCTTAAATTTCGAGAATTTTTACTTCAAGCCAATTTTAGGATGTGTATTTACCTAAGACATATTTATTATATGAACAAAAGTGCTTGAGCGTGCAGCTATGAAAAGTAAAGTCAAAAAAGAGTAATACCAAAAGAAATATCATTGCACTATAAGAACCGAAGATTCATTATGAAGTGAAGAAAATTCATTATGAACTTCTATTTAAATAAGCATCCGTTGGATTTGAGCTATCATAGCAAACTTGTGAAAGCATGACTACCACTAGATTGTCTCAACAAGGTCTGACGAAGACCTGTTAGCAGCTGTTCTCAACAGACCCTCTACTCTCACCACTTGTATGGATTTGTTGGCCAGTATAAAATCTGATGTGGATGGATTTTAGATTAGCAGAATAAGCTTCGGTCAATCACTTATACAGGGTTGATTCTAATTTTTGTATGAACCTTTTATCAACAATAATATATTAATTTGTTCATCAAGGTGACTCCCTTCACAATTCCAAGTCATTGCAGTGATGAATACTGCACGACAAACAACACATAAATCAAAATACACAATAGATGTTCATGCCGAGACATCATAGAGGTTGTTGATAAACAGTCCTCAAGATGGACACAACCATTAGTTTGTTAAAATGGAATGTTGTGTATGAATGAAAGTATGTTATGCTTCTGTTGGAATGTGAATGTTGTGTATGAATGAAAGTTTTGAGTGTTTGGAGCATGTGATTCCACAGAAAAGCTATAACAAATGTATGCACATATGTTAAGGTAATAACAAAAGATAATGGGAGATTTTGGTTCCGTTGGGCTTCTGTTTTTCTCGTTCCTTTAAAAAAAATAATAGAATTAATGTTGAATTAAGGTTTAGTTTTTTTTTTTTTTTTTTTTTTTTTTAATAAAGTGATATAGTTGAAAATATGAGTGTAATTAATGGGTGTAAATAGTATTTTGTTTATTTTTAATTAAACTAATTTGTCTTTATTAGTAAATTCCTATTGGAATATTTTTGTAATTAAATTTTTTATTAAAATATGGGTATGCTTATTATATTTATGGGTGTCAATATCAACCCCCTAAAACTATATATATATATATATATATTATTGATATTGGATTTAGACTCTCAAATCTATAATTTCACAATTTAGCCGAAACTATCAAGCTCAGAGAAACAAAGCGGTACCGTTTTGTAGATTAGAGGCCCAGAACTTAGAAGTTGATTGTTCAGCAGACCAGACACACCGCGTTTAAGATCGAGCGAGAGGGCCTGGTCCCCGCCAACCAACTCTCATATATTTCTCCCGCTAAGAATTGCCATCCTCCGCCGTCCGATCAGACACCAGTTCCCCGATGGCTTCCTCGTACAGAGATCGGACGGCTGAGTTTCGATCTCTGTCCCATACTATGAAGAAGATCGGAGGAATCACCGCTCTTGATCAATCCGAAAACGCCCCTACTTCATCAAAATCACCGTTCCCAGTCTCTTCCAGATCCGAATTCAACAAGAAGGCTTCACGTATCGGATTAGGCATCCATGAAACCTCCATTAAGATCGCCAGGCTTGCCAAATGTAAGCCACCTACACTCTTTCCTACTTGTATCGTTTCAACTTTCAATATTTGATTTCACCATCGATGGTTTTTTAGACCTGACTCCATGCTTCTCAGAGGCAGGTATAATTCTTCAAAGTGATCGAGTTGACAAATCAATTAGCAATTGTAATTATGCTAGTTCTTTACCAAAAGCTCCTTTGTTTTATTTCTCTTGGTCTTTTCGGCCGGTTTTGCTTGTTGTTGTCTCGTTTGCTGGATGTGTTGTAACTCTTGGCTATTCTAATATAGTTGCTTTTCAAAAAAATAAATAAATAAATAAATAAATATTGTAATTATGCTACAAAAGTCTCACAACTTTTAGTACATACTATTGATTGCCGTAAAAATGTCTTTTTATTTTTCTTCGAAATTATGATATATAAAAGGTTATTAAAGATTTATATTTTAACATGGAAATGTATTCATAGATTTAGAAATTAAAATTTCAATTAAAAAAAAGGGTTGAAACTTTAGTTATTTGAGATGTGAATGATGATGCTATGCTGAGCCTAGTTTTACATTGATGCAGTGGCGAAAAGGTCATCCATGTTTGATGATCCCATTGTCGAAATACAAGAGTTGACTGCTTTGATCAAGAACGACATTACAGCTCTGAATGTAGCTCTTTCGGATTTACAAACCCTTCAAAACATGGAGCTTGCTGACGGGAATTATTCCGAGGACAGAGCTGTGCATTCCACAACCGTTTGTGATGACTTGAAGAGTAAGCTGATGGGCACTACCAAAGAGCTTCAAGATGTGTTGACAACAAGAACAGAGGTTTTCACTCACTAGAATTGTAGCTGTTTGTTCGTTATTTCATATTTGGTTGTTATTTTTTTGATGTTTGTGCTTTCTTTTGTTTTTTTGTTGTATGGTTTCTTCCTTGCAGAATATCAAGGCTCATGAGAACAGGAAACAGATATTTTCCACCAATGCATTGAGAGATAACCCATTTAGACAACAAGCAAAATCTGTGACCGAGCCACCTCCATGGTCGAATTCATCCGAGAGTTCACAACAATCTGCGTGAGTAATTCCTTTTGGAAATCCCCTAATTAGATATCTCAATCTCTATTTTCACCTCGTCTGGTATAGAATATGAATAATAAACCCTGAAAATTGTAAATATGTATACTTTTTCATTGTTTCATGCTTAGTTTTCTAAGCTTTGGTGATATTATTTTTTAGCTGAATACGTGATTCTATTACTACTTTTGTGCTGAGATTTTTAACTACATTGGATATGAGAGATTGACTGTTGTCAGACCATAAGAATCTATTTATTCAAATAACAGTCACTGCAATATGAATCTAGTTATTCTTATTTATTATTAGCATACAACACTTTATCAATTATGTGTATTGGTGAAGAAAACACAAGTGCTCCTCTTTTACACACTTCTTGCTAATGTTTATTTACTTGCATATATTAGACTCTCTAATGCCTCAGTACTTTTCTATACCTTCATATATAGCAAAGACAATAAAAAAGTTCCATTTTCTTTTGAAAATAATTGTATGTCAAGATGGTCCTTTTTGTACTTTTGTGTTCTAGGTAAACCCATGTGTATCTTGAGTTTTCTCGAAAAACAATCCCGGTTGGTTGCCAGTATTTCATAGCAGTCCTTTATTATTATTCTGATTGATGTTAAAGCCTATGTTATTTGAATGTTTCTAATCGTATTCTTAATAGAATGGTGGCCATTTTTTTGGTGGTTGTTATTTGATTCATCTGTCTTTTTTATCTTTGTGATCAGATTGCTGTCAGGTGGAGCTCAAGTTGGCAACCAACTAAGGTGTGTTTCATGTCATTTGGCATGCCATGATCAAGTTTGAGGTTTATACAGTTTCTATAAATATTGTATTCTATTGATTGATCATTTTGTTGGTTTAGATGTGTCAATATCTTCAAGCCACTTACAACTTTTAGTTTTTGGGCAATTTTATTGTGCATCATGTTTGAAGAATTACTAAATGGATCATACAGGCATACACACACACACACATACACATACACATACACATTTTTAAGAGTAGTAGTGTGTATATATTTTGAATATGTCTAAAATGATTGTCAAGCCACTTCTTCTGAATGGGCCTCTTCTTGACTTCTTTAGTTCTTTGATTTCTCCAGTTTATTGTTGCATAACAAAACTTGCAATTTAAATTGAAAATGAATTTTATAGAATGGAAAGGGATACTAGGCAGGTAATTTTATCCATAGAGGAACTAAGATGAAGATAGAGAAAGTCGACAGATTTTTTTTTTAATGAAGATGAAGATAGAAAGGCACACTGTCTTCTTCTCCCCTTCCCTTTCTGTTAAAAAAAAAAATGAAAATGAAAATCCACATGTATAAAATCCATTGTTTTGATAAAATTTGTATAGTCTGACTGAGGTTTATACTCTCTCTTTTTTTTTTTCTTTTTTTTTTTCATTCTCTCTTGTTGAACCCGGTTGCTGTAAATGATATTGGCTTCTGGATCCATTTCCAAGATGTATTATATTGCTATGTATCAGCTTAAATTGAATCTTGCCTGAACAGACGAAGGTCTGCTGTGGACAACGCCCCCTCACACCATATGGAAATGTCAATGTTACAGCAAGTAGTTCCACGGCAAGAGAATTACACACAAAGTCGGGCAGTTGCTCTTCACAATGTTGAATCAACAATTACAGAACTCAGTGGGATCTTTACACATTTGGCCACAATGGTTACACAGCAAGGGGAACTAGCTATTAGGTCAGTTCGGTTAGCTTATATATAAATATATATGATGTTTGCATCTTAGATGTGGAAATCTTTTATCTGCTTGAATTCATTTCAATTAAATTAGAATTTTGAGTTGTTAGTGTTGAATTTATTTGGCTGATGTGAGCAGGATCGATGATAACATGGAAGAGTCATTGGCTAATGTTGAAGGTGCACGCAGTGCTCTGTTGAGGCATCTTAACAAAATTTCTTCAAATAGATGGCTTTTGATCAAGATATTTGCTGTCATAATATTTTTTCTGATGGTCTTTATCTTTTTTGTTGCTTAATTAGAAACACCGGGTCTCCAACAAATCTGTTGCTACGCGGTGTATATGAGCGTCATTTATAGCTGGTCAAATGTAGGTTGTGATGTTGGCTGTAGTAAGCTTCTTCATTCTGTAAATTCAATCGTCACCCCCATTTTTGATTATTAATTTTGGATATATCTGGGAAGAAGTTTTAGGTTTCTAGGTATTACTATTATAGAATCATATTTACTCCATGGATTTCCAAAATGTTGAAGGGAAATTTGATATACATCAAGTGGTTGAATTTGTAGTTGTAATAGTGACCGTAAGACAAAATGATTGAGCTGTACAATGTATTGATAAATGAGGGTGTTTGATTTTTTTCTTGTGCTAATGTGTTTCCTTAGATTGTCTTAATATAAATGGTGTAAATTTGGATTATACAGTCATTCTAGCTGTTTACTTTTGGAAGAGCATTGTGAGTGAGCTATGTTTTAATTTTTATTTTCTTGTAAATTCTGATGTGAATCCCTGGCATCTTTGTGTATACATAGTAATAAATATTTTGGTTATGAGAGGAAGGCAAAGGAAAAGGTGGATATAAAGGTGAAAGTTGGAGAAAAAGTAAAAGGAAGAACTTTTGTTGATTCCTTTGCAAAATGAAATTGCATTATTGATGACAGCAAGATAAGACCAACGCTCCCACAAGAGGAGGAATCTGATTCTGATAATTGAAGTCATAAATTTTCCATAATAGGTTTGGTAGAGGAAATAAGGGGTTTTGTCATTTTTTAAGTTGGTGTTTCAAGACTATCACCACTTTAATAACTTATGTTTAAAGAGAGCTTCTTTTGACAATTAAATTTTTTCTTTTTACACATCTTTTTTAAAAACACCATTCTCAAAATTTAAATTTAAAACAAATTCTAAAACACTTCGTTTTGCTACAAGATTATCCCTTTTATCTTTTTTGAATTAAATTATTAAAAAAAAAAATTATCTCTCTTAAATCATTAGATTAATTATTACATATTAAATACTCTATCCTAAATTTTTAATTACCATATTAAACTCTCTCTCTTCCAATACATATCTTTAATTTCCTATCTCCATTTTTTCTCAAGCAAAACTAACAGTTAAGAAAAAAAAAACTTACTAATAAGCTTGATTTGTAGGAATCATATGTATGTATATACTAAAAAAAAAAAACTCAAAAAACAAGTACCTTGTTTTTTTTTTTTTTTTTTTTTTTTTTTTTTAAATTGAAATATGAAAATGCTTTTTGTTACTCTTGTAGGTATGTGATTGTCTAGAGAACTTAAATTCTTTTATTAGTCTTAGAAATTCTAAGTTTAATCGAATCTAGTTGAAACAATTCAAGATTTCATATATCTTTTTTTAAAATAAAAAAAAATTGACTTTTTAATATATATATATCTGTTAGTAAACTAAAATATTTATAAGTTTTTTTTTTTTTCCTTAACTATTAATTAGAGATTGACCAGAAAGTATGGAAATATGATTTTTTTTTTTTTAAATGGAGAGAGATTAATTAGGAGAGAGTGTTTAAAATGGTAATAATAGATTTAGGAGAGAGAGTTTAATACATAATATTTAATCTAATGATTTAGGAGAGAGATTTTTTTTAAATAATTTAATTAGTTTGGAGTGTTTTTAAATTTGTTTGTCTTATTTAGTAATTTTAATTTAGGTTAAAATTGTCATTATTAAAAAAAAAAAATTAAATTGGAGTGTGAATAGATAATTTGTGGATTATAAGGAGAATCTTTCATGTTTAAAAGGCATCAAAGTAAGTGATTTTCAAAAATACTCTTACTTTATACATTTTTTTATTATCTTTTTATTTTAACTTTTCTCTTTGTTTGAGACTTCTCTCTCTAACATGGAAGTTAAAGCCCTGTATAGTTATTATCAACTCAAACTAAAAAACAAAATCAACTTCATAACATTATCAATGCATCTTTATTGGATTAGTTTAGTGGCGTTACGCTGACGCACTAAGGGGTCGAGCTGCCCAGTTAGTTTTAGAGACTTAGGTTAGTTTTCGAGACTTTCGAATGCTTTCTGAGACTTTTGTATGTTTTTCGAGACTTATCATAAACCTTCCAAGACTTTTATCCGAGACTTCTACCCGAGACTTCTACCCAAGACTTTTATTCGAGACTTTTGTATGCTTTCTCCGAAAGTATCGGGGAGTGTTACAAAAGTAAGTAATTTTCAAAAATACCCTTACTTTATACATTTTTTTTATTATCTTCTTATTTTTACTTTTCTCTTTGTTTGAGACCTACTTCTCTCTCTAACATGGAAGTTATAGCTCTGTATAGTCATTATCAACTCAAACTAAAAAACAAAACCAACTTCATAACATTATCAATGCATCTTTATTGGATTAGTTTAGTGATGTTACGCTGACGCACTCGGGGGTCGAGCTGCCTGGTCAGCTCGTTGGGGTCGGGGGGCAGCGGCCCTAGAGATTTTTTTTTTGTTTTGAATCTTCCATTATTAAAGTTGTTGAGTGTTGGGATTTTCGAGTGGGGAAGATGATAAACAGTAACTTAGTTTTAGAGACTTAGGTTAGTTTTCGAGACTTTCGAATGCTTTCCGAGACTTTTGTATGTTTTCCGAGACTTATCATAAACCTTCCAAGACTTTTATCCGAGACTTTTATCTGAGACTTCTACCCGAGACTTTTATCCGAGACTTTTGTATGCTTTCCGAAAGTCTCGGAGAGTGTTACAAAAGTCTCGGAAGGCTTATACAAAAGTCTCCGAGACTATTGTAATACTGTCCGAGACTTTTGTATAAGCTTTCTGAGACTTTTGTAACACTGTCTAAGACTTTTGTATAAGCGTCCGAGACTTTTACTAACATATTTACTTTTCATTGTCTTCCCCAATCTAACTCTAGAAACAAGATCTAAAACTAAAAACCCTAGAAACAAGATCTAACAATTCAAAAATACAAAACGAATGTATAACCCAACAAAACACAATCAAATTGGTATTCAAAATCAAATCGTTGAAGTTACATATCTTGTTTTTTGACAGAAATCGAAATCGAAATCGAAATGGAACTCGGACAAAAATCGTCGCCGTCTACTGTCGAAATCCGGTTGCTTGGATGCTCTGAACCGTCGCGTAACTTCTCTCTCTACTCTTTCTATGAAATGAAAAGTAAAAAACTAAAAATGAAACATAAGTTTTCAAAATAGCTGACGTGGAAGTACTTTTTGGGGCATTTTTGTCCGTTCACCATATTAGATGCTTTTTAAACATAAGTTATTAAAGTGGTGATAGTTTTGAAAAGCCAACTTCAAAGAGTGCCATTTAATTTTTGAACCCAGGTTTGGTAGATGATGGTCATTGAAAGGACTTGATGAAGAATGCTGGTCATTGAAAGGACTTGATGAAGAGTCTTCCACTAGTTCTTCACTTGTGCAATATTTGTTGAAAAAGTTGCACTACAAATCTTCCTATGTAGCAAGCATTGTAGAACAAGTCGAATTTGGTAGTGGACATGACATGTCGTGGGGGATTTCTTACGATTTACTTGATGATCTTTAGTCTTTACCTGCTGCTGCTCTCTATTTTGTTTAGGCACATCAAATTAGATGTAACCTTTCCTTAATTTTGTTGCAACATTTACAAGAAACACATATCTGAATTCTTCAATGATATGGGATATGGCCGGATTTCATCTTTGACTTAAGAACGATCCACCATTGTCTTCTTTCTGAGAAATTTGGGATTTGGCGTTGGTATATACAACTTTCAACTTTGAAGAGTATATGCTAATCATGGTCTTTGACATTACGCTAGGACCCCATAAGAATCAAATATATTCCTTCATAGACTGAGCATGCTGTTCCTAGCAGTGATTAAAGCAGCCCAATGCCCCATCTCCACAATATCTTTCTTTCCAAAATAATGTTCCATGTCCTACATATATAATTATCACTATCGAGTATATATATATATATATATATATATATATATAAAATGTCATGACATAACTCATAAGTACAGTTAATATGATTTGTGTCCCACTTGATTTTGATATCATAGCAACCTGAAAGAAAAGAAATCATGGAGACTGATTGATCCTCAGGTCTAGCAAGGAAAAGCTTGCTTTGCGGATCAGAAACCGAATACATTCATTATCTGTCATATCCTTCCACCAATATTCTTTCACTTGTTTCGAGTTCCTTCTCATGATCATCAGAGTATGCTTACAAATTATCAGAGTATGTAAACACAGATTGTCACGCTATGTATATAGCTTTTTTAGTGCAGACCTTCAAACCAAACAAGTTTTAAATGTGTGTGTCCATTTACCTACACACATTACACATATTCAACATTATTTGTTACTTTTTCTTACGCGGCTTAACTCATTCCTTTAATTATTACGCCTCCCACCAAACTAATCACTTCACATAAAAGAAAAAGAAAAATAAATTAAACTTGCTTCATAAAGTTGATTACTTTTTTTGTTTTATTGGATGATTGATGAATTGAGATGAGCATTCTGTCATCCAATGAACAATTAATATACATTGTGGAGCCATGCATATTTAGCATCCTTAGTCAAGAGTCAGAGATAAGAGGAGCCATAGAGCATATATATCATGCTAATTTCCCTTTCAGATATATATATATACAGAAATTCTATTATCAGTTCGAACTGACAATAAATATATCAGGACGAAGACTGTTGACCACTAGATTTACATACTTTGACTCAAAGTGTATACACTTGTCAAAACTTCTCCATAATCTGTGGTCTACATTCTTCGTCCTGATATATTTATTATCAGTTCGAACTGATAATAGAAAGACTGTATATATATATACACATAAATTTTCAAATCAGTGCACAAGTGCGTTGGATGTGGACCATTATATTTACATACTTTGACTTAAAGTATATGTACTTGTCAAAACTTCTCTATAATCAGTGGTTCACATATATTGGTACTAATGTAGTAACATAAGTGCGCAATGATATGAACGGGACCATATATATACATATAGAAATCATGCTTTTTTTTCTTTTTTTCTTTTTAAAAAAAAAAAAAAAAAAAAAAAAAGAGGTTACAAAGGGAAGTGACGAGTGGAAGAAGGGGATAGGCCCCCTCCACCCACCAACTAAATATATTTATTTTGATAATTATAAGCAAATAGATATTAATGACGCTATCTAAATAGATAGAATCACATATAAACATATGAGATCGATGTAAATCCCAACAACAACCCACCTTTTTTTTTTTATCTTTTTCTTTTTTAATAATAATAATAAAGATTAGTATCGTAGTTCACCAAATTCATGGTATATATGTTCAAATATAAAAGTGTATATAGTTGCGAATCCTTTTATGATTATGTTGAGTAGAGTTTGATTTTAATGGTGATTTAACAACCAGGTACCACTATATTGTAAAAAGTTAATTATATATAGTCTTTCTATAGTCAATTCGTTCTGACAATAAATATATCAGGATGAAGAATGTTGACCATAGATTATGGAGAAGTTTACTTTGAGCAAATTGCAATCAATCGATGTAAATCCCAACAACAACCCACCTTTTTTTTTTATCTTTTTCTTTTTTAATAATAATAAAGATTAGTATCGTAGTTCACCAAATTCATGGTATATATGTTCAAATATAAAAGTGTATATAGTTGCGAATCCTTTTATGATTATGTTGAGTAGAGTTTGATTTTAATGGTGATTTAACAACCATGTACCACTATATTGTAAAAAGTTAATTGTATATAGTCTTTCTATTGTCAATTCGTCATGACAATAAATATATCAGGATGAAGAATATTGACCATAGATTATGGAGAAGTTTACTTTGAGCAAATTGCAATCAATCGATGTAAATCCCAACAACAACCCACCTTCTTTTTCTTTTTTCTTTTTTTCTTTTTTTAAATAATAATAAATATTAGTATTGTAGTTCACCAAATTCATGGTATATATGTTCAAATATAAAAGTGTATATAGTTGCGAATCCTTTTATGATTATGTTGAGTAGAGTTTGATTTTAATGGTGATTTAACAACAAGGTACCACTATATTGTAAAACGTTAACTATATATATAGTCTTTCTATTGTCAATTCGTCCTGACAATAAATATATCAGGACGAAGAATGTGGACCATAGATTATGGAGAAGTTTTGACAAGTGCATACATTTTGAGCAAATTGCAGTCAATCTCCCTGAGGTTTGGTCTTTGACAATCGGAAACAACTTTATGCTTAATTGACAATGACCTCTCCTGCCATTAGTCAAAATTAGTCAAACTTAACAGAAATAAATGGTATTTTCACTCTTTCAAGCCTTTTTATTTATTAAAAAAAAAAAAATTAAAAGCTTAAATCTTCACCATTCATCTTGGCCATATCTTTTATTTTTTATTTTTGAAAAATCTAAAAAACTTGAATCTGAAGCAAAATCTGGAAATACATTAATGGAAGAAGAAAATGTTGTTATATTAGATTTAGATGAGTCAGATTTTTTTTTTTTAATTTTTTTTTTTTTTTTTATAGTTTTGAAAAATCTAAAAAATTTGAATATAAAGAAAATTTTGGGAATCCATATGGAAGAAGAAAAAATTATCTGAAGAAAATGTTGTTGGATTGGATTTTGATGATCCAGATTATTAATTTTTTAGAATTTAGAATTTGAAGAAAAATATAGAGATACAACCTATGTCTCCACGTTTTTTTTTTTTTTTTTTTTTAAATTTGTAATTTTCAATTTTTTTATAGTGGAGATCCAAATTTGTTTTCGTATATTTATAAAATTTTAAAATCAGATTTTTTATTTATTTATAAGCATTTAGGTATTTGTAGAGGTCAAATCTGGTCAACGGTTAAATTTGACTAGTTTTGACTAACGGTAGGGGAGGTCATTATCAATTAATGATAAAGTTGTTTTTGATTGTCAAAGACCAAACCTTAGGGAGGTTGGCTGCAATTTGCTATATATATATACACAATTTTTCTATTATCAGTTCGAACTGACAAAAGATATATCAGTTCCTTGCATGTGGGCCATTGAATTAAATACTTTGACTTGACTGTATGCATTTGTCAAAGCATCTTTTAAATCCAATAGCCCACATGCAAGGAACTGATATATCTTTTGTCAGTTCGAACGGATAATAGAAATACTATATATATATATATATATTTTTTTTGATGCCTTTACCTTGATGGATTTATAGTAAAGTAAATAGATGAACTCTCTTTACACGTCCAATCTATTCTCATTTATTAGTGCTTAAAGTTTCTTTCAAATGGATGATTATATACTCATGCTTACCAATAATTACTTCAAAAACCCACAAAAGAAAAATCAATGAATAAAATTTGATTTGTAAATCTGGTTTTATTACAAGAGTAATACTATACAACCTAAATAATCAACCCAGATGATGTGGCAAGTGAGTTGTTATCATCACACCACACAACATGGGATGATGTGGTTAATGAAAAAACCAATTGCCACATCATTTTGGTTGAAATTTGAGTTAAATTTTTGAGTTGTTTAGTATTAGTAATATTATAAAATGAGTAATGAATGCTACATAATCCAAAAATTTATTCTAAAATCAATCCAAATAATATAGCAAGTTTTTTTTGTATTTACTACAATAATCCATGTGGGTAATGTGATGGATGATAAGGGATCAATGAGACAAATCACTTGCCATGTCATTTAGGAGAATAAAATAGTGGATTTGTTTTGTTATATTATATTATTATAGAGATAATCTACCAAATTTGGAGCTAATTACTTATTTAGGTTGATAAAATAATTGGATTTTGTTTATATTATAGAGATAATATATCTACTGAATTGGGAGCTAATTAAAATAGTTGGATTTTGTTTATATTATAGAGATAAATCTACCAAATTGGGAGCTAATTAGTATTTTGGTTTAACGCGCGCTAATCTTTGACTCTCTATTTGAAATCGTAATGGTATGTAAATTAAAAGAACTTTAATGGCAATTACATATCAATACTCAACTCACAGATTTTCATTTAATTCTTTTTTTTTTTTAAGGACAATATTATCAAGACATACAACTGTCATAATTGATCTATTTATGGTAGCTATTTTTATCATCATTATAATAATGAATCAATACGATTCTCAATCTCAATCTCAATCTCAAATAGTGAATTTAATTTAATAATTCTCTTATTAAAAACACATCACCTTTTAGTAGAGATGGTTGTACACCTCCCTTCCACACCTAGTGGTCAGGGGGTTCGAGTCTCACAATACGCATTTTACAAGTATGTATGAAGAGTTTTCTCCCGATTTGTGGGAGTAGCCCTCTCTCCGGTTATGGAAATAGTATTCCGAATCGTGCTTAAAGAGTCTAATTAATCTCACCAGGTCCCGACAGTAGTTGTATTTAAAAATAATAATAATAAATTCTCTTATTAAAAAGAACTAACACCTTCATTTCATTTGACCACAGAGACAGTTAATTAGGTATATTTGATATTTGGTAGAGTTGGTGGGTGTTGAACAACACAGTCCGTGACTTGTAAGGATCAGGATCCTCTGCTATGCTGATCTTTTTCCTGATTTAAAACACCTAAGAATAGGACTTTGTATTTAAATGAAATAAATAAAATAAATAAATGATAGCCATTGATTACACATGTCAACAGATCTATATAGGACAGGACAAAAATCAGTTCAACAGAGGATCCAAATTCTTTTACAATTGTACATACACACATACTCTTTGATAATCGTAAAATAAAAAAATAGAAATAGATACAGAAACTTGTCATTGTATAGATATATAAAGTGGAGACTAGAGACTAGAGAGTTGATAGATCATGGAAGAAGCTAAAGATGTCTGCAACTGTTAACAGAAAACACAGACACAAAACCACACTTTCTTCTTCTTCTTCTCTACACAAGTGACAAGTCCTGCAAAAAGCAGCCCATCAGCTAAGCTCCTATATATCCTAGTTTCACTTCACTTTTTCAGGTGTTCCTTTTTTTCCTTGTCAGATCTTGTGTTTTGCTCCAGAGATCAATTATATATGGATATGTGGGCTAATTGACTTTAATTAAAGGTCATTTAAGGCACACTGCCATTCTTGGAATTGAGAGGACCCTTTAATGATCGCTCTAAACGAGCTCAATTCTATCTCCAAAACTTTATTATTATACCACCACTTTCCACTACGTGTGCCTTTCTCTGCAAGGATAGTTATACAAGCAAACTCATTTGCGACTTGTCACACTCACTTGCCTTCCACCCATCACCATAATCCATCATAAACAGAGACACTCCTCGCAATACAACTTTACAATCTCAGTAAGTTTTGTTTTTTTTTTTTTTTTTTTTACATACTCTGTTTCTTTAATCGTTTTGTTTGTTGAATTTTTCTGGGTTTGGTTTAAACTAATTTATGTGTTGTTACACAGATCTATAGCAAATGTTGTCACAGAAACAAGCAGAGGAAGCGATGGTGTCGAGCTTTGATGATACAGAGCAAGAAGAGAGAGAGGAGGAGAACAAGGTAGGTCATTCCACGTTTGGCCTCAAAAGCTTTCTTTGGCATGGTGGTTCTGTATATGATGCCTGGTTTAGCTGTGCTTCAAATCAGGTACACAAACACACCTCATAATCTGGAAAAAAATTGTCTCCTTTTGACTGCTTTGGTTTTAAATAAGAAATTTGTATATGCATGCGGGTTTACAGGTGGCACAGGTACTGTTGACTCTACCATACTCCTTCTCTCAACTGGGTATGCTATCAGGCATTATATTGCAGATCTTCTACGGAATTCTTGGTAGCTGGACTGCTTATCTTATCAGCGTTCTCTATGTTGAATACCGAAGCAGAAAGGAGAAAGAGAATGCCAGCTTCAAGAATCATGTCATACAAGTTAGTTTGTCATTTTCAAAAATTGTTTAAACTTTCAATAAATCTTGCATTGATTTACAAATTACAATTACTTTGATCACTTGTGTACGTGTTGTAGTGGTTTGAAGTGCTGGATGGGCTGTTGGGTCCATTCTGGAAAGCTCTTGGATTGGCCTTCAACTGCACTTTTCTCCTATTTGGATCTGTCATCCAGCTTATAGCTTGTGCAAGGTAATTAATTAAGCTGCTCTTTTCTTTTGACTTGTTTGTTCTTGTTTTGATTTAGAAATATAATAATATATATAAGCTCATGGTATACTATTACAGCAATATATACTACATAAATGACAAGTTAGACAAGAGGACATGGACTTATATATTTGGAGCATGTTGTGCTACCACTGTGTTCATACCTTCATTTCACAACTACAGAATTTGGTCATTTCTTGGCCTTGCTATGACCACTTATACTGCCTGGTATATGACCATAGCATCCCTTCTTCACGGACAGGTAATGCTATTTCATTTTCATCCAATGCTCACTCGATCTCGATCTGCCTTTTTAGGCTTCCTTATCACCCGTTGGATTCTCTTTCTTTCAGGTTGAAGCTGTCAATCACTCCGGTCCTACTAGCTTGGTTTTGTACTTTACAGGCGCCACCAACATACTTTACACTTTTGGTGGGCATGCTGTCACTGTGTAAGTCAACACAGTTTTCTTTTTCTTTTTCTTTTTTCAAAAGTTAACCAAAGTTTCAAAAAAGAAAAATATCATGTTTTGCAAGGTAGATTTCAGTGGCAGCTTTTGGTTCCATATTTTCATGTATTAATTAATGATATACATTTTGTATGCAAACTACTAATTAAAAAGAGTGAAGGGTCTCAATATGTATACCAAAAATTACAGCTAGTTTTGATGATTTAATATGGATTTTTTGTGAAGATTTCCTCTCTTCTTTAGAGGGTATTGGGACGAATTATGTTTATCAATTATTAAGGTTCATGAATTTATTAATGTTACAGAGAAATTATGCATGCAATGTGGAAGCCTCAGAAATTCAAGTACATATATCTTCTCGCGACCCTATACGTGTTCACTCTAACCATTCCATCTTCTGTTGCTGTTTACTGGGCCTTTGGTGACAAACTCCTCACCCATTCAAATGCCTTCTCATTGCTTCCAAACAGTGGATGGCGTGATGCTGCTGTTATCCTAATGCTAATCCACCAGGTTTCGTCACACTTTTCATAAGTACATACATATATATGGCCTAATTATGCAAGTGAATTGGCTTGACTTATAATGTTTCATAATAAATTTGCAGTTTATAACGTTTGGTTTCGCGAGTACCCCGTTATATTTTGTGTGGGAGAAAGTGGTGGGAATGCACGACACAAAGAGCTTATGTTTGAGGGCACTTACTCGCCTGCCTGTGGTGATTCCTATATGGTTCTTGGCCATTATATTTCCTTTCTTTGGTCCCATCAATTCGGCTGTTGGTGCGCTTTTAGTCAGCTTCACAGTCTACATCATTCCTGCTTTAGCCCACATGCTCACTTATAGATCGGCCTCTGCTCGTAAGGTAAATGATCCAATCTTACCACTTATAGACTTATAGCATGAGAATAGTTGAAGTATGTTCCAACATATATGGGTGCATGATTGTTGTTGTGTAAGCAGAATGCAGAAGAGAAGCTTCCATTGTTCTTACCTAGTTGGACAGCGGTGTATGTGGTGAACACATTTGTAGTGGTATGGGTACTTGTGGTTGGGTTTGGATTAGGAGGATGGGCTAGCATGACCAACTTCATCAAGCAAGTTGACACATTTGGACTCTTTGCTAAGTGCTACCAGTGCCCACCACCTCCCTCAGCCGCAGCAGCAGCAGCAGCACCACATCACTGAGTGTTGTGTTCTAACAGTCTACATTTAACATTCTCTTTATTGTATTGTGTACATAGGGAGGCATCAGCAACTCTCCTCTCTATCTAATATGTTGGTGCTTTTTTTGTTCATTGGTTCAAACTTGAACATTTCTAGATGATGATTTTGAATGGGTGATATTCTCTCTGGCATGCATGAAACTCTCTAATAATGAATATATTAAGTTAATTTTGTATTGTATGCTTGTTTAATTGTTTATTGATTGTAAGAAACCCAAGTGGTAATGTTTCTTACATGTGCTTGCGCATGTGAGTTCATATGAATCCAAAACTTAAAATTATCATTAATAATACAAATAGATGCTTTCTTTGAAGAATAAGCTTCAGTGACATCAAAATGTTTATTCCATGTTCATGTGTCTTTAAAATATATAAGAATTATGAATTTATGATGATGGTGATTTTAAATTCAGTAGCACATTACATCTAAATGTTTATTCAATAGTCGGTTTAATTTTGTAAGAATTATGAATTTATGACGATGCTGATTTTAAATTAGATGGAGTGGCACATTAGTTGATTATTGAATTTTTTATTATTATTTATTTTTATTTTTTTATTCTTTGACAATGTTCATCTTTTTTAGGTTATTAGTATAGTATCGGTGTATAATCTGAGTATTAGATTGTTTTAGAGTAATGCTATTCACACTCCACCAAATATCTTTTTATACTCCATTTTAATTATTTTTTATTAATAACAAGTTAATCCTTAATTAAAATTACTAAATGAAAAAAAAGTTCTAAATTTATAATCCAATGTTATTTTTCATCATCTTTTTGTTTAACAAATCCTACAATATTTTTTTTCCCAATATTATAAAATTTTATTTAATTCCAAAGTGATGGATATGATATGCAATCAAAAACAAATTCTGAATATACGGTATTTTAAATCGTAAATAATATGTGTGGTATATTTTACGTGGAATTTGTATCAAGAATTTTATCAGAATTATGAATAATATTAAAATAAAATAAAGTATTCTTAAAAATTTAATTAAATTTAATTTTTAAATGGAAAATCTTTAAAATAGAAGTATCAAAAAAATATAAAAAAGGTAATTTTAATAAAATAGGGTGATAATAGATGAAATTGGATCATAAAGAAAAACTCTTTTATTTTATTTAATACGGTTAAAAAGGTAATAAAAAAACTGTTATAAACCTCGAATCGAAAAAGCAAGTTCGGGTCAAGATAAGTGAATCCATTAAAATAAATAATAAAAAAAAAATGGAGTATAAGGACCGATCCAACTCGTGCACACTCCGACAAACCCTACAAATATTCTAAGTTAGTCGTGGTCCCTCACATTCTCTCGGTTTCAATCTTCTCCAACTGTTACTCTTCCCATTTCGCGCCAAAAACAAACCCTACCATCACCAAAGCTTGACTAACCAGATGAGTAATGGGCTTTTGTTGAGTCCTTGAAATCGATTGTCAACTGTATCAACCCATTACGAAGCATACGTGCAGAGAAGGAAGTTTTTTTTTTTTTTTTTTTGGATACAAATTAGAGAGAAATCTCTTTTTCTCTCAACTCTCAGGCGATCTTTCTCTGGAAAGTGGAAATTGACAATGCCCCCAAAAAAGGTAATGCCTTCTCTCTCTGGCTTTCTCAGCTCTTAATTTTCTCTGTTTATGTTTCTCCAAGACTAAAGGCACTATCTTTTTCCAGAAGAAGAAGAACACGCGAACCGACGCCGCCCTTGATGCGATGCGGCTCTACGGCTTCCCCGACGATTTGATCCGCGCACACCTAAAACAACTCTTACAGGTGGGTTTTTTACTTGTTTTTTTGGTTTCAATTCAAGCATGTTTTGGTGGTTTATTTATTTATTTATTATTTTTTTTTTCATTTTTATATGATGGGTTGACTAGAAACAACTCTTAAAGGTGGGTTTTTTTTTTACTTGTTTTTTGGTTTCAATTCAAGCATGTTTGGGTTTTTTTTAATATGATGGGTTGACTAGAAATGAGGTTTTTTTTTTGGGTGATAGGTGTATGGTCAAGATCATTGGTTCTTCATTGAAGAGAATGCTTACAAAGTCCTTCTTGATAGCATTCTTGAACAAGTAGAACAAGATGCCATTCCTCAACCAGCATACAAAGAACTCCACCAGGTAAAAACATTACCAATTTTTTGCACTCTTTGTATTTTCATGTTATGATCTTTATGGGCCCGTGCTTGTTTGTTTTCCTGTGCTTGAGGTTTGGTGCTGTTGTATTATATTAAAAACCTATGCTTTCCACTTTTTATCTGCTTTTAATGTTACTGTTAGCTTAGCACTGTTCAACTTTCTATTTAATAGAATTAGTAATATCCTTGGATTTGATGAGCCGCTTAAATTTAAGCATTTATACATGACGTTCCAAGCGCGGGATCCTGCACCTAATTATTTCTCTCTATATATATAAGCAAACAATTCTATGCTTGCCTTGCCAGCACCGATGCTAGTTTTCTTAACTGTATCTCATTCTACCAACGAGGGTGGCATTGAATATTTTGTTTGAATTTTTGATTGATAGTTTACTTAATTTATCACTTCAGCAGGGTGATATTGGTGCTGGAACATCAAGGGAAGTTCCTGCACTTCCCCATTCTGACAAAGAGACTTCAGACATTGCTCTCCAGACCAGAGAGGGTCTGGATCAGTTCAATGGAGGTTGTGACACTGCATTACTGACTTGTAAACCTGGTAAATGACTTTCCATTGGATATCATAGCTTGGTGTACCGATTTTGTTTTTCATTTGGTTGCATTTTTGTGTTTCCAATCATCTGTCACTTGGATCAAGGCCATTCTTTTTTTTTTTCCTTGTGAAAAGAAAACCTGAATGTGTCCTCTAATTTTCTTTGTGTATCAAATGAAGTAGAATTGCATCCAATCATCCCTGTGAATTTCATTTTTGTTTCATCTTTATGGTATGTAGATGGTGGCGGTGGTTATCTCTCACAAACTGGGGAAGTCACCGACCCTAATCAGATCAACTGGGACCTGAACTACTTTGAAAAACACTTTACTGCTGCCATTGAAACCAGTGCCGTTGATCAGATTGGGAACGCCAACTTCTCTCCTATGCATGCCACCCACTCCCCACAGGGTGTTAAGGTCCGGAGGAGGCGTCACCATGGTTGGATTGACAGTGATGAGGAGGAAGATGAAGTGGGTCTTGTAGAGCTAGAACCGATGCCATTAGCACAGGAGTTAGCTAGCTTGCATAGTGAAGCAAGAAGTGGTAGACAAGGTGGGATTTGACTTTTGAGGCATTTCTAGTCGTCTAAGCCTGTGTAAATACTTAGACCCTCTGCAGGAAATTTTTTGTGGCCAAAAAGCTTGTGGGCATCAAACTTTTGGAATATGTTTAGGCCTTAGGGTGTTGAGACTTGAGAGTTAGACATCCATTAGAATATTACCAGTTAAAAGAAGTAATCTCTTTAATATTATACAATCTATTAGATTGGTGTGGGGTTTCATTTGATATGAATGGAGACTTAATCTATTTATTTTCAATTGACTAATTGTTTGTATGGTGTATCATGTATCATGTATGAACTCCACTGAATCCGCCGTTAAAAATCTACTGTCAAAGTTCTAATTTTTAAATATATATATATATATTTTAAATAGATGTGGTTAACTGGTTGTGGAATTGATGAATTTGGGTTTTTATTTGTGAATTTGATTTGTGGTTGTTGTTTGGGGATTTGAGTTTTGGTTTTGATTTATGGGATTGAGTTTTGGTTTTTGGTTGTTAAGTTTTTTTGGTTTGTGTTTGGGGTTTGAGAAAATGAAAGAGAAAAAAAAAATGATTGATTTTGTTTTTTTTATTTTTCTTTGTCTTTTTTGTTTTGTTTTTAATTATTAATTTAAATAATAAAATAGGTAATTAGGGGCAATTTAGTCATCGTGTGTTAAAATTGTGGTCAACAGTTAGAGTTAACAGAAGTCGACTAACGTTAGAGGACGTTTGTGTAATTATGGGTAAAAGTTTCATATGCATGCAATTATTCCTAACCTTGGGGGACGTTTGTGTAATTAGTCCAAAAGAAAAACACATGGAAAGGTGGAAATATCCAACTTCATACACATGTCAAACCCCGATTGGTTATTCCTCCATCACCTTTCAATAATAACTAAAAATCATTAGGCTGGTATTTAACCAGCGAAAATAATAAATATTAAAAAACAGGATAACTGTATTTCGTCTTCAGTTATGGTCACTCCCAAGATAAGAGTCTGAAAAATAAAATTAAAACCTTAAACCTCCAAATTTTGCTATGACACCAATGTTTCAATCCACCTAACTCACCACTCTCTATTTTCTTCCTTTAATAATCATAAAACAATGAATTTCGCCACAACATTTCGCGGCAACTCCACTCTGCTGTCACACTTTAGTTCCTGTTGTGATCTTCGTTTTCAACCATTTTTAGCTACTTTGCATGTAACATCCCCACCAAGATTCCCTTGTATAAATAATTTCAGCTCCTACCCAGTTTCAAGGTAACATTTTTTTTTTCCCACTTATTTATCAGTTGTTTGTAATTTTATTATAGTGTTGTTTATAGATTTTGCAGGAAGAAGAGAGAGATTGTTTGTAGAGTAACTGATACACAGACTGATCAACCAGATAGCAATAATGATAAGGTAAATCTTTTTTCTTTATGAAACATGTTTCTTGGTTTTAATTTGTGCAGTTTATGTCAAGTATTCTACATTTTGGATAATTATGCCCAATTTCAGTTGAATGGCTGCATATGAAGTAGATAATTTGATTTTCAAACCCAGTTCTTTGAATTTTAGAATCATGCTTTACTTACATTCAATGGAATTGAAATGTATTTTCATGATTATTGTTGCTTTGTCAAACAACTAGATTTACTTTCGGGAGTGAGCATAATTTAGATAGTGCAAGGAATCCATTTTATATGCAACCAAACACTGCCATGGTGTTGGGTTTTGAGTTTTGAGTGCTTTAAAATGTTGATATCTGTTATTCACAATGTGATAAAAGACACAAACACTCATGAATAAAAAATTAAAAAAAAAACCTTTTTATTTTTATTTTTATTTTTTTATGGAATGCTTGAACATGTCATTTAATTGCCTGTCCTTGGTCCTATATATGTAGTGTCTTTGTTTTCAACATTTTGTGTTTCTTTGATTGATATTGAACCTTAATTATATACCTGTATGCCTATATCTAGGAAAATGAAGTGCATGAAGATGGAGAAAATTCACTTTCCAATGATTCCCATCAACAAAATAATAACCCCCAGCTTGATTCGCAGCCTGAAGTTGTAAATCAAATAAACAACAGTGATGCAGAATTGACGCCTCAAGGTGGTGTCCAGGTATTTAATTTCTGATTTGCTTTTAATATATACAAATATACTATTGTTAATGATCGTCCCAAGATGATTGGTTACTACAGCTACACTATGATTGAGTAATTATTGGTCACTCCATGCAATTTGACGACATCCAATTTTTTGCTTTCCTTTTCTGTTGTTACAGTTCATAGTTCTTGATGTGTTTATAAGAATTATAAATTAAAGTATCTTGTACCATATGGTGGGTTCTGTTTGTTCCATTATAGACAAAATATTGACTGTTCCTATAGCATATAAGTCCATCAGCTTGTTTCATGTGCTTTCAAACTCTATCACCTCATTAAAAGGTTCAAATAGGACATACAGTTTTGAGGTGTCTTGGCATGTGAATCCCACCATGAACCATCACCTTCTAGCTGATTGTCTAATAGATATAATTTACTAAGTGGCAGAATTTGTCTATTGAAAGCTGTCTCTCATTTTGAGTTTTCATTCTCTCAGATATTAAGAAAGAACTGGCTTTCCTTTAGTGACTAGGGCATAGGTATAGTTCCTCTGACCCTTATTGCATTAAGTTTGTGTTTGAAGCAGGATGCCGATGATGTACAAGTCGCTAGTGGATCCCCTCTACCAGGTGTGAAGGTGATAATGATTAGCACTGTTATGTTTTAGAGCATTAAAAAAATATCATCTTCCCTTGTTTTCTCATTTACCCCCTTCATAAATTTCCTCAACAGCCTCAGCAACTGGATGAATCAATGAGAATTCCAAAGGAAACAATAGATGTTCTCAAGGACCAAGTATTTGGCTTTGATACGTTTTTCGTGACAAGCCAGGAGCCATATGAGGTGAGTAGGCTATTGGATAACTATATGTTACTTAATTGCTCTTTCCATGTGCAGAAACTTTTATGTGAAGGGTAATACCAAATAGAGTTTGCAATCTGGTATAGAAACCGTGATGGTTATTGAACTGTATAACAATCTTCTTTTCAAAATTAGCAATTCTTTATTCACTTGCATGGATTTCAAAACTCAAATCAGGGTGGGGGAAGGAACGTGTTGTTGGAATTGTCTGGATTTCAAATCTCTCCTTTAGAAAATAACAAAAGAATGCTAGTAAATCAAATAAAGGAGAAACTTTTGCAATTTTTTGTTAATTTTCCTGCTAATTTATTGCCTTGTAAGGAGTTATTTGATTTACTTCTTTCTAGGGCGGATTATTGTTTAAAGGAAATCTGCGAGGGCAGGCTGCTAAATGCTATGAAAAGATATCTGTGAGGTTGAAGGTACGTCGGTCTGCACTCCATCCGTTCTAAGGTTTATGTAGGTTTGTGATGTATTTTGCTCAACTTAGTTTCTGCCCATTATATACACAGAATAAATTCGGGGATCAGTATAAGCTTTTCCTTTTGGTCAATCCTGAAGATGATAAGCCAATAGCTGTTGTAGTTCCAAGGAAGACGTTGCAACCAGAAACAACTGGTAATTATTTAGCTCATATATCTTAAGTCGCTTCTGTTAGTTGTTGTCAAAATTCCTTGTCATAACAATAAGGGTCAGCAATCACTGTCGTTGAAACTTAGAGGGTAGAGGCTATGAACAATGATGTCTTTGCGCTTTCTTTTGCAGCTGTCCCTGAATGGTTTGCAGCTGGGGCCTTTGGATTGGTTACCGTATTCACATTACTTCTTCGGAATGTGCCTGCTTTGCAGACCAACTTATTGTAAGAAGTTCTATATATAATCTTTTATTATATCATCTTCAATAAATACAAACTATGATGTGTTTTATCCTCTAAGGAAAATGTAACAAAAATGTCACCTTAATATTTCTTTTCCTCCTTGAGATGACAAGTTTTATTACCTTAATGTACTTTGATAATCTGTTAGACCGTTCATTCAATTACTTTGATCTGTTTCTACATAAGCATTTTGTTTGGATGGTGAGCTATTTTTCATAAGGTCAAATCAGTTGTATATTTATTATTTGACTGTAACTATAACATTTGTAATACTTCAGATCGACTTTTGACAATCCGAACTTGTTGACGAATGGCCTTCCTGGAGCTTTTGTTACTGCACTAATTCTAGGGGTACATGAACTTGGCCACATTTTAGTTGCACAAAGCACTGGAGTTAAGCTTGGGGTGCCGTACTTTGTTCCCAGTGGGCAGGTGACTTATTTTATGTTTTTCTGTACTAAACATTCAGTTTGAAGAATTCCCCCTTTTATGGCCACTTTCTAGCCACTATTATGGATTTAGCAACAAGAAATTTTTATCTCATTAATTAAGTAATCTTGATTGTGCATATCCCAATGCTATTTATTTTTATAGGGTGAGATGACATATGAGTATCATTAGAAGTCATTTCTTCTTCAAAGCATGCAAATCAAAAGCAACTTTGATGGAGTGAAAAATCTACTATCAGTCAACATTATTATCAAATGACTAGTTGAAAAATAGTCACATTGAACAACTCTCCTTGTTTATTTCTTGAAAATTCGAACCAAAGAATATATTTCATCAATGTTAACTTTTATAATAGAAAGTGTGTGATTGTCCTTATTCTTATTAAGTGTAATCCAAAGTCTACATCTTTGGAAATTTGTCTCTGGTGCTTAGCATCTATTTACTTTAGATTTTTTTTTTTTTTTTTTTTGGTATGGAATGAAATCAATGCTGATGCCTAAGAAATATGGTAACAAGCTAGCTTCATATCCCCTGGCAGGTTGCAACCATGGTGACCCAAAGCCATACTTGATTCCATAATGCATTTGCTGATTGTTTTCATGCTTTCTATACATATATGGAAAGTCTAATGAACTGTTTTGGTGGCAGATAGGCTCTTTTGGTGCTATAACCAGGATTAGAAATATTGTGTCCAAGCGTGAAGATCTACTGAAAGTTGCAGCAGCAGGACCTTTGGCTGGGTTTTCCTTGGGATTTGTTCTTTTCCTTTTAGGAATCATCCTACCACCCAGTGATGGCATTGGCACTGTTGTTGATGCTTCTGTGTTTCATGAGTCATTTCTTGTCGGGGGTATTGGTAAGAAAATTTAGATTGAACAGACATTGCATGCTAAGTTTGAATGTTCATGTGTGTGTATTTTCAATTTGTTTGGATATATAAGAAGTCCTGCTTTTATTTCTAAAACCAATGCATTATTTTGTTTTTCCACAGCCAAGTTGTTATTTAACTTTACCAGTTCTTTGGCTTCAAAATATTAGAGAAATATGACGTTGATTCGGAGATCCTCTTTTCTTTACAGCAAAACTTCTTCTTGGTGATGTGCTCAAGGAAGGCACTCCCATATCTGTTAACCCACTAGTGATTTGGGCATGGGCTGGACTTCTTATAAATGCTATCAACAGCATCCCTGCGGGGGAACTAGATGGAGGCCGGATTTCTTTTGCAATATGGGGAAGAAAAGTATGTCATTTCAAGTTGATAATATGTTAAAGAATCCTTACTTGGAAATCAAATAAATTATTAGTTACTTTCACATGTCTTGTGAAAGAATCACCTCTCAACCTATGTTTAAATGTGAGTACTAATCGGGGTTTTTGATTTAACAGGCTTCGGCTCGCTTTACTGGCTTCTCCATTGTGCTGCTAGGCCTATCCTCACTTTTCAGTGATGTGGCATTTTACTGGGTGGCTCTCATATTCTTCTTGCAGAGAGGGCCAATCGCTCCACTGTCTGAGGAAATCACAGAGCCTGATAAAAAGTATGTCGGCCTTGGAGTTTTAGTTTTGCTATTAGGATTGCTGGTATGCTTACCATATCCATTCCTTTTCACAAGTGAAGTCATTACAGATTTCTAGATTTTTGTTTCCATAAATACTCCAATGGAATTTGAGAGTCCATGCTAGCAGAAATCGGTTCTAATACACACATCTTGGCTTGTAAAGTAGCTGAAAATATACATGTATACTGAATAAATTTCAAAATTATGTCTAGTTTTATGATTGATTTTGTTCATTCAAGGGAATATCTTAAGACATATATTGTTAGAAACATTAGTTTGGCAAATGCTTCTTTGTGTTTGATCAAAGTAGAGATTGATAGATAAGTGTACTCTCATTTCTCTGTCTCTACTCTCTCTGTGTTGTGGTGTGAAAATGGGATTTGGATCCTCTTCTAACCTAAGCTTTTCCTAAGCTTTTAAGGATCCCTAATCAATTGATAGACAGATTGTTGAAATTGGTGTTTCTTTGAAATAACATGTTGATTGTTGGAGTGCTGTTAGTTGTTAGAGTGCAATAAATCACCATCTAGGGGCAGAGCTATATGTATTGTAGCCTGGGCTGTAGCCCAGGTTGATTTTTTTGAAAAAATGTTTAAAGTTTTTACTTTTTACAATTTTTTGAAATTGGTGTTTCTTGAAATAACATGTTGATTTTTAGTTGTTAGAGTGCAATAAATAAATAATGAATGAAACACCATCATTTTCAAATCACAGTCAATTGAGACTCCTAAATTAAATTTAACATGCATTTAGTGTGCATATTGATATGGCTCTCCAATATAATGTCTCTTCTTTCGCATGTCAGTACTGCTACTGCAATGATAAACACATTTTCATGGATTTGGATCCTTGGGTGATGAAATGTAATGCATAATTGACTGTGATTTGAAAATGAAAAACCAACAGAGAAGTATGATCTCATTCTTTTACTATGAAAGCAATTACTTTGGATGGAAATGAGGTGATAATAGATAAGTGTACGTCTCCCTGTGTGTTTGTGGTGTGGGGTGGAGATGTGTTTCACATGGAACACACTAAATGCACATGTTAAATTCAATTAGAAGACTATTCATTGTCTTTGTCTATCACTCATCAATAAAAAATAAAAAATGACTGGCCCAGTTCTCAATCTGGGACCAAAGATGTACAAAAGGATTGTCAAACACATGAAACCAGTTATTGTACGGAAACCTTGTACGGAATGTAAAAACATTAAGAAAGAAAAACCAAGTTAAAGAAAGTGTTTTGAAATGATGATTTCTTGCATAAATTTGCCATGTCAATATATAAGATGTGCATACACATTTGATCAATAAGTCGAGCCATTTCAGTTAAAGTAATGTTAGATGTCCCAATTTTTTTTTTCAAATTCTGTCTCAAATGATGTGGCACCGTGTCACATCATTTGAGACAGAATTTGGGAAAAAAATGCCACATCATTTGGGATAGAATTTGGAAAAAAAATTGGGACGTCTAGCATAATAGCATTACTCTTTCAGTAATACAGTACGAGTAAACTATAATATTGTGACCACCTCGAATAGCTATAACTACAATGACTTTTTTAGTTTGGAGATGGTGATATTATTGATAATCACCGCCACCCCCCACCGGTGCCACATTATTTGAGACAGAATTTGGAAAAAAAATTGGGACGTCTAGCATTGCTCTTTCAGTAATACAGTATGAGTAAACTATAATATTGTGACCACCTCTAATAGCTATAACTACAATGACTTTTTTAGTTTGGAGATGGTGATATTATTGATGATCCCCGCCACCCCCCACCGGTGCCACATCATTTGAGACAGAATTTGGAAAAAAAAAAATTGGGACGTCTAACATTACTCTTTCAGTAATACAGTATGAGTAAACTATAATATTGTGACCACCTCTAATAGCTATAACTACAATGACTTTTTTTAGTTTGGAGATGGTGATATTATTGATGATCCCCGCCACCCCCCACCGGTGCCACATCATTTGAGACAAAATTTGGAAAAAAAATTGGGACGTCTAGCATTACTCTTTCAGTAATACAGTATGAGTAAACTATAATATTGTGACCACCTCTAATAGCTATAACTACAATGACTTTTTTAGTTTGGAGATGGTGATATTATTGATGATCCCCGCCACCCCCCACCAGTGCCACATCATTTGAGACAGAATTTGGAAAAAAAAATTGGGACGTCTAGCATTACTCTTTCAGTAATACAGTATGAGTAAACTATAATATTATGACCACCTCTAATAGCTATAACTACAATGACTTTTTTAGTTTGGAGATGGTGATATTATTGATGATCCTCACCACCCCCACAGGTGCCACATCATTTGAGACAAAATTTGGAAAAAAAAATTGGGACGTCTAGCATTACTCTTTCAGTAATACAGTATGAGTAAACTATAATATTGTGACCACCTCTAATAGCTATAACTACAATGACTTTTTTAGTTTGGAGATGGTGATATTATTGATGATCCCCGCCACCCCCCACCGGTGCCACATCATTTGAGACAGAATTTGGAAAAAAAAAATTGGGACGTCTAGCATTGCTCTTTCAGTAATACAGTATGAGTAAACTATAATATTGTGACCACCTCTAATAGCTATAACTACAATGACTTTTTTAGTTTGGAGATGGTGATATTATTGATGATCCCCGCCACCCCCCACCGGTGCCACATCATTTGAGACAGAATTTGGAAAAAAAAATTGGGACGTCTAGCATTACTCTTTCAGTAATACAGTATGAGTAAACTATAATATTGTGACCACCTCTAATAGCTATAACTACAATGACTTTTTTAGTTTGGAGATGGTGATATTATTAATGATCCCCGCCACCCCCCACCAGTGCCACATCATTTGAGACAGAATTTGGAAAAAAAAATTGGGACGTCTAGCATTACTCTTTCAGTAATACAGTATGAGTAAACTATAATATTATGACCACCTCTAATAGCTATAACTACAATGACTTTTTTAGTTTGGAGATGGTGATATTATTGATGATCCCCGCCACCCCCCACCGGTGCCACATCATTTGAGACAAAATTTGGAAAAAAAATTGGGACGTCTAGCATTGCTCTTTCAGTAATACAGTATGAGTAAACTATAATATTGTGACCACCTCTAATAGCTATAACTACAATGACTTTTTTAGTTTGGAGATGGTGATATTATTGATGATCCCCGCCACCCCCCACCGGTGCCACATCATTTGAGACAGAATTTGGAAAGAAAAAAAATTGGGACGTCTAACATTACTCTTTCAGTAATACAGTATGAGTAAACTATAATATTGTGACCACCTCTAATAGTTATAACTACAATGACTTTTTTAGTTTGGAGATGGTGATATTATTGATGATCCCCGCCACCCCCCACCGGTGCCACATCATTTGAGACAGAATTTGGAAAAAAAAATTGAGACGTCTAGCATTACTCTTTCAGTAATACAGTATGAGTAAACTATAATATTGTGACCACCTCTAATAGCTATAACTACAATGACTTTTTTAGTTTGGAGATGGTGATATTATTGATGATCCCCGCCACCCCCCACCGGTGCCACATCATTTGAGACAGAATTTGGAAAAAAAAATTGGGACGTCTAGCATTACTCTTTCAGTAATACAGTATGAGTAAACTATAATATTATGACCACCTCTAATAGCTATAACTACAATGACTTTTTTAGTTTGGAGATGGTGATATTATTGATGATCCCCGCCACCCCCCACCGGTGCCACATCATTTGAGACAGAATTTGGAAAAACAATTGGGACGTCTAGCATTGCTCTTTCAGTAATACAGTATGAGTAAACTATAATATTGTGACCACCTCTAATAGCTATAACTACAATGACTTTTTTAGTTTGGAGATGGTGATATTATTGATGATCCCCGCCACCCCCCACCGGTGCCACATCATTTGAGACAGAATTTGGAAAAAAAAATTGAGACGTCTAGCATTGCTCTTTCAGTAATACAGTATGAGTAAACTATAATATTGTGACCACCTCTAATAGCTATAACTACAATGACTTTTTTAGTTTGGAGATGGTGATATTATTGATGATCCCCGCCACCCCCCACCGGTGCCACATCATTTGAGACAGAATTTGGAAAAAAAAATTGGGACGTCTAGCATTACTCTTTCAGTAATACAGTATAAGTAAACTATAATATTGTGACCACCTCTAATAGCTATAACTACAATGACTTTTTTAGTTTGGAGATGGTGATATTATTGATGATCCTCGCCACCCCCACCGGTGCCACATTATTTGAGACAGAACTCCCCCCCCCCCCCCCCCCCCACTCTTTCATTATACTGTTGTTTATTTATTTGCTTTTTTTATTTTTTATTTATTTTAAATTCTGCCACGATTCTGCCTCACGTGTAGTACAATGGGAAAGTATGGAAAAAACTTCAGTTTATTTTATAAAGAAAAATAACACATTGCACTTATCAAAATCACAAACCTTCCGATGAAAGAGAACTATAAAAGTTACATTTTCATAAGGAATTTAATTCCTGATCTGTGTGGGACCCACATAATCATATAATCTGATTCCCACTAATTTTAGAAATTACATATCAATAATTAAGTTCCATTACTATCATTAGAATTTTTGATTAGTAAACGCTCTAAAAAGAATTTGAAAGGAGAAAAAAAAAAAAGTAAAAAAGGAATAAGATATATTTCTCATTTATTAGGGCTACTCCTACAATCAACTAAAAGGTCAATTTCCAAACAGCTACAGATAGTTTACAATTATTAAGAAAAACAAGTGAAATTCCTATTGGTTGCATTTAATTTCTATAAAGTGTTGGAAAATGGCAGGTATCACTATTTAAATGGTTCCAAAAAAAAAAAAAAAAAAAAAAAAACAGAAAGGAGAAAGGGGTAAAATGGTAAAATATAGCAAACAATGAAGCGCGGCCCCACATAAACATTTCACACAGCGCCTTCATTGAATATTATATAGTTGCACTCATTTGTATCTTCCGATCCCGGAGAGACCATAAAACACACAACCGCCACCGCTACTAACGCTTTTTCTCCGATGAATGCAGTCACCAACATACACTCCCTCACCTTCTCTCACCATCTTCTGCCGTCCACTCGCCATCTCTCTCCGTCTCCGGCCACTCGCATTTCCATTACCAGGACCTCCACAGCCTCGGTTGCCTGTGTCCGTACATTCAACAACATTTCCCTCTCAACCACCAGCCCCTCCTTAGGTAACTTATTCTCTGTTTGTTTCCCGAGAATGCCTGCGAAACTGTAAAGATTTTAAATTTAATTTCAGATCATGCTTTTTTCTTTTGTTTTGTTTATAATGTGCTTTCTATTTTTAATTTATTACATTCATTTACGATTAGTCACAGCCAAATCATTAGTTAGTGAAATGAAAAAAAGAAAAAAGATAAAGTAATTGTTGATTTATTACTATTACTTTGTTTATAGTGAATAATGTGACGAAATTTTTGGAAGCATCGAAAAACTGGAACTTGGTACCGTTATGCCGTTGCATATTTTCTGACCAGCTCACTCCGGTTATAGCTTATCGTTGTCTTGTTCAAGAAGATGATAGAGAGGCTCCTAGTTTCCTTTTTGAGTCTGTGGAGCCCGGTCATCGTGCTTCTAATGTTGTAAGAGACAGTTTTTATTTATATTTTAATATGTATATATATGTTTAGTTGTTGTACATTGCTTATTTGATGTTGCATTGGTTGTTTTAGGGGAGGTATAGTGTGGTTGGAGCTCAGCCGGTGATGGAAATTGTGGCCAAAGAGAATAAGGTTACAATAATGGACCACGAAAAAGGAACTTTGGTTGAGGAATTTGTTGAGGATCCCATGGTCATTCCTAGAAGAATCTCCGAGGAATGGAAACCTCAACTTATTGATGACCTTCCTGATGCTTTTTGCGGTAATAAATCTCCTTGATAAATTTTAATATGATTCGATTATGACACTACAGTTGTTTGAGTTTTGAACTAAGTTGAATTGCTATTGAATTTGCTGATTGGTTGCTCAAATTTGCTAATGGTCATGTTGCTCTTTTCATTCTTAATACTTACAGTTTCTTTGAAAAATTCTTAAAGGCCATGCTTAGAGATTTACTCCTCATGATTCATGAATAGGTGGTTGGGTTGGTTATTTTTCATATGATACTGTTCGCTATGTGGAGAAGAAAAAGTTGCCATTCGAAAATGCCCCACGTGATGACAGACACCTTGCTGACATACATCTAGGCCTCTATGATAACGTGATTGTATTTGATCATGTGGAAAAGGTACCCTTTGTTTATCCATTGACAATTTGGAAAACATTTTTTGATATTTCGGCCATTCACAGATTCTTTTAGCTCATACTTGTATATATGAAAGGAAAAATAAAAGACATTGAACATGCACTTGGTTAAAATGGCTTCTAAGTTAAAGTTCAATAAGTTATTTCTTTACTGTGCATATCTTATCTTCCAACATATTACATCTACTTGAAGTGCTTATGGGTTGTTGAGACAATTTACTCGAGGGTTCTTCATATCTTCAGAAAGCATATGTAATACATTGGGTGAGGCTGGATCAACACTCCTCCGCTGAGAATGCGTATAAAGAAGGAGTGAAATGCTTGGAAAAATTGGTGGCCAAAGTACAGGCTATTGACCCGTAAGTTACTCTTTACTCATTTGTATATTTTCACATTGGTTTTATGAAGCATTTATTTATTTTTCTTTTGATTGTCAAATTTCAGGCCAAGGCTATCCCCAGGTTCTGTCGATTTGCAAACTCGTCAGTTTGGCCCCTCTTTGAAAAAGTCAAACATGACATGTGAAGCTTATAAGAATGCTGTCATACAGGCAAAAGAACATATTCAGGCTGGGGATATTTTTCAGATCGTACTAAGTCAGCGTTTTGAAAGGCGGACATTTGCTGATCCATTTGAAGTTTATAGAGCATTGAGAGTAGTGAATCCAAGCCCATATATGACTTACTTGCAAGTATGCCTATTGGTTTGATGGTCTCCGAAACTATTTTTGTTGTAGTCATTTTGTTTCATTCTCTGATATTGATTTTATGTTTTGTCAGGCCAGAGGGTGTATCCTGGTAGCTTCAAGCCCAGAAATCCTTACTCGAGTAAAGGGGGTAAATTTTTATTGTTAAAAACTTCAACTACTTTGATTTTTTCATAAAATTACATGAAACAACTTGTTTAATGCATCCTACTGCAAAATTCAGCAGCAAATGCTTAAGTTCAGTGGCTATCTTTATTTGCTTTCAAACAGTCATGACAAGGGTGTTTACTTTTACATGGTTGTAACAGAATAAGATTGTCAATCGGCCATTGGCTGGAACAGTTCGAAGAGGGAAGACTGCTGATGAAGATGAGACGTTGGAAACACAATTGCTAAATGATTCAAAGCAATGTGCGGAACATGTTATGCTGGTTGATTTGGGTCGGAATGATGTTGGAAAGGTTTGTCTTACATAATTTGTCAAGATATCTGGTCCTTTCTTAAATCATCATATTTTGTGCTTAAAATAAATAAATTCTAAATTATATTATTTTGGGTGCTTGCTATGTAGAAGTCAATATAGCTAATGCAGATTTTATTCTTGTTAGGAATTCTATCTAGAGAAGACACATTACTGAGAAGATATGGCAATTTTTGTTCTTCATCTGGCAGGAATTTCAATTTATACATTTCATACCTTTTTCTAATTACTAGATTGGGCTAACCAGCTTCTTCTAAAAAATGAATAGCTCAAAAAATTACATTTTTTTTCTAGGTTTCCTATAGTAAGATTTATTGATATATGTTGTTCTGAATTTGTATCTTCTAAGGTTTCTCAAAATTAGCATGATTATTCTTTCTCTAACATAGGTGCATATTTTTATAATCATATATTATTATTGATGTAGGTCTCAAAAGCTGGTTCAGTGAAGGTTGAAAAGCTTATGAATGTTGAACGGTATTCCCATGTAATGCACATAAGCTCCACGGTAAGAGGCTAAGCTGGATATTCTTATACATGTGTGACTTTGGTTATAGGAAACATCACAAGGATTCATTTTACCACATTAAAGATAATTGTAACACGCATCTCCTTTTTATCTCACATGTCTTTGAATTTATATTCACTTGGGTTCCTTTTATGTCTAGATTGTAGAACAAGTAAATATTTCCTTAGAAATTTCTTAAGGTTTTGAAATATGAAATATAGGTAACTCCTGTTTAAGTAAGACTAGCTGCAAACTTCAGAATTGACTGATTTGGATGGCAATAAAAGCTCTAAATATCCCTATTCCTGTTTTTTTTTTTCCTTTCAATTTTGGTGCATTCATTTAGTTGTGGCATTTGTGACATGTTTTGTTTTACATGACAATACAAGTTGCTTTACATGTGGTCCATTACAGGATTTCATTAGATAATAACCTCAGGTCAACATCTGTAAATGACAACTTAAGGATTTTGAATTTGATCTCTAAATGTCCTAGCCAAGGCAAGTTGGCCTTAAATGTTAACCAAAGACGTGTCATTCTACTTTATGCAGGTTACAGGTGAGTTGCAAGATCATCTCAGCAACTGGGATGTCCTGCGTGCCGCACTTCCTGTTGGAACTGTTAGCGGAGCACCAAAGGTTGGAACTTTGCACATTATTGCCTTGTAATTATTTGGCTACATTTACCTACTTTTGTAATAAATACATATTCCTGTACTTGGTTATGATGATAAAGGTGAAGGCCATGGAATTAATTGATGAGTTAGAGGTGAACAGGCGCGGCCCGTACAGTGGTGGGTTCGGAGGTGTTTCCTTTACAGGGGATATGGACATAGCATTGGCTTTGAGGACAATGATATTCCAAACGGGAGCCCGTTACGATACAATGTACTCGTACAAGGATGCTGGGAAGCGCAGGGAATGGGTAGCATACCTTCAAGCAGGAGCTGGAATAGTGGCAGACAGTGATCCAGATGAGGAGCACCTTGAATGCCAGAACAAGGCTGCCGGTCTTGCTCGTGCCATTGACCTGGCCGAGTCAGCCTTTGTTGATAAATGATCAGACCTGGAGGATGATGAAATTACACGTCCGAAATTTTGGAATGTAAGCTAGGCTCTGGAAAAAGATAGAATACTAAGAATAATAATAATAAAAAAAAGGTTTCTTCTATCTTTTGGTTTGTTAAAATTATAGTATAAAGACTTCTCTCTTGAGTCTTTATACAATATGTTGTTTTGCCTTTTTGTTTACTAATGGTTTTCACAATGATTTCTCTCTCTCCTGCCTGGAATCCATAACCGTATTAAGCTATACTCTGTATAACGAGACAAATAATGGTTTTGCTTGCATCATCATATATTCATTCATTACTAAACACAAAATATTTAAATTGGGGGCCCAATTACTACATATTTACTTAAACAGTTAAACGTCACCGTATCAATGACACCACCACCTTGTGAGTTGTGACTTTGTGTTGTTGAATAATGAATATTGAATACAGCTGGTTTGGTTTTTGTTTTTAAATTTGCTTGGAAACTGCACCTCTGCATTTACTCACTGTTGAGGCAAACGTGCGGTTAAGGTGAAACTAGTGAAGTGGTGATTTTACTATTTTTAATTTTTTTAATTTTGATTTTGAATTTTTTAAACCGTAGAAATACATAATTAAAAATTAAATAAAAAACTATTTATTAAAACCCAAAAAGTTAGCTTTACTCTCTCTATCTCTCTCATTTCATTGCTCTGTCTCTCTCTCACTACATCGTTGATCGTTCTATTCTCTTCCTCTCTCAGTCTATCAGCTGACAACCGCCGCTCGTCGAGCAAAGCCACCATCAACTCCTCCGACTTGTAGTCATCGTCTAGAGAGACGTTGTCTTCCTGAAGCCTTGAAAATGGCCGGTATGTATTTTCCTACTCTCTTCTTCTTTTATAGCACTCTCAGTGTTCCTCTGCATTTGTTTTAGTGGCTATGGAACTTACACATTTCTTTTATTTTAAAAAAAAATTATTTGTCACGAAAAAAAAAAACCGATTTTTCACGAAAATTATTTATTTTTATATTCCTATGAAATTATTTGTTTTTCACCAAAATAAATCATTTATTTGTCACGAAAACACAAGTATTTTTTTTTTGAAGTATTAGATGACACGTAAAAATCATTTATTTGTCACGAAATAACAAGTATTATATGTCACGAAAATAATCTTTTATTTGTCAACGAAAAAAATTATTGTCACAAAAAATTCAGTATTATTTGTCACGAAAAAAAAGTATTGTTATTTGTCACGAAAAAAAAAAAATTTCATGTTTTGGTCTTTTATATTTCACTTATTGTTTAAAATTTTCACGTTTTCATTGTTTCCAGAAATTTAAATTTCAGAACCTTACCAAGTTTATTTAATTTGTTTTGCTTTTAAAGATTGGTAATTGAACGCCTGGTGGATTTATACAATCTTATTGATTTTGGTAATTAAAGGCTGGTTAATGGATTCAAATGGCAATAAGAAGAGCATTTGTGTTAAGTACAGTTGGAAATTTAGGTAATGAATTGAAATACCATGAATGAGTAGTGTAGATTTGTTTTTGTTATATAGTAACCTCTTATTGGATCACCATTTGTGTAGAATATGAAATGGGAAAGCCTCCATAGTTTGTGTAAGAAGAAGGCACTGCCTGACAAAGTGATGGAGATTGCAGATTCGAGTCCAGAAGAAGACCTTGATGATCAAACTGCTAACAGAGACAGAAATGAGTGAAAGAATGGGTATTTCTTGGTATGGTAAACGGGTTTGGTGGTGTTTTACCCAATTCCATCACCAATCTCTCAACTCAACTTAGAATCTTATATCCCTGGTACTAGGAGATAATCAATTTGTTGGGAACATCCCAACTGGTATATCTTTCTTAGAGAATGTAATCAATAAACACGAAGATTGAAAATAAAATAAATTTATTTAGTTTTCTTGTGTCATCATCTTAGGAAACAACATCTTATTTTATATGCATGATTTTGATGCTTAGCTTTGTAAACATCTCTGTGTACACTGCCAATCCCACATTCAGCAATCTAACAGATCAGAACGCCTTGTTTGCTTTCAAGGATTCCATCACTGAAGGCCCCCTTGGGGCGCTGAGCTCATGGAACAATTCTGTCGATCTTTGCCAATGGCATGGAATCAAGTGCGGGTGCCGTCACCAGAGAGTGGTAGAGCTGGACTTGAGGTTTCAGAAGCTGGCAGGGTCTATATCACCCTTCATTGGCAATCTGAGCTTCCTTAGGTCCATTTACCTTCAAGAAAACTGGTTCCGAGGCGGTATCCCACAAGAAATCGGTCATTTGTCACGACTGCAAAGTCTGAATATCTCTTCCAACATTCTTCAAGACGAAATTCCAAGCAATATGTCACTCTGTTTGGAAATCCAAGTCATTGACTTAGCGAACAATGGTCTTGTTGGGAAAATTCCAGCAGAATTTGGTTCTCTTTCCAAACTCACTACTCTATACGTTTTCGCCAACAATCTTCATGGAATTATCCCTCCATCTTTTGGTAACCTTTCCCTTCTCCAAGTTATAAATGTTGGATCAAATAAGCTTGAAGGAATCATTCCGGAATCGATTGGCCATCTCAGAAATTTGAAATACTTAGGTATTGGTCCAAATAATATTTCTGGTGCAGTTCCACCTTCCATCTACAATATTTCCAGCCTCATGGGTTTATTACTTTTAAATAACCAGTTAACAGGTAGTCTACCTTTGGACATCGGCCTCATGCTCCCTAACCTTCGGCAAATTTCTGTCGGAGGAAACCAATTCACCAGGCATTTTCCAGCTTCTTTATCCAATGCATCTGGGATAACAGCTCTTGACATTCTCGGCTGCAGATTAATTGGGCCAGTTCCTGTTGATCTTGGAAGAACAATGAATGATCTTGGGTGACTGAATTTAGGTGATAATAATTTAGGTACTGGGGTTGCTGGTGCTCTAAGTTTTGTTGATTCTTTAACCAACTGCACCAAATTATATTATCTGGGATTATATGGAAATGGGTTCGGTGGTGTTATACCCAATTCCTTCACCAATCTCTCCACTCAACTTACATCTCTAAGCGCAGGAACAAATCAATTTGTTGGAAACATCCCAGCTGGCATATCAAACTTTGTTAACCTACTGTCACTTCACTTATCACAGAACTTTCTCTCAGGTTCTATTCCTTTGAATATAGGAAAGCTTCAAAACTTGCAAGGAATATATTTAGGTGGAAATCGACTGTCCGGTTTAATCCCGGAATCCATTGGCAATCTCACTCAACTCTTCGAACTCGATCTGCATGACAACAATCTGTCAGGAAGCTTCCCTTGGAAGCCTTGAAAACTCTTTCAAGGCTTGCAAATTTTATCTCTTTCTCACAATAACATTGGTGGTTTTGTGCCTAAAATAATTGGTCTTTTCTCCTCTTTATTTTACATTAACTTAGCTAGCAACTCTTTTAATGGTTCCCTTCCTTCAGAGCTTGGTACCTTGAACAATCTAGAGGTACTGAATATTTCTGACAACCATATATCAGGTGAGGTGAACTTCCAACGACTCTTGGAAGCTGTTTGAAACTGGAAGTCCTCCTTCCGAGCAGCAACTCATTTAATGGAAGCATCCCTTCCTCTTTCGCTTCCTTGAAAGGATTGGTGGAATTAGATCTATCTCACAACAACTTGTCTAGCACAATTCCAATAGATCTACAGAAACTTTCCTTCCTTCAGAAGTTAAACTTGTCTTTCAATAACTTAGAAGGTGAGATTGTTGGAAAATATGAAACTTTTATTGATATTTGATGATGTGGCTCAATGACATGGCTCATGACATAGCTTATGACATGGCAAATGAGATGGCTTAACCTTGGTTTATATTCTTGGTTATGTTTAACCATGGTTAAGTGTATGAAATGATGATGTAATAAAAATGATGCAATCAAAAGATGTCATGAATGATGTAATGACTTTTAGAGAAGTCTATAACTTTCATGGTGACCCATACCTCTATGTTCTCTCTATATATAGCCCATTTAGGCAATGAAGAAAAATGAAACCATCAAGAGAGAAAGATGGCGTGGGATGTAAATTTGTGGTTCTTAGTAAATGTTTTTCTCATGCATCTCTCTTTCTTGTTTATGCCTTGATAAATGCTTTTTATTTATAATTATGCTTTGGTCAAAATATGTTTGTTTTCTATGCTTCCGAAATTTCTACATCAAAAATATGTTTTTTTTTTTTTTTTTAAGTTTTTATAAAAAAAATCCAACAGAGATGCCATTGAAAGGCGGTTTTACCAACACAAGTGTGATTTCAATTGTCAAAAACAGGAATCTCTGTGGGGGTGTTCTTGCATTGCACTTACCAGCTTGCCCCATTCTTGAGTCTAAGAAGTAGAACAATCGTCTTGGCTCCAAAGTTATCATCATAATAATCAGTGTGGGTCTCTGTTTGGTAATTCTAATGTTTGTGGTTACTATTTACTGGAAAAGAAAACCAAGAAAAGCTCCATCCGAAACACCCCTTGGAGGGGAGTTTTTGAGGGTTTCTTACGACGAGCTTCTTAAAGCTACCAACGGATTTTCTTTAAATAACTTGCTTGGTGTTGGAGGTTTCGGTTCTGTGTACAAAGGAATTCTTCAACAGAATGAAAAACCTATAGCAGTGAAGATATTCAATCTTGAACAATTGGTAGCTTCAGAGAGCTTTATTGCAGAGTGCGAAGCGCTAAGGAAAATTAGGCATCGGAATCTTCTCAAGATAATCACAGCTTGCTCAAGCATAAATTTTGAAGGTAGTGATTTTAAAGCTCTTGTTTTCGAGTTCATGGAAAATGGGAGCTTGGAAAGTTGGTTGCATCCAAGTGAAAATACAAGAAGTAAGTTAAACCTAACACAAAAGTTGAACATAGCCATTGATGTTATTTCTGGGTTGGAGTATCTTCACCACCACTGCGAAACACCAATTGTTCATTGTGATTTAAAGCCTAAAAATGTTCTCCTTGACGGGGACATGATTGCTCATGTGGGAGATTTTGGATTGGCCAAATTCTTGACAGTAGATATAAGTAATCCTACCAAACGACATACCAATTCGATTGCAATTAAGGGTTCCATAGGATCTGTTGCACCAAGTAAGAAATTCATTCACGTCTTTAATTTTTTTTTTTTTTTTTTTTTTGTTATAATGTACATGAGATATTAGGAAGAAAATTTTGATCTTGAAAGGGAAATGACTCGTTTTGTTTCTTACTCATAATATTTATGTAGAATATGGGATGGGAGAATTGGTATCAGCACTGGGAGATATTTACAGTTATGGAATACTTTTACTGGAGATATTGACAGAGAGGAGACCAACAGATGAGTTGTTTAAAGATGGTCTAAACCTCCACAATTTCTGTAAGATGGCATTGCCTGACAAAGTGATGGAGATTGCGGATTTTGAGGTAGCGTTCCAGTCAAAGACTTCACACCTCCAACTTACTTTTTTCAGAGATAAGTTGATTCCAGAGTTGTACATGGTAAGTTGAGAGAATTATCTTACGTGAAAAAAAATAAAAAAAATTCTAGACAACCCATCATGTTGTTACCATTGAAAACTTGTCTATAACATAATAATGTAGCATGCACGCTGCTTTTGCTGAGGGCTTTTTAAGTGAAATAGAAGTACACTATTATCATGATTATTTTGTTCATGTTCTCATACCAAGAGATGAGGAGATTTGGTGGCAAATAACAACAATGATTATTAGCTCTTGAAGTTATAATACTTTTAGAAACATATTATGTAATTAGACCTAACAATGAACTTGAATGGGAAACATTATGCTTAATTGTCCACTAATTAGATTTTGATCAGACACTTACCGGTAATTTACATATTCAGCTTATGCAATTGCAATTCTCTCATCATCTTATATTAGACCTCAGTTTTCACATACTTGCATAACGGCAATGATGGTTTGAGTTTCACCATGATAAATATGATCTACGTAAATCATTTACCTTGGAAGAATTTAACAGAAACAAAAACATCCAAATTTGAAAAGATGTATGATTATATTACAATCTAGAAATAGAAAAAGTCTTCCATTTCTTGTTGGAAAATTGTATGTGATGTACAAGTCAAGATATATACCTTGCATCTAAAACGTGAAAGAAGAATTTTCTCATGGGAGTGATATATAGCAAGTTGTTGATTGTATGAGCCCAAGAAGCAAAGCATCTGCCCCATGGACCAAGTTAATACCTCAATGAGTCAAAGTGTATTAGAAGAATAAATATAAAGTTACAAAATCATATGTAAGCTAAAAGATAAGATATTTCAACATCTAAACAATAATAGATGAATTTTCTTACGAGAAAGATTACAAGAAAGTGTATTCATTACGTTCCGAAGAGATCAAGGGAAGTGCACCAAAGACCAAGTTAAAGTGCACCAAGGGGCAAGGACCAAGTTAGGAGCTGAATGAGTCAAGTCATCTTCATGGGTAATTACTGAAGTTGTCCATTTATATTTACCTGATTCTTTATTATTTTTTAATTATTATTATTATCACTTTTAATTTAACAAAATTATTAAAACAGTTCATATAAAACAAAATTTCAAAACACAAAGAATCATACACTAGTTTATTAATAGAGTAAATATGGGTGGTTTATTAAGATTTTAGCATGTGCCCTCGAAAGGTTAAAAAAGATGTAATTAATATACAGTTTTGGACTCTTGTAGCTTAATAAACATGTTTCGACCCTAAGATTATATACCTTGTCATCGATAAGTTAGAAAAGATATAATAAATATACAGTCAATCACTTGTTTTAAAGCCTAGTTTTTACTGTTATATGCAGTACTTGTTTAAAAAAGACTGGTAATTTATGTTTTTTTTTTTTTTTTGTAGTATCAATCTCAGAGATTGTTATTGCTTAATATTCTGCTACTATATTGAAATTATCTGATCATTTTATATTAGACTTAGACCTCAGTGTTCACTTACAGTGTATAATAGCAAGGATAGCTTTGAGTCTCAGCATGATAAATTTAATCTATGTAATTCATTCCCCTCAGAAGACAAATAAAAATCAGACTTAGGAAAACAAAAACAAAAGCTTCCAAATTTGAAAAGATGATAATGTTTACCCTTCATTGGTTCATTATGCTCTCAATGAGCTCAGTTATATACATGGCCTTCATTGGTTGGATTTTGAAATCTAACAAAAACACCACTGTGCAAGTTGTTCATCGATGAAGATGACTTGCCTAGAAGAGAAAGATATTAAATTTAGTGCAAGTTGTCCATCAATGAAGATGACTTGCCCCAAGGACCGAGTTGAGAGTTTAATCAATCTAGGAATCATACAAAATACAGGAATATTTTCATCTGTGTTTAGAAATTCCACAGTTCAGTAATAAATGGGAGGTCCTACAGACTACAGAGAATTAAAAAAGGGGCAAATCCCAGTTAGGCAAACAATGGAAGGAAGTTTTGTTGCAAAATAAAGGAGGTTGAGTGATGCTAATATATAATATTAACATACATACACAAAAATATCAACAGCCGGATAGGTTTTTCTTTTTAAAATGAGAAAACTACAGTCCTCACAGGTAGATTGCCAGTTCATCTAATTCTAAGCTTACCAAAGCTTATAGCTTTAGGCCTTAGTAAGAACAATTTCAAAGTAAGAATCCCACTTTCTCCAAGAAATTTCTCATCTCTGAACCTACTCTTAGCTTATAACAGAATCGAGGCTGGAGGGAAGCGTCCCTGAGAAGCTTGATTGGTTGACAAAATTGCAGTTTCTGTTAATGGCAGGTAACAATCGAACTGGTACTATTCCTTCTGGAATTTTAATCTATTGTGCCTCATCACTTTTTTCAAAGGCAAAAAACAAGTTAAAGGGAAGATTCCCATCTGATATAAGTTCCAATTCGAACAAGCTCAAACAACTCGGTTTGGGACAAAACAGACTTTGAGGTAGCGTTCTAGTCTTAATGGTAGCATGCTAAGAACTAGAAAGGGGAATGATTTGAACTTTATATCTTTCTTAACTAACAGTACTCAGCCCTCGTGCTCATTACATAATCTCTACAAAAAGCCTATATCTAATTCTGCAAAAAATCCACACACTACCTCAACGAATATAAACCTCATTCATCATTGATAATTTCTGTAGAAACTTGCTTCAACTACATTGCTTCCACAAACCTGAATATTCATGACAAAATACCTCTAAATTTAGGCTTTCCATTCACTTTCTCTTCCTATATACAATACAACCAGTACCAGTTTTACTTCCACTAACACAATATTCTAAATCTGAACATGATACAACGCAAAAACACCAATCAGTTCACAGATTCAAGCCAATCTTAAGCAGAAGATCAAGTTGCCACAAGTAAAAAACATATAATCAGATTGAATATCGAAATACGAATCAATTCAACAATTACTTCATCTACAATTTTACAACCATCAACATCAATCCAACATCTTAAACAAATTATCAGCTCATGAACTCAAGATAAAAATGTCAACTTTACTCATCACAACATTTCAATTTCTAATAACTTACAAACTTTTATAAATCGAAGTCCACAAAAACACTGTCAACAAACAAAATTAACACAATTAAAACATCTGATTATCAAATGTAATATACAAAACAAAATTATTCACCCAATCTCACTGCCAAGTGGAAGCTGACCTGTCATCGCTTGCTATCGTAATCGACGATCTCGGAGTCGGAGACGGACCTAGAGTGCTACACGATTGACCGTGCGATGGAGTAGATCCAGTCCTCCTTCTCCTTCTCAGAGTCGGCGATGAAGTACATCGTCTCCGTCCTCAAGCTCATCTCGAAAGCGTACTGCTTGTTGAGCACGTCCTCAGCTCCCTTCACCGTCAGGCAGGACGCCACCGGGATGACACCACGTGTCCTGGTGGCGCGCATTACCGTCGATTCCTTGAACCAGAGCAGTTTGCCTTGTTTCAAGACGAACCATCGGCGGCGCCACGTTTTGATGTACTGGCCTTGTTTGGTCAGCCACCCGCTATGCGTTTCTTGTTATTGGGTCTGAGAAAAAACTTTTGTCCATGACTAGCAACCTGGCTTGGGCTTCTGGTTTTCACAAAATTCATTGAAATTCCTTTCCAATTTCCTTTGCCAAGTGCTTGCGATGTTTCCCACTTGGCAAAGGTAATTGGAAAGGAATTTCAATGAATTTCTCTCTCTGATTCCGATCGGTGAAACATCGCAAGTTGCGTTGTTGTTCTTCGTTTTCTCGGACTTCTCTTGTTTCACGGGAGAGGAATCCATGATTAAGGAGTGTTTGGCAGGGAAGAAAACATATAGAAAAAAAATTTGAACCGAAAATCGCAAATTTCTTAAATAAAAGACGTGAGACGGATGTGTTATTTATACGATACGCCAAAATCACACGAATGATGTACGGAAAAGGAATCCTAGTTGGACAAGGACACGCTGTGACTTGTGAGAGTAGGAATTCTTTTACTCGTTTTTAGTCGTTTGTATACTCCAGATATCCTTTCCAAATAAAAATTTCTAAATAAGTCTATCAAATTACTCTATACATATATATATATATATATATATATATATATATATATGAGTTGGCATGCATACACATATCATATTTAGGGGTTGGCATGGCTCAATTCAATTTGATTTTGAGTAAAAAACCCGAATTAAACCGCAAGATATTTGGTTTTCATTTTTCTGAACATATTTGAATCTATTAACACGGTGAACCAAACCTAATTAATTAGAGACGTATTTACTAATCAGTAATCATAATAAAGGAAAGGGAATTTAATTACTGATTTGTAAAAATTAATTGAGAATCAAATTACGTGGGTCCCATACACAAATTAGGAATTAAGTTATGCGAGAAAGGAAACTTGATTCCTCTCTCTCTCGCTTAACGAATACCTTTCCTGATTCTTTTCTATGAAACTAATTCCCTTTTATTTCATTCCAGATTAGTAAATGCGTATAGGTTTAAATCATTTATGATGGAACTTTGAATTTTTTACATATTATTTTAACTCAATGGACCATAGGAGCACATGGACCCATAAGATGCCTTTTTGTAATTACTTTTCTACTTTTAATATTTATAAAATGCACCCCATGAATTTCCATCATTCACAAAAGAATCTCGATGAATTTCCATCATGCACCCCATGTTTTGGTTTCACGGTTATTGATAGGACCCACGTGCCAACTCTTCTCCCCGGACAAATTTTGTTGGTTTATAGATGTGAAATGTTTGAATAGTAATGGTGGTATCAGGTATTTATGAAAATACAATAGAATCACATTACAATTTATTCAAAATTAATAAAACACTTCTAAATACAAACACAACTCACACATTTAGAAGACTAGATTCAGTGCTTTAAATTTACTCACGGATTTTCATTGAATTAGTTTGGGGTGAGACTTGAGAGGAGGTATAAAGATGAATTTAATTTCGTTATTATATTTTATATTTTATTTGGAATTGTGCTGGGCCCAATTCATTCCTATTTTTTTATTCTCTACTTTGTCTTTGGCTGCTAATTATCCAGTCAATGGTCTTATGGACCGTTTAAAGGCTCAGCCCATTTCAATTTGGATCTACCTGACCTGATGTGCCTAGGGCTGGCCATTTTGCCTTGGGCCCCAAGTCCCCGTTCCCCCATCCCCATTCGGGGGAAATTTTTTAGGATAAAATAGGGCAATTGAGGGGGGGGGGGGGGGGGGGGGGGGGGGTGGGAGGTTTTATTCTTACCAACTATATATACATATTTATTATGTGATTTTTGTATTGGATGTTATTTTATTGGTTGTAGTATTTGTGTAGAAAAAAACCTGTCAAAGTTCTCTTCATTGAGGTAAATCTTCTGTATTCCTCTACTGGATCAAGTTGTTTATATATAGGTGGTTCCTTTGATGACCAAATCTGTGGAGAAGGTTGGGGTCTTCTACCGGCGTCTTCTCCGGTGTGATGTTGAGACTTGAGAGGCGTTCTCGGTTCTCCTTTTAAGCTTGAAAATAAAAGTGATTTAGCCTGAAGCACTTATCATTGATTGATCGAATGACTGCCAACACATGCATATTCGTAATTGTTTTTCCATTAGATTGTTTAGATCAAATAGATATTTGGACCCATCTCAGTCTCAGCCCATATATTCATAGAAATTGATGATGGGTGGAAATGGTATGGTCTCCATTTCCAAAAAAATAAAAAATAAAAAAAATAGTTTGGTCTCCACACAAAAGAAAGTAGTTGTCATAGAATGAAGTCTGCGTAATGGTTTTGTGTAATTAAAGGCTGGTTAGTTTAGATTTGATGCTATAAACTCAAACTTTTGTACTCTAGTTAGTGGTAGACATGAGATACATACAAATGGCAATAAGAAGAGCATTTGTCTTTGTAAAGTAGAATCTGCCATGAATTTTAAAGAAGAATCTGGACATCGAATTTATGACCTTATATTTGACATTTGACAATTGGCAATAAGATTTTGCATTCAATTGGACTTTTAATTGTCTACCTTATCGCCTTGGACTGCTTCTCTTACCTGATTAGATCCACACAATGAATGAGTAGAGTAGATTCATTTTTGTTACACAGATAGTTTAATGGTTATATGGGAATTGAAGTGTTTATATATATATATATATAGTGTATTGGTGATTGAAGTGAAAAGTATAAGCCGAGAAACGGGTCAACTTTGAAGAAATTTTTTTAAAAATTTATAGCTTTTCTAAAAATGCTACAAAAAAAGAACCACAAAAAAAAAAGGGCGCGTTGCTAAAATTAATAGCGGGAATTAAAAATCAATCCCACTACGCACTTCACATCCAACAAAAAACTTTGCTTCAGGTGGGATTTTTATTTTTTTATTATATTTTTGTTCTTTGAATGACCAAACTCTATTTCTCTCAAATCTTCCAGAACCTTACACCTGTTTTCATCTTCTTCTTTTGTTTTCCCAAACCTTACATCTTCTCCAAAACCACATCACATAACAAAAAACAAAAGGTATATTTTTCTCATCTTTTTATTGGATTTTTTTTTTTAATTTTTATGTTTAAATAAATTGTATGGTGCAACTCTCTTACGAATTTCAAAGGTAAAAGTAGATTTTAGTTGGATTTTTTTAATGTATATGTTTAAATCAACCATGGATGTGCCTAACCTGAAGATTCTAGCTTCCCAAATCCTTAAGGTGAACATTGTAATAATCGCTTATATCCCACTCTCAATTGTGGATGTTAGACATTGGTTAATAAGAGAGAATTTTAAATACATGCATTTTTAAGGTTTGACTCAAATCGAAATATAATTATGCATGTTTCTAGAATTGATAAAAAATCTCATTCTTCAATTTGAAAGATGGGGTCTAGCATGATAGGGGATTTCAATGAATGGGGTGATGATATTGGTAGTTGCTGAGAGCTGATGTCGTCCCCTGTTTCTATTGTTCTTGGTGCTTTGCAATAATTTTTTTTTTTTTTTTTTTTTGTGCTATGGAGCTTTTAGCTATTGTTTTTCTCTGGTATTTTTTCCTGCTATTGGTTGGTGTTTAACTGGTTGTAACTGGGGCATGGTGGTTTTCAGAGTTGTTTGTTTTTCTTGTTTTTTGGTGATGTTCTGCCCCTTGTCTCTTTTATGGGTTGTTTTTGCTTCTGCTCTATTTGTGTTCAGGCTAGTGTTTTGGGCGTGCTTGTTTCTTTGGTGGTTTTTGCCCTTTTGCTATTTCTTTGGTGGCCTTTGGTGCCTTTAATATAAGAGCTGTTCAAAAACACAATTTTGAACTAGAATACATGTGTAGGTTCCACTAATTACTTCTACTTTTTGGTCTCTCATCTTAAATCAAAATTTCAAATACACTTTTTTAATTTCTTATGAATCTTGGCATGAGCCTTTCTTTACTGGGTTTTCTTTTAGGTCTTTCTTTTATATATAAGATGTCTTCATACCCAAAAGTTAAATTTTGTTTTTCTTTTTACTAACTCATTTCTTTCCTCTTGATATCAGGTACAATTCAATTCAGTTTGTATTTTGAGGTATGACTTATGAGTTTTCTTTTTAAGTATGAAGTTATTTTATATTTTGAGACATGATATTTTAGATGATTTTGAAATAAAGATTATATACAGATAACTATTCTTTTGACATTAGCACTAGACATAACTTGCTGGTAGTTGTTTTGCAATGCATGTCTATTTCCTAATTTGGGTAATGTCTAGTAGAGTCATATTTACTTTCTAGACTTAATTTATCATTGTTCTAGGTATTGACTTTTGATATTAATTGCTTTTTAGTTACAAATTAAATTGTTATCTTTCTATACTTATTTTGTAGTAAAAAATATTAGGTACTTTTGCTAAGTAGGTATTGCTGTGTTGATTATCTATACTGTAAAAGCCTATTTAGTGCAATGTGGTATATTGTAAAAGCCTATTTACTTTTTAGCTAAATTAAGTCATTTGTTTTAGGCTAAGAGTAACCGCTTCCAAGTTATGAAAAAAAAACAAATTCCTCACACAACAAGTCATAAAGGATTTGCTCGTTTAGCTGATGAAATGGTAATATCACACACACACACACATATATATATATATATATATATATATAATAACTAAATTGTCAGCTTAATCATTTATGCCAAATATTTATTTGTAGAGTAAGAGTAGAGGAAACCAGACTGTACCTAGAGTTGATGTTTGGGTTAAAGCACATGAGAGAAAGGATGGTACACCTGTTAACACGAAAGCTGCTGAAACTATTGTAAGCATATATTATACTTGCATTTCAAGTATTATTTTCTCATAAGCTATTTTGATACATTATTTTATCTTGTAAATGTATAGGAAAAATTACAAAAGGCTAAAGATGATCCATCGGTGTCCAAAACTAATTTGAGAGAAGATGCTCTTTCAAAAGTACTTGGTAGAGGAGTTCTTTCTCACAACTATCAATACTTTCTTAAAGGGATGATACTATAGCTCAAATGAAAGAAGAACAAAATACATTAAAGGATCAAGTGGAAAATCTTATTGCTGCAATAACAGCTTTGCTAAAAAATTAGGCAAGTCAACTATGCAACAAAATTTTATGGATTCTCACCTTTAAACATAATAACATACTTTTTTTTTTTTTTTTTTTTTTTTTCAGAATCAAAATATGGGAGATCAATCTTGTGAGGAAGCTCCAAATGCACATATTACTCCTATACCGGTAAGAATATAATTCCTTTCATTTACATGTAAATTGGTTGGTTATAAATTTGTGCATTCATGATTGAATTATAAAATATTAATGTTGGAAAGAAGAACAAAATTCCTTAAAAGATCAAGTGGAAAATCTTACTGCAGCAGTAACAACTTTCCTCCTGTTTCTCCTCTGTTTTGGTTGTTTTGTTCGCTTTGTATCTTCTTGCTTGGTGCAGCCCGTGTGTTGCCTCTTTGTTTTGGTTGTGGTTTTTGTGGTTGTTGGGGTTGGGGTTCTGTTTTTCTCTATTTGGGCGTGTTGCTGCTGGTGTGTTGTTTGGTTGCTTTGCTGGCCTTTTGGCTTCCTTAATAAGCTTGCAGTTTCAAAAAAAAAAGCTTTGCTAAAAAATCATGCAAGTCAACTATGTAACTAAATTGTATGGATTCTTACCTTTAAACATAATAACATTTTTTTTTTTTCAGAATCAAAACATGGGAGATCAATCTTGTGAGGAAGCTCCAAATGCACGTAATACTCCTATACCGGTAAGATTATAATGTCTTTCATTTACATGGAAATTAATTAGTTGATTATAAATTTATGCATTCATGACTCAATTATAAAATACTGATGTTGGTTATTCAAAATCTATGTTACATTTTCATAAAGAGTGTGAATACCAACTTGCACAACAAGAAATGCAAGATGCTAGATTAGATGGGAACTAGAGAAGTAGTTGGTGAAGGACGTTGGTCCTCAAGTGATCCGTATGCTAAAATCCATCATATCCTTCAATGTTCGAAAAAATGGTCTGGGCGGCCGCCTAGACGCTGTGCGGTGGTCGACCGACCCGAGTTGGCCAAAAACGCCTGAAAAAATCGGTCAACGGAAGTCAACGGTCAACAATCAACGGTCAACGGTCAACACTCAAAAAAATCGGCAGACTAGTTCGGTTCAGACCGATTAATCGGGTCTAGGCGGAGTCAAACCGGCCTTGACCGTTTTTTTTTTAAACCGGCTTCAATAAAACATCGCCGCTTTGTCTTCTTTTCAATTTTCCCCAAATCCCCTTTCAGGCTTTCAATCGCAAACGCCAAAACCAAATCTGAATCCCTAATTCCTTTATTCCCTTTCAATCGCAAAACCAAATCGGCGAATCGCAAAACCAAATCGAAAGATGGAGAAATAGAAAGTGTGTGAAGATTTGGAGAGAAACTAAAAGAAATGAAGAGATGGAGCTTGAGAGAAGTTGAAACGAAGAGATAGCGATGGAGATCTAGAGAGTCGATGAAATGGAGAGAGGGAGTTGAAATGTGCTTGAGCCTTGAGGTAGAGAGAGGATCGTCACTACAACAAATTTCACATTTTATAGCATGAGATGAATGCTATTATAAGTAATAGATAGCATTTTATCCAATGCTATCACAGCCAAAGCAATTAAAAGCACTTAACCAATCATTGCACTTTATAAACGTTATTGTTCGGTACTTTGAAAAGCTATTGTGAATCGTATCCTAACATTTTACAAATGCTATAAATATCTTTCTATTGCAATCTTGAAATGCTATCGTAAATCATATCGTAGCTTTTTACAAATGCTATAATTATCTTTCTCTTGCAATCTTGAAATGCTATCATAAATAGTATTGTAGCTTTTTGCAAATGCTATAAATGTCTTTACATTGCAATCTTGAAACGCTATCATAAATCGTATCATAACTTTTTGCAAATGCTATAAATGTCTTTCCTTTACAATCTTGAAATGCTATTAAATATTGATTAAGTTAGTAGCTTTTGTAAATTACAGCTTTTTCTATATGCTATGAAATCTATTCTATTGCAATTTAAAAATTGCTACAATTCAATAACGTCAATAATTATATTATTTGTTTTATATAAAAGAAATATCAAATTTTATCTAGCTAATTAATTATGAACGTTGGTTCCAAAAATTACATATAAAAAAATGTGCATAAAAAAGGTTGAAATCATTTCATTAATATACCGAAATAATTATATATATATATATATCAAAGTATATATGGAGATTCTACGACATAATATGCTAATATACAAAAGTATATGTCTAAATAAAAGAGCTAATCTCAAAGTCTACCAAAATGACTAACATGGATTCAACCACCGTTCATCTTCAACATAAGTCCAATGTAGTTGACAAAAAATTGTATCCCCACATTCATAACGTCGACAAAACATTGTGTCCCTATATTCATAACCTGCGTTCATGATTCCACAAGAAAAAAAAAAAAGTAAACATTATAGGTTGTTTGCAAAACTTCAGCTCACTCCAACAGTCAACAAATGTAAAAAGATCTACTTTCACCAACAAATACATACACCCAAGCCAAATAAAGTCAACTCCAAAACCTATAAATGTTTCATCAATTATGCTACATCTCATGCTAGAAAATATATAACTTAAAACTAACATTATCAAACAATGTAAAAAAAAAATTAAGCGAATAGAAATGGAAATGAAGATAAATTACCTAAACAAATGATGTGATCCAAAGTCAATTTGCAAAAACGAAATCAACTTTATCAGCAGGCCATGCAATTGTGCTACCCACAGCTTCTTCTATAGTAGTCATTTCTGATGTAGGCCTCCACAAAAAAGCTTCACCTTTCTTTGCCACATCTACCCAAACTCTCATGGCATTAGGTCCAAATGTCCAATATATCCAGTGTTCTAGTATACGCTAGGCGCTAGTTGGGCGGTGGACTAGCGCCTAGCGCCTAGGCGGCCTAGTCGGCGCCTAGGCGGTTTTCTAGGCGGCCCGTTTTTTTTATATGGAATTTTTTTTTCCCTACCTATAAAACCAAATCCACACCCGTGGGAAAAATATTATTTGTTTGGTCTTCCTTATCTAGATTTTGATGTGGATTTGTATGTTATGTGAGATCTGAGTTGGGCTCCTATTGGCTAAGAAGCACTGATTCGGATACTGGTACGGATACGACATAGATACGAATATATTGATACAAAGTTTTCCGAAAAATTAGGATACGTATACGTTTAGGATATATATATTTATATATATGAATTAACTTGTCCCACTTTCTCTCTAGTTTTTTGTTTATTTTTTAATTTTTTAATTTTTTAATTTTTTTTAGGGGACAGCGAGTGTGCTGGATCCCAATCTCCCATATTCCCACCTCTTATCTTTTTTTCCCACCTTCCTTCTACTTATTTATTTATTTTTTGGGGGGACAGCAACACAGGTCAAAGGCTGTATCCCACCATTATCTTTTTTTTTTTCTTCAATTCTTATTCCTTATCCCGGGTATAGTAGCATGGCATATTGAACAAGTCTACAATGGTGACATGTTGATGTGTGTATGTCACCTCTCTACCTAGTTTAATTTGGACTTTGGAGCATCAAATATTAATTTATAAGAAAACTGCAATTGGGTTATATATACCCCGCTTCCTATCAATTATTATGTATTTTTCCGATCCTGAAAAATACATAAAAGAATTTAGGATAAAGATAGTATTTCAAACTTGAATTACATAAGAAGTTCAGAGAAAAAGAAATAGAAGAGATACAAGGGGGATAATTTGCATTTGCAATATATATTTGATATCCTCATTCAATAGTTCTCAGGCTATTTATAAGCCAATAATACATGCATAAACAAAGGAAATGGGTGCTTCCAGCAGCACGTCTACACTACCAATCCTCCTAATCTAAACTGAATTGTAAACATCTTATTGTCTCCAACAGCCAAGGCAACTACCTAACCTACTCTTGACTTAGTCTACTTACAGCCAACAACACTTGGCACGTTCATGAAGTGCAACCAACAACCCATGTAGTCCATGAAGTCCCACGTTCCACAAGTGTAGCAGCACCATGCACGACCCAAGCACGTATCATTCCACTGAAGATAATGGAGATAATGGATAGTGGATACAATCCACTATTTCTCCTACTAATTAACAACGAAATAAAGCAAAGAGAAGGCAACAAATTAGGGAGCATAATAATGACATAAATTAAAGAGTAAAAAAAGTGAACACATCATGTTGTTCCATGAAAAAAAAAAGATGGCCTCCAGGAATTTTGTTGCTTTGCTGTTTCTTGGCCTCCTTGTCACGCTTCTCTTAACCTTGGAAGTGGCTGCAAAGCAACTTGGTAAGACTTCTCTCTTGAGTCTTTTCATTTGCTTATTTATACAAGTGGTTGCATCAAAATATATTGTTTATTTTTTATTTTTACATAATGCACATACATTGATTAGTTGTGTAATTAAAAGGTGAACATGTTAGCGGCACAGCTTACCAATGGTGATCCTGTGGGTACCGGTTTTCACGATGATATCTCTACGGACTGGAATTCATACAATCCATAACTGTATTAGGTGGTGTTGATTGAAAATTCTTTAAGTTTAAGCTAAACTATATTACAAGTAAAATAAGAGTAGGAACCGGCTAGCTTAGTTTAGTTATGTAAGAGGTCTTGTCTTGGAATCTAATTCCTCCTGCTAATTATAAAAGTTGAATTAATAAATGGTGAATTCAATTAGGATTTTAAAAGACTTTTAATGACTTTTATGAAATTAAAAAGTTTAGGTCTATTCAATGTAGACTTTTAACGACTCTATAAAAGTCATGAGGTATTCAATACAGAGTTTTAAAAAGTCTTTAAAAGTCATGTGGTATTCAATCAAAGACTTTTTAATGGTTTATGAAAGTTATGAGGTATTCAAAATTTTAATGATTTTTAATGACTTTAAAATATCAATGACTTTTAATGATTTTTAGTTATAACAAATCTCACAATTTGTTTTCCATTCCTACCAAAGACTTTGAATGATTTTTTTTTTTTTTTTTTTAAAATAGAAAGAATTTCACTTTAAAAGAAAAATATAAAACTCTTCAAAAAACAACTTTTCATCGGCTAAAAATGAATAACTTTAAAATGAATAAACACTATAAAAAAAAAATACAAACATTAATGATCTATAAAAAAGAAATAACTAAAAAATAATATAAAACAACTCTTCATCGGCTATGCAATTAAGAACGAGAGATTTCATATTTTTTTACCTATATTTTTAAAGCAACTAAACAACACCGAAAGAAATCAAATGAACTTCATTTATGTAAAATAAAAATAATAAAAGACAAAAACCACTACTTAACCATATCAATATGTCATAATCAAAGTCATGTATGAGCGTGACTCTATGTAATTATGATCAATATCAAACTACCCACTTTTAGGCATAGAACTTATTTAATAACTAGGTGCGGTTTTTATGTTTTATCTTTAGTAACTTGAATGAACTTTTGGTTGATTTTTTATACTCATTATCATACTTTTGTTGAGACATGTAAACATTAATAATATTGTCGGTTTGCTACATTTATTCTAAAAGAAAATTTATAATATTTTAACTAATTATAAAAAACAAATAAAATTTTGACTAATTATTATAAAAAAAAAAAAAAAGGAGCATAATGTCTTTATAATGCAAAATATAATTAAAAATAAATAAATTAAAATCACATATATAGACATGAATGTTTTTGTCAAGTTTAAGTAACGATGGTTTTTTTTATTCATTTGAAAAATTATTTTTATTGACATGATAAATATATATAATTTTACTAAAACAAATTATACATTATATTTAGAAGTCAATTAAAGTCTATAAATATCTATAAAAGTCTTTTAAAATGAAAGTTTACGAAAGTCTTTTAAAATGAAAGTCTATAAAAGTCTATGAAAGTTTTTCATAATCTTGTAAAGCCTATAAAAGTCCATAAAATCTGTAAAAGTTATCCACTTAAAAAAATAAAATAAAATAAAAAAATCATTAAAAGTTTTTTAAAATCCTAATTGAATGCATCCCCTTAGTTTAGTTATGTAAGAGGTCTTGTCTTGGAATCTAATTCCTCCAGCTAATCATAAAAGTTGAATAAATAAGAGTTTGAGATCCTCACTTGGATTGTTTGCGAGATTTACTTATGTGATTTGTTGTTTTTTTTATTGATTGGATTGTGTATACTCTAGCTTTGATTATAAATTCAAGAATTTATTACTTGGATGATAATGAAATAAATATTTTTGAATTGTTGTTTTCAGGGAGGTTGAAATTTGATGATAATTAATATTTATTTGATCTCCTTCCGACAATATTGCTAGCATCAGATATTTTCATTCATTGCTAAACATTAAACACAAATTCAGGGAATATCTCAAAATTAAATAGTTGATTGAATCTGAATATGAATTTCTCTTTGTTATGAATTGGATCACCAATTTAGCCTAAATTCTATACTTGTTTGTTTTATACTGTGTTGTTTGTTGTAAAGTGCTTCATATATATACATGTAGAGCACAAAAAGACCAAGGAGCTCGCATACTCGAAACTCATAAAGTTTTCTCCTTTTTAATGGCAAAAACAATCTGGCTTGGCTGTTAAGATTTGTGTGTGGACTCTTCCTTCCACTGAAATTTCCTGCTTAACTGTGACTTGCCACAGTACTGTGTTGTTGTTGTATTCCGGATTTCCGGTGAGTTTTAGGGAATGCATTTAATGGAAGCACATGGAACCATGATGTGGAAAAGAAGATGAAGTTTTATATTTCTACTTTTTACTTATGATTACAATTGAGTTATATTTTGGTTATTTGAGTTGAGTGCGTAATATAAATATTATATCATTTATTCATTATCCAAGTCATTGTAAATTTAACCTCGATTTTTCAACTGATGTGGGATACAATCCAAGCAAGAAAAAGCTCTGACGTGATGATGAGAATACAATAAAATATATTACCCACAGGATCACCATTGGCAAAACACCACTCAAGTTTGACATCTCATTGATCATGATAAAGCTAAATTTTTTCATTTGGACTCATAATGTAAACATTTTTTTTTATTATTATTGGAATACAATAACTGGAAATGATTACAACAACTGGGACCCTACAAGGATAAGACACAACTACAAGCACAGCCCAAACAGACGCTCCCACAAACGGGGAGAGAGCACCCACACAAAGGTGGGATAACATCCACACTAGGAGGACCAAAGAAAACTTGCATATATCCATGCATGCCTTGGCACTTGAACCTTGGTGGTGATGGTGGAGGGCTCCAAAGGAGGGTCCAACCATTTTGGTAAGGGGCCATTGGCATAATGTAAACATTAAATGAATGTGACAACCAATTACAAAATATAATAATGTTTTAGCTCAAAACACATTTTTAATACATATACAAAGTTTTTATTCTGACCATCTCATAGTTGAAAGTCCCTTTTATTTTAGGCAAAGGCACCATTTTGGGAAGACAAGTCAAAGATCAATTATTTTTCGTGACAAATTTAATTATATCTTAATGCATTCTTCCATTGATCAGCCCACCATTGCCATTATTTGGCCTGCAAAATGGAATTAAATAAATATATTTTCATGACATAGTTTCAAAATTCTACAAGATCATTGGCCTACAACTGGCTAGATGGTGGGGATGTGATAAGTGATCATCAATGTCAACCATGCACCAAATGTTGAATGCAGGATATATATATATATATATACACACACACACCACAAATATTGGATCAAGATCACTTCTTTACTTTACAAAGAAGCCATATTATTCAGCTTCATATGCTAATGGAAACAACTCCTTTTGCACACATGATTCTGATTCTTAGCTTAGCAGCCTCTCTTTGTACTGCCATTTCTACATTTAGTAATCAAACAGATCAGGTCTCTTTGCTTGCTTTCAAGGATTCCATCACTGAAGACCCTCTCGGGGCGCTGAGTTCATGGAACAATTCTGTCAATCTATGCCAATGGCATGGAGTAAAGTGTGGAAGCAGGCACCAGAGAGTGTTAGAGCTGGACTTGAGGTTTCAGAGCTTGGCAGGGTCTATATCACCCTCCATTGGCAATTTGAGTTTCCTTAGGTCCATTTACCTTCAAGACAACCAATTTCGAGGCAACATCCCGCAAGAAATCAGCCATCTCTCGCGGCTGCAGAATCTGAATTTCACTAACAACACTCTTCAGGGGGAGATTCCAATCAATTTGTCACTCTGCTTGGACCTCAGAGTCATTGAATTGCACTTCAATGATCTTGTTGGGAAAATTCCAGCAGCATTTGGTTCTCTTTCCAAGCTCACTTCTCTATCTCTTTTCTCCAACAATTTGCACGGAAGTATCCCCCCATCTTTTGGTAATCTGTCCCTTCTCGAAAAGCTCTCTCTTGGATCAAATAACCTTGAAGGAACGATTCCAGAATCAATCGGCCATCTCACCAATTTGAAGTATTTTGGTATAGGTGTGAATAAAATTTCTGGTACAGTTCCTCCTTCACTCTACAACATTTCCACCCTCACAGATTTAGTCATTCCATCAAACCAATTAACAGGAAGTCTACCTCAGGACATCGGTATCACGCTCCCAAGCCTCCGTATAATTTCTACGGGAGGAAACCAATTCACCGGGCGTTTTCCACCTTCTTTCTCCAATGCATCTGGTATGAGAATTCTTGATCTATCTGAGAGCGGATTGTTCGGGCCAGTTCCTGTTGATCTTGGAAGAAGAATGAATGAACTTCGGTGGCTGAATTTTGGTGATAATAATTTAGGTACTGGGGTTGCTGGTGATACAAGTTTTGTTGATTCTCTAACCAATTCCACCAGGTTACAAATACTGGGATTGTATTCAAATGGGTTTGGTGGTGTTTTACACAACTCTTTTACCAATCTCTCAACTCAACTCAGAATACTAGAAGCTGGAGGAAATCAATTTGTTGGAAACATCCCAGCTGGTATATCAAAATTTGTCAACTTAGTTGATTTTGGCTTGGAACAAAACTCTCTCTCAGGTTCTATTCCTTCTAGTATTGGGAAGCTTCAAAATTTACAAGCACTATCTTTAGGTCGAAATCGACTGTCCGGTTCAATCCTTGAATCCATAAGCAACCTCACTCAACTCTTCCAACTCAATTTGGAAGAGAACAATCTAACAGGAAGCTTCCCACAGAGCCTGGTAAACATTCAAGGCTTGCAAATTTTAAATCTTTCTCACAACAACCTTGGTGGTTCTGTGCCTAAAACAATTAGCTTTTACTCCTCCTTAACCTCCATCAGCTTAGCTCATAACTCTTTTAATGGTTCCCTTCCTCTGGAGATTGGTAGCTTGAATAATCTACAGGAACTGGATATTTCCAACAACGATTTGTCAGGTGAAGTTCCAAGCACTCTTGGAAACTGTTTGAGATTGGAACACCTTCTTCTGGGCAGCAACATGTTTCATGGAAGCATCCCTTCCTCTTTTGGTGCCCTGAAAGGTCTGGTGGATTTGGATCTTTCTCACAACAACTTGTCAGGCACGATTCCATCAGATTTCGAGACACTTCCCTTTCTTGAGAATTTCAACTTATCTTTCAATAACCTGGAGGGTAATGTGCCAACCAAAGGTGCTTTTACCAACATGAGCGTGATTTCAATTTTCGGAAACAGGAATCTCTGTGGGGGTGTTCCTGAACTGCACTTACCGACCTGTGCCATTGAAGAGTCTGATAAGCAGAATAATCGTCTTGGCTCCAAAGTCATTATCATAATTGTTACTTTGGGTGTATGTTTGGTACTCATATTGCTTTCTGTTGCTTTTTACTGGAAAAGAAAGCCAAGAAAAGTTTCTTCCCCATCACCCCTTGGAGAGGGATTTTTAAGGGTATCCTATGACGAGCTTCTTAAAGCTACTGGAGGGTTTTCTTCGAAAAACTTGCTTGGTGCAGGAGGTTTCAGTTCTGTGTACAAAGGAATGCTCCACAAGGATGAAAAACCTGTTGCGGTTAAGGTATTTAATCTTGAAAAGTTGGGAGCTTCCAAGAGTTTTATTGCAGAATGCGAAACTCTAAGGAATACCAGACATCGAAATCTTCTCAAAATTATCACAGCATGTTCAAGCATAACTTTTGAAGGTAATGATTTCAAAGCTCTTGTTTTTGAGTTCATGCCCAATGGAAGCTTAGAAAGTTGGTTGCATCCAAGTGAAGATACAACAAGGAAGTTAAACCTGACACAAAGGCTTAACATTGCTATCGATGTTGTTTCTGCCTTGGAGTATCTTCATCACCAAGGTGAAACACCAATTGTTCATTGTGATTTAAAGCCCAGCAATGTTCTTCTTGATGAGGACATGATTGCTCATGTGGGAGATTTCGGGTTGGCCAAATTCCTTGCTGTAAACATAAGTAATCCAATTAAAGATCAAACCAATTCAATTGCAATCAAGGGTTCCATAGGATACGTTGCACCAGGTAAGAAATTCATTCATATCTTTAATTTCTAGTTGTAATAATTTAATATAATTTACATGCGATATTAAGAAGAAAAATTTGATGTTGTGTGTAGAATATGGAATGGGGGGATCAGCATCAAAACAGGGAGATATTTACAGTTATGGAATACTTTTGCTAGAGATATTGACAGGTAAGAGACCAACGGATGAGATGTTTAAAGATGGTCTAAGCCTACATAGTTTGTGTAAGAAGGCACTGCCTGACAGAGTGATAGAGATTGCAGATTCGAGTCTACTAATACCAGAAGAAGACCTTGATGATCAAACTAACAGAAACAGAAATGCTGAGATTGAAGAATGCATGAAAGCTGAAATGAGAGAGTGCTTGATAACACTTGTAAGGATCGGGGTTGCTTGTTCAACACAAGTAGCCAGTGAAAGAATGGGTATAAGTGATGTAGTGATGGAATTAAATGCAATCAAGCAAGTATTTCTTGGTGTGGGCATTCATGGAGAGAGACGTATAAGGATGCAACTAGCTAGGCAAGAAACATCAGATAATGTTTAAATTGATGGAGGTATATTAGTATGACCACTAACATTATTTTGAGAAAGATGTAGCTAGTTTTCTTGTATCATCTTTGAAGATTCGTCTATAGTTTGAAGTCTTAATCTTTCTAAGAAATCCATGACCATACAACTAAACAAATGAATTCATGAAGCACTTCATTTAGCATAACTTGATTGTACTGAAGCTTACAAACCATTGATGAGCAAACAACACAATCAAAAACAAAAACTTTAATTTTGCAGGATTAAATATGTAATTGATAAATATAGAAATAAACTTATTCGACATTTCATTGGAGCGAAAATAGCAGGATTCAAGCTCTTACCAAATTGCTTGTAATGACCTGCGAATATCAAAGAATCAACACAGAATTAGGGTTGCTTTATATAAACATCAGATCATCAGATTATTCTGGACTGAATTTCAACAAATACAGCTATGTAGAATGCGATAATATGCTTTATTAGTTCATTTATTCTAATTATTCCTCTTTTTTAACTTGACAATAAACCAGATTATTCTGCTTCATAAGCTAATGAAAACATCATCTTTTATATGCATGATTTTGATGCTTAACTTATCAGCCTCTCTCTGCACTTCCAATCTCACATTCAGCAATCAAACAGATCAGATCGCTTTGTTTGCTTTCAAGGGTTCCATCACTGAAGACCCTCTTGGGGCTCGTGGAACAATTCTGTCAATCTTTGCCAATGGAATGGAGTCAAGTGCGGAGGCCGTCACCAGAGAGTGGTAGAGCTGGACTTGAGGTCTCAGAAGCTAGCAGGGTCTATATCACCCTTCATTGGCAATCTGAGCTTCCTTAGGTCCATTTACCTTCAACAAAACCGGTTCCGAGGCAACATCCCGCCACAAATCAGCCATTTGTCACGCCTGCAGAATATGAATCTCTCTTACAACACTCTTCAAGGAGAGATTCCAAGTAATTTGTCACTCTGTTTGGACCTCAGAATCCTTCTCTTAATCTACAATGGTCTTGTTGGGAAAATTCCAGCAGCATTTGGTTCTATTTCCAAGCTCACTTCTCTATCTCTTTTCAACAACAATCTGCATGGAACTATCCCTCCATCTCTTGGGAACCTTTCCCGTATCCAATTATTCTCTCTCGGAAGAAATAACCTTGAAGGAACCATTCCAGAATCAATTGGCCACCTCACCAATTTGTTGTTTTTTGGTATTGGTCAAAATAAAATTTCTGGTACAGTTCCCCCTTCCCTCTACAACATTTCTGCCCTCACGGATTTATACCTTGTAGACAACCAGTTAACAGGTAGTCTACCTTCGGACATCGGGATCATGCTACCGAACCTTCGTGAAATTTCTGTTGGAGGAAACCAATTCACCGGGCATTTTCCAGCTTCTTTCTCCAATGCATCTCGGATGAGAATTCTTGGAATCGCTGGGAGCCGATTTTTTGAGCCTGTTCCTGTTGATCTTGGAAGAAGAATGAATGATCTTTCGCGGTTGAATTTGGCTTTTAATAATCTAGGAACTGGGGTTGCTGGTGATCTAAGTTTTGTTGATTCTTTAATCAATTGTACCAAATTAGAAGTTCTGGGATTAGATTCAAATGAGTTTGGTGGTGTTTTACCCAATTCCATCGCCAATCTCTCAACTCAACTTAGAACCCTGACACTAGGAAGAAATCAATTTGTTGGGCACATCCCAGCTGGTATATCAAACTTTGGTGGTGGTCCCGAAATCGAGAAACGTCAGGAGTGTTACACATTCATATTCGTAGTTGTTTTTTCAATTTGATTGTTTAGATCAAATGGATATTTGGACCCATCTCAGTGTCTCATCCCATATATTCATATTCGGCCCACAAAACATACAAAGGCATATCATCACTCACACAGTCACACTCGCATCGCAATTTCGCGAGCAAATAAATTTCACTTGTCGATCGACGCCGCTGTACATTGGCAAGCAACATGTCAACACTCACTGACTCTGTGGATTCATCTTTTAACGACGACGCAGCAGATCACATCTTCTAATATATGCATGATCCAAGTCAAGCAAAGGAAGGAAACTTGGTCATAGAATTATTAATTGATTGATAGTGTTTTGTTAGTTAATTGTTAGTGTTGTAAATAACAGGGATCCCATGATAACTTCATGGCCTCATTGTTGGTGAGTGGAGTCATCCACTAACACATGATGGATCATGTTCCTATTTCTTTGTTTAGTTAATTTACTGCTTACGAATTGTAATTCACTCATTCGAACAAACAACTTATAAATAGCTAATGTAATCAGATTGGGATTATATGTTGAAATATATAAAAATAACATTTCCCTATTTCTCTATAAATTCTGCTCATGTGTATTTGATCGTATCAACTAAATAGTGTTTTTATCGATTTTGATAAACCACCGATATTTGATGACTATGTATTTGAGAAAATCTCATATAAAAGCAATTCACATTTTGTAGATTATTTTTAATAGTCACACATTTCCCTTACCACACAATCAACCTCTCCGACCCTTTGCACCATGCTGGACCGTAGTAACACCCATATGAAGTTTTCCTTCCGTACTTTCGGTGACAATGACTCATATGGATGGATTTTCAAATATGCATAATATGTTGATTTCAAGCATACACGATCAACAAAATTTGGAGACCCTCTCAATTGTGATGAATCCAATGAGTTATAACTTCAAATAGACTTATTCGGAATTTATCCTTGTGGAAAGGATAACTTGGGGGAGGATGGAATGATGTGTGCCTATTATGCTCTTGTAAATATGCACGTTTATCAGACTTTGTGCAAGTTAAGTTAGTTATCAAATTATCAAACTTATTCAAGTTAGCAAAATAAATTAGTTAGTGCGTTAGTGGGGAATTTGATTTCCATGAAGTAAGGTCATCGTGTTGTTATGCAACAGGTGCTTAGTTATTTTTCCTTATTTCTTGAAAGTGTGTTCTATTTTCTAGTTTAGTGATGTAATGTTCAGATGCCTATAAATGGTTATGAACCGATGAAATAAAGGGTATGAAAATTATAACCAAATATCTCATGTGTTTCTCTCTCTCTATCTATCCTCTCTATCTCTTTTTCTAAATTCTTCCCATGTATTTTCTGGGATCGAAAATATACACTTCATCTTCCTCTCCCACCACTCCATCTATGCTACTGGATCCGACGGTCCCATCACAGAATGGACTAGGAGATTTACCTGTGCATTGATTACAAAATAAAGAATTAATCAGTAAATTCACAATATGACTTGGATGATATTAGAAATAAATATTTTCCGTTGCATCATATATTCATTCGTTGCTAAACATAAATGGATGGATACAGACAAAATAATATCTCTAAATTAAAGAATTGATATATTATTTAAGAATTCATACCATCTAGTTATTGCTTTTAGCTCAAAAATATAGGTACCACAAGTGAAAGTGATGGAATTATCATCTTTACTTGATAAAGTAGCCAAATTGCTCAGCTTCATCCCACAAAAATCAGCCAGTTCCAGTTGTAGATTCTGAATATGAATTTCTCTTTGTTTTGATTGGATCATCATCAATTTGACTCTTGTTTGTATGGGCCAATGTGTTGGGTACCAGAGAAGAGAAGGCCCATTTAAATTGAGGGCCCAATTACTACATATTATTTACTCAAACGTCACCGTATCAATGCCACCACCACCGTATCAGTTGGTTTGGTTTTAGTTTTAAAAATTTGCTTGGAACTGCACCTACTCACTGATACCACTGTTGAGTGTTGTCAGGGTGAAGTGTGATTTTGGAGAAGAAATAATCAAACTACTTTTGAATTTTAGAATTTTAGAAATTACTAATAATATAGATTTTTATAAGTTTGATTTTATTTATTTATTTACTTCTTCTTAATGATAATTTTTGGTGGCTATGTAATCTCTTCATACAAGAACAAAATGGTAATATTTACATATGAAATATCAAATCACACGTCGATAGAATTAAGGGATATTATCATTTGGGTCACTATGTTTTTTTGAATTATCTATTTTTTACCTACTTATTCATTTTTCACTGGATTAGTCCATCTGTTTTAAAAAAAAACCCATCAATTTGGTCCCTCTGTGAGTCAAACGTTAGTCAACTTTAACGGTTTTAAGGGTAATTTAGTCTTTAAACCAAGAACATGCCACATGTCAATACCAAAAAATTAGAAGTTTTCAAAAAATATTTATATAATACAAGAAGATAAAAAATTTAAATCTCCACCATTCAAATCTTAGATGGAAGGTGAAGATTTATTTATTTAAAAATTTTATTTTATATTAAAGAAATTGGGATCCAAATATGAATGGTGATGAAAAATTAAAAAATGGGTAAATTACACAGACATCCATGAGGTTTGGGTGAAAGACAGTTAGAGTGAAAGGTTTTCTTATTCTACACTAACGCCCCTATATGTAATGGGAGTTAACGATTTTGTTAACTTGACTCAGTTTGACCTTTGTAAGGTCCAAAACACCCTTGAATAATAATAATAAATAAAAGAACAAAACAAAATTGAATTAAAAAAAAAAAAGAACAAATTTTATTTTATTTTGAGATTCAAAAAATATTTTTTTTAAGGGAAGTAAAAAAAATTATTTAAAGAGAATAAAAAAAATTAATAACAAAAATCAAGGTAAAAAAAATATTAAAAGGAGAATGATTTATAAATATATATATATATTTAAAAAAAAAAAAATTGAAAGTGGCCTCCATGAACCACGAACATATGGAGGCCACCATCCACACCAAAACCCCCAAATTGCATTACCCTACTTAATTTCAAAAGCAAAATCTCCATAGTCCACACCACACCAAAACCCCCAAATTCATCCACAAAACCACAAACCCATCTAGAACATCACAAACCCATCATAACACCATGCTGGAGAAGATGATCGGTTCTGGACACTTAAAATTAAAATTAAACCCAGCCATCTCTCTCTCTCTCTCTCTCTCTCTCTCTCTCTCTCTCTCTCTCTCTCTCCTTTCTCGGTTTTTCTCTGACCTTCATGAATACCCAGAAGAAGTTACTGGAATCCATCTCCTGTCGGCCGCCGCAAAACCAGCGAACCCTAGCCGCCCCTCCCATCACCAAATCAAACCCCACCAACCCTTGCCGCCCCATGATTTTTGTTGTTGGTGTTCGATTTTTGTTGGGGCGTGAGAGATAGAGAGTTGCGGAAGCAAGAAGCTTATGGTTCGAAGATTCTGGGTTTGGTGTTAGTGGGTTTGAGTGGAGGATTGGTGATGATGATTCTGGGTTGGTGTGGCTGGGTGATGTGGATTTAGTGATTTGTGATGGTGGAGTGTTGGGGGATTGCATCCATTTTCATCAAAGATGAGATGAGATGAGATGATGATTCTAGGTTGTTGATTATAATTGGCGATGATGATGATGAATTTTTTCAATTTTATATTTCTTTCTCTTTTTAAAAAATAAAAAATAAAATATAAATTATAAATTTGAAAAACCCTTTTATCTAAAATATAAAATATGATAAGACCAAAATAGCCCTTTACTATTTGATGATAACTAACCACAGTTAAGCTTGCAGGGTGTTAGTGTAGAATACCCAAACCTTTTCAGCTAGGTGTCTGAAAGCCAAACCTTAAGGGGGTCAGTGTAATTTACCCTTAAAAAATTAAAAAATAAACAAACAAAAAAAAAAAGAACAAACGATTTTTGTTTTTGAAAAACTACCTCCACGGAGATCGATCTCCAGCTCCTGGAGATCTAGATTGTTTTTTCCATATTGTGGCAATTGGAGGTGGTGGTGGACTGGTGGAAATGCAAAGAGGTGACTCTCATTCAATATTTGTGTCAATCCCACTTTCCACATTTTGTTACTCATTCAATATCTGTTTCAAGCAACAGACCTCTGTTCTTCAGCTTAGATTTCAGTTTCACAATCTCATCTTTGGCCAAAATTACAGTCACCAACTTTCCTTAATTCCTTTCCCGTCGCGATCCTTTATAACAAAACAATTTCTTTTTCTTCAACTCCTTGAATTCCATACCAAAGCAATCCGGCTCTTTTCCATGGCCTGCTCGATCTGGCCTCTCTTTTGATCTGATCACGAATTCACGATGTTGGGACTCTCCTCACCGTCTCAAAATTCAACTGTCATATGAATGGGAAAATTTTGTTTACATGGGATTCAATGGAAGCTTAGTACAAACAGAGAGACAGAAGAAGAACCCAAGTTAGAGAAATCAATTATCTTGGATGATAAAATTTTAAGTAGAGACTAGAGAGGACTTAAACGAAGCAGAAGATTTGGATCACGAAACGACTAATCCAGTCAACAATTCGATAAATTTGAAGAATCCAACATGGAGGAGACGAATTCTCATTGGAGCATGAGGAACTGCTAGAACTAGGGGACTTCCAAGTTCCAATCTCCCATCGAAGATAGATCTCCATTCATCGAATCCAAACTCAAAACCTTTACCAACCCTCTCAGGCTTTTTTCTTTTTTTCTTTTTCTTTTTTCTTTTTTCGTTTTTTGAATTTATTTATTTATTTTTTTTTTCTTTTTCATTTAAATTAAATATCAGATTATTTCTTCTAAAGTTAATTTTTTTATTTTCTCTATTAAATTATTTTACTTATAAAAAATTCTGTTTTATTTATTTTTTAATTTATTTTATTATCTCTATTTTTGTTTTTCCTTTTTTTTTTGGTGTAAATTTTCTTTTATTTTTTTAAAGAAAATAAATGTCCAGGGGTAAAATAGTCATTCAACATTTTATGTGACAGTTGACCATCAAAAATCTGGTCAAAGGGACCAAATTGATGGGTTTTTGAAAACATAGGGACCAATCCAGTGAAAAATGAATAAATTAGTAAAAAGCAGATAATGCAAAAAAACATAAAGACCTAAATGATAATATCCCTAGAATTAATTACTTTCTGAGATGAGATAACATATAATTAATTTAAAAAAAAAATTAAATCTGTTTTCAAAGTTTATTTTTTATCTGTGAAGTTTTATGATAGGTGTGTGTTATTCAAATCTCGTGATAAAAAGTGATATAGATTGAGTAGTAGACTAATATTGACATTCTGAACTTAAGCTATGTTTTTTGATCAAATTTAGAAATTTGATGACAGAGGTGAAATTAATTGCAGCTTGATGTTTGTTCACTGGCTTGCTTGCTTGATTGAAACCTGAATCTAAATGACCTGTTTTTTTTTTTTTTTTTTTTTCTCACGTCTGAATGTACTATCAACATGTTTGTTTTTTAAAAATAAAATTGTCTGAAAAGAAGTAATTTTACATCTATACTCATACTAATTAAAAGAAGTAATTTAACATGCAACACTCTTTATAAGATTTTGCATGTTCTTCCGCTAATAAAGTTTAATTTAACAAAACAAAAAATTCATCTAGGAATATAAATTTGTATGTTATTCTACAAACGAAGTTCAAGTTCAATATTGTAAAAAAAAAAAAAAAAAAAGTTCAAGTTCAATTTTGCATATTGTCCAAATATCCGGTATATAATTCTAGAAACCTTTTTTTTTTTTTTTTGGATCATATGCAACCATAAACCTTTTTTTTTTTTTTTTTTAAAGGTTCGTAGATACCCTTTTTTTTTGTTTTGAAATAAGTCCCTAAATTATATACACCGGTACATATAAATATAAATATATATATATTTAAACAATTATTCTATAACTTCTTCAAGCCACAAAATGTACTCAATATCAAATACAACCACAAAAAGAATATTTGATAAATTAAATAACTGCAACTATAACAATCATAACAAATTATCATTCTAGATTATATTTAAAGAGTTATATAACTGCCACTACGCATAGATAAAAAAAATTAAAAAAAAAAATTAAAGAGTTCTTACCAGATTTGGTAGGAGAGAAATTCAATTGTTTAATTTCAGGAAGATTTCAATATGAGAAGTGATTAAGGTTTTATTTATTTATTTATTTTTTTTTTTGCTTTTAAAATAAAAAATACGTTAAAAGAAAGAATTTTACACCATATCAAATTAGGATAAATTTAGAAATACATCTTTTTTTTGGAGGATAGACTTGGAAGAAAATATTTTAATTATAATTCAGTGATTTGAAATTAAATTAAAAGTTAGGATTTCTTATATATATATATATTTTTTAAGTTGTTTTTTGATATTTTAAAGTTGTTTGACCACTTAAAAAAACAAACAAAACAACTTAATGGGTTCAATTCAAACCCATTACGTTTTAAGTGGAAAAAACAAACGATCCCTTACTCTCTATCTCTCTGTCTCTCTGCCATTATATCATATTTGATATTTCAGAGCTCCTTTAGGCACCGTTTGGTGCGCGAGATTGGATTGGACTATTTCATGGGATTGGATTGGACTAAGATGGGACTGGGATTAGATGGGATTGGATTGAATTGGACTGGACTAAATTAATACTATACTATGTTTGGAGAAACATGAGACTGGATTGAATTAATACCGTGTTTTGTTTGGTGAAACATCGGATTGGACTAAATTTAATAAAAAAATTTAAAGGAAAATATAATAATATTTTGAATTTGATAATATAAACACATTATTTCGATGAACCCATATCCAAAAATTTGACAACCCAGATCATCAATCTTCATCAACAAACTCAGTCAATTTGACAAAAAATTGGCAAAAAAAAATTGACAATAAACCCAGATCATAATTTTTGACAAAAACAATATAATAATTTTTAAACCGAGATCCAAAAATTTGACAAACCCAGATCATCAATAATCATCAATAAACCCAGATCATCAATATTCATCAATAATCATCAATAAACCCATATCCAAAACCCTCTACTTTCAATTTTTCTTCAAAAACCCAGATCCAAAACGATAGGAGAAAATACAACAATTTTTCTTCCAAAACAACTCTCTAGTTTCAGATTAAGATGAAGAAATTTCTATTACTTCAAAATGAAAGATATAACATTTGAAATTACACGAAAAACATGAAGCTAATAACAACCTAAGAACATAAATTAGATCTAGAGATGAGATCTATTAACAAACAACCCAATTGTCTAAAAAAAAACCTAACCCCCAAAACCATAAAGTGTCCTTCCCTGCCTCTTGAGAGCATAGACAACATCCATTGCCGTCACAGTCTTCCTCCTGGCGTGCTCAATGTAGGTCATAGGTCACAGCGTCACGAATCACGTTCTCCAACAAAAGATCTTGAGAACACCATGAGTCTCTTCGTAGATCAAACCGCTGATACACTTGACTCGGCCTTTGTAAGCCAACCGCTTGATGGCGGGCTTCGTGATTCCCTAAATGTTATCACGGAGGTCCTTGCGAGGTTCCCTGAATTCTTCGTGATTTCTTGCGGGCTTCGTGATTTCTTCAAAGTTCTACAAAAGAGAGATGAAGGAGAGATGCGTGGGTGAGAAAAAAGGAGAGGGAGAAAGAAAAAAAAAAGATTTTGATTTTTTTAATCATTTCTGAATGAATGGCAATTTTGTACCAATAGTAGATTGCCTGACGAAAACAATCAAAATGCTAATTCTGGATAAAAACAATAAAGTTCTTAATTTTTGGCTACTTTCCAATTTCACCCATATATATTTCACCAGTGATGGAGTTCCTCTTTTTTAACTTGACAAAAAACCAGATTATACTGCTTCATAAGCTAATGAAAACATCATCTTTTTTTATATGCCTGATTGTCATGCTTAACTTATCAGCCTATCTCTGCACTTCCAATCCCACTTTTAGTAATCAAACGGATCAGATTGCTTTGTTTGCTTTCAAGGGTTCCATCACTCAAGACCCTCTTGGGGATCTCAGCTCATGGAACAATTCTATCCATCTATGCCAATGGCATGGAGTAACGTGCAGATACTGGCACCGAAGAGTGGTAGAGCTAGACTTGAGGTCTCAGAGATTGGCAGGGCCTATATCACCCTTCATTGGCAATTTGAGCTTCCTCAGGTCCGTTTACCTTCAAGACAACCAGTTCCGAGGCAGTATCCCACAAGAAATCACTCATTTACCACGCCTGCAGAAACTGAATATCTCTTCCAACACTCTACAAGGGAAGATTCCAAGCAATTTGTCACTCTGTTTGGACCTCAGAATCGTTCACTTAAGCCACAATGATCTTGTTGGAAAAATTCCATCAGCATTTGGTTCTCTTTCCAAGCTCACTTCTCTATCTCTTTCCTCCAACAATCTGGATGGAACTATCCCTCCATCTCTTGGTAACCTTTCCCTTCTGGAAAGTATCTATCTTGGAACAAATAACATTGGAGAAGCCATTCCAGAATCGATTGGCCATCTCAGAAATTTGAAGCTGTTTGGTGTTAGTGTGAATAAAATTTCTGGTACAGTTCCTCCTTCCCTCTACAACATTTCCACCCTCACAAACTTATACATGACAAACAACAAGTTTATAGGTAGTCTACCTTGGGACATTGGCCTCACACTCCCGAACCTTGGTGAATTTTCTGTCTCAGATAACCAATTCACCAGGCGTTTTCCACCTTCTTTCTCTAATGCATCTGGGATGGGAGCTCTTGAACTCTCTAACAACGGATTATCCGGACCGTTTATAGCAAACTCACAGCTTGTTATTGCAGAATATTCTGCTTAAATATTGCAATTCTGCGAGTTAATTGTTATTATTGTGACATTTTTGTTCTTCTTTTTGGGGTTGTTGCTATGAGCGTCAGTCTCGCATAACATTTTAAATTTTTGTTCATTGTTTGATATCGGTTTTGAGGTCAGTTTTATTTGAATAGTCTTTTGTGAAGAGTTTTTATATTCTATTGTGCCTCATAAATTTTTCAAAGGCAAAAAACAAGTTAAGGGAAAATTCCCATCTGATATTGGTTCCAATACGAACAAACACCAACAACTCGTTCCCGTCTAATTATCAAAGACTTCACACCTCCAAGCTACATTTTTGGTTCAGTGGACTAGTATCTGGGGTGAACCTATCATGCTAAGAACTAAAAAGGGGAACGATTTGAAATTTATATCTTTCTTAGAGATTGTAAGGTAACCAATAAACACGAAGAATGAAAATAAAAGCTTCGGGCGCGTTTGGTATCGTTTTTAAAATGGTGTTTTTGAAAACTATTTTTAAAAATGGAAATCATGTTTTAAAAATGATGTTTTAAAAAATGTAATGTGTTTGGTAGTGTTTTGAAACGGAAAACGATGTAAAAGTGTTTGGTTGTTGTTTTTAAAATGAGTGAAATAGTTGTTTGGAGGGAAAAGTTAAAGTTTATTTTGAAAACAATAGAAAACAATAAAAAGTTGTTTTTAACTTTTTAGTTATAACTTTTAAAAAGTTGTTTTTTGTTTTCAAAAACAGTTTTGTAAAATGCTCAACCAAACAACATTGTAGTTGTTTTTTGTTTTTTGTTTTTAAAAACAAAAAACAGTTTTTAAAAATGGATCCAAACACCACCTTCTATTTTCAGTTTTCTTGTATCATCTTTGAATATTCCACAACAGTTTGAAGTCTTAATTTTTCTAAGAAACCCAAGACATCATAGATGACATAAAAATACTGACAAGTGAGAACAACAAACAACACAATAATTTTTTTTTAAAAAAACAATAACTTAATTTAACACGATTAAATATCTACAAAATTATTCAACATTTGATTGAGATGTGGGGCCTGGTTGATACGGGTCTTCTTTGCTACCCAACAGATTGGCCCATATCATACACAGTTGACAGTACAGGTAAGTGCATCAAACACTTATTTGAAAAAGACTGCTAATTTATGTATTTTGAGCCCATAATATTCAGCTTAGGTATAGCCATTCTTGAGTCTTAGTATGATAAATATAATCTACCAACCTCGGATCAGAGTTGGAAGAATTTAACAGATATATGATTAGATTCCCTTCAGCGACTTGACTTGTTAAACTAACTTTGCAAGTGGAATTCACCAAGCAAGCACTATAAATCTTTTCTAGTATTCTACTCCAATCAGGCTCAAGTCGCAGGAAGAAAAATGTCTCATCTCTGCTGGCCTGCTTGATAGCGAAGATTGACAAATGTCAAGATAAGACAAGAAATTTCTCATGAGAGTGATAGCAAGTTGAATATTATTGATGCCAAGAGACAAAGCAAGTAACACCGAGGAGGTAAGGACAAATGAGTCAAGGAATATATTGATGTCAACCATACATGAATGTGGATTCATCAATAGCAAAGCATAATAATTATATACATCACATAACTACATAAGTAATGGAATTCTATTTTTAACTTGACAAGGAACCAAATTATTCAGCTTCATAAACTATGGAAACAACATCTTTTATATGCATGATTTTGATGCTTAGCTTAACACCCTCTTTGTACATCACTGCCAATCCCACATTCAGCAATCAAACAGATCAGATGGCTTTGTTTGCTTTCAAGGATTCCATCACTGAAGATCCTCTTGGGGCACTGAGCTCATGGAACAATTCTGTCAATCTTTGCCAATGGAATGGAGTCAAGTGCGGAGGCCGTCACCAGAGAGTGGTAGAGCTGGACTTGAGGTATCAGAAGCTGGGGGTCTATATCACCCTTCATTGGCAATCTGAGCTTCCTTAGGTCCATTTACCTTCAACAAAACCGGTTCCGAGGCGGTATCCCACAAGAAATCGGTCATTTGTCACGCCTGCAGAAACTGAATATCTCTTACAACACTCTTCAAGGAGAGATTCCAAGTAATTTGTCACTCTTTTTGGACCTTGGAGTCATGGGAATAATGGTCTTGTTGGGAAAATTCCAGCAGCATTTGGTTCTCTTTCCAAGATCACTACTCTATATCTTTACTCCAACAGTCTGCATGGAACTATCCCTCCATTTCTTGGTAACCTTTCCCTTATCCGATTACTCTCTCTCGCACGAAATAACCTTGAAGGAACCATTCCAGAATCAATTGGCCACCTCACCAATTTGTTGCATTTTGGTATTGGTGAAAATAAAATTTCTGGTACAGTTCCCCCTTCCCTCTACAACATTTCTGCCCTCGAGGGTTTATACCTTATAAATAACCAGTTAACAGGTAGTCTACCTTCGGACATTGGGATCATGCTACCGAACCTTCGTCGAATTTCTGTTGGAGGAAACCAATTCACTGGGCGTTTTCCATCTTCTTTCTCCAATGCATCTCGGATGAGAATTCTTGACATCAGTCGGAGCGGATTTTTTGGGCCTGTTCCTGTTGATCTTGAAGAAGAATGAATGATCTTTCGTGGTTGAATTTGGCTTTTAATAATCTAGGTACTGGGGTTGCTGGTGATCTAAGTTTTGTTGATTCTTTAATCAATTGTACCAAATTAGAAGTTCTGGGATTAGATTCAAACGGGTTTGGTGGTTTTTTACCCAATTCCATCACCAATCTCTCAACTCAACTTAGATTCCTACAATTAGGAAGAAATCAATTTGTTGGGAACATCCCAGCTGGTATATCAATCTTAGTCAACCTACTTCAACTTGGCTTAGAAAGGAATCGCTTCTCAGGTTTTATTCCTTTCAGTATAGGGATGCTTCAAAACTTGCAAAGATTAACATTTGCTGGAAATCGACTGTCCGATCCAATCCCGGAATCCATTGGCAACCTTACTCAAATCTTCGATCTCTTTCTATTTGACAACAATCTGATAGGATGCCTCCCTCAGAGCCTTGAAAACCTTAAAGGCTTACAAAATTTATATCTCTCTGACAACAACTTTGGTTGTTCTGTACCTAAAACAATTATCCTTTTCTCCTCTTTAATTGGAATTAACTTGGCTAACAACTCTTTTAATGGTTCCCTTCCTTTGGAGCTTGGTACCTTGAACAATCTGCAGGAACTTGACATTTCCAACAATGATTTGTCAGGTGAACTTCCAATGACTCTTGGAAGCTGTTTGAAATTGGAAGTCCTTCTTCTGAGCAGCAACTCATTTAATGGAAGCATCCCTTCCTCTTTCACTTCCTTGAAAGGACTGGAGGATTTGGATCTATCTCACAACAACTTGTCTCGCACAATTCCAATAGATCTACAGAAACTTTCCTTTCTTCAAAAGTTGAACTTGTCCTTCAATAACTTAGAAGGTGAGATGCCATTGAAAGGCGGTTTTACCAACACAAGTGTGATTTCGATTGTCGGAAACAGGAATCTCTGTGGGGGTGTTCCTGCATTGCGCTTACCAGCCTGCCCTATTATTGAGTCTAAGAAGCAGAACAATCGTCTTGGCTCCAAAGTTATCATCATAATAATCGGTGTGGGTCTCTATTTGGTAATTCTAATGTTTGTGGTTGCTATTTACTTGAAAAGAAAACCAAGAAAAGCTCCATCCGAAACACCCATTGGAGGGGAGTTTTTGAGGGTTTCTTACAACGAGCTTCTTAAAGCTACCGACAGATTTTCTTTAAATAACTTGCTTGGTGTTGGAGGTTTCAGTTGTGTGTACAAATGAATTCTTCAACAGAATGAAAAACCTATAGCAGTGAAGGTATTCAATCTTGAACAACTAGGAGCTTCAAAGAGCTTTATTACAGAGTGCGAAGCACTGAGAAAAATTAGACATCGGAATCTTCTCAAGATAATCACCGCTTGCTCAAGCATAAATTTTGAAGGTAGTGATTTTAAAGCTCTTGTTTTCGAGTTCATGCAAAATGGGAGCTTGGAAAGTTGGTTGCATCCAAGTGAGAATACAACAAGAAAGTTAAATCTAACACAAAGGTTGAACATAGCTATCGATGTTATTTCTGGGTTGGAGTATCTTCACCACCACTGTGAAACACCGATTGTTCATTGTGATTTAAAGCCGAGCAATGTTCTCCTTGATGAGGAAATGATTGCTCATGTGGGAGACTTTGGGTTGGCCAAGTTCCTGGCAGAAGATATAAGTAATCCTACCGAACAACACACCAATTCGATTGCAATCAAGGGTTCCATAGGATACGTTGCACCGGGTAAGAAATTCACTTACGTCTATAAGATCATGTTTATTGTAAGGGAACTGACTCGTTTTTTTTCCTTATAATATATATGTAGAATACGGGATGGGAGAATCAGTATCAGCACATTGAGATATTTATAGTTACGGAATACTTCTACTAGAGATATTGACAGGGAAGAGACCAACGGACAAGATGTTTAAAGATGGTCTAAGCCTCCATAGTTTCTGTAAGATGGCATTGCCCGATAGAGTGATGGAGATTGCAGATTCATGCCTGCTAATACTCGCTGAAGAACTTAATGGTCAAACCAATAGGAGTAGAGGTAAAGTCAAAGTGAGCAAATGCTTGATTTCACTTGTAAGGATCGGAGTTGCTTGTTCAACAGAAACACCCCATGAACGAATGGTTATAAGTGAGATAGTGATGGAGTTAAACGCAATCAAGCAAGCTTTTCTTGGTATGGGCATTCATGGACAGAGGCGTGTGAGGATGCAACTAGCCGACCAACTAGAAAATGTTTAAACCTTTCATTCTAGAATCTTCTTTTTGCACATAAAAATTCAACTCATGTATTTGTTTGTTGCCTTCAATTATAGACTAACGGAGGGTAAACACTTAGTAGAGCATCGGCAAATCAAGGGAATCAAGCTTTGTTTTGTTTTTTGAGCATCAGTCTCACGGATTGTTATTGCATAATATTCTGCTTCTATATAGAAATTCTTAGATCATTTTATATTAGACCTCAGTTTTCACTTGCAGTGTATAATGGCAAGGCTAGCTTTGAGTCTCAGCATGATAAATATAATCTATGTAATTCATTCCCCTCAGACGACAAATAAAAATCAGACTTAGGAAACCATAAACAGAAACTTCCAAATTTGAAAAGATGATAAAATTTCGACATCATTGGTTCATTCAATGTGCTCTCAATGAGCTCAGTTATATACATTGCCTTTAAAGTCACAGGAAGAGAAATGGAGTGTTGTACACTCGATCGATACCGAGTTGAAAGTTTAATCAGTCTAGGAATCATACAAACTACAGGAATATTTTCAACTGTGTTTAGAAATTCCCGGTCCAGCAATAAATGGGAGGTCCTACAGGCTACAGAGAATTAAACAAAGGGGCAAATCGTGGATAAGCAAACCAGATAGGTTTTGCTTTTTAAAATGAGAAAACTACAGTCCTCACAGGTAGATTGCCAGTTCATCTAATTCTAAGCTTACCAAAACTTATAGCTTTAGGCCTTAGTAAGAACAATGTCAAAGGAAGAATCCCACTTTCTCCATGTAATTTCTCATCTTTGAACCTACTCTGACTAACAGAATTGAGGTTGGAGGGAAGCATCCCTGACCCTGAGGAGCTTGATTGGTTGACAAAATCAATCTAACTGTTACTATTCCTTCTAGCATTTATAATCTATTGTGCCTCGTCATTTTTTCAATGGCAAAAAGCAAGACGAAGGGAAAATTCACATCTGATATTGGTTCCAATTCAAACAACCTCCAACAACTCGGTTTGGGACAAAACAGACTTTGAGGTAGCGTTCCAGTCTAATTATCAAATACTTCACAGTTCACACCTCCAACTTACTTCTTTAACAGATAAAAGGTTCAGTGGACTAGTACCTGGGGGAACTTGGTCTTAATGGTAAGAACTAGAAAGGGGAGCGATTTGAACTTTATATCTTTCTCAACTAATGGTACTCTGCCCTCGTGGTCATCTCTATATAAGCCTATATCTAATTCTGCAGAAAATCCACACAGTATTCTCTCCCTATTTACAATACAACCAGTTTTACTTCCACTAACACAGTATTCTAAATCTTAACCTCATACAACGCAAAACACCAAGCAGTTCACCGATTCAAGCAGTAGATCAAGTTGCCACAAGTACAAAATGTTGGATATGGCTTGAATTACCAAATGGATACCAAACAATGATTTACCCAATGCGGAGACTTCCTGGAGACGTGAGAACGTTTGGGAGTATGAGGTTATGCTTGAGGGAGGTTTGGAGGTGAAACGAACTGAAGAAGCGGACACCAGCTAAAACCGCTGCCAAGCCGCTGTGGCTTTGGCAGCGGTCATGGCAGTGGTAGGACACCGCTGCCAATTGTTTGGCAGCGCTACGGCAGCGGTCTCATTCCAGTTTGTACCGCTGCGGTGACCGCTGTGGTCATGGCAGCGGTTGTGATGAATCTTGGTGACATGGCGTATGGATCACGGTTTTTTGAGTGGTCAAGTTCAACACGGTTTAGAAAGCGGGTGACCAACTGCAACTTGAATCGTAGTTAATCACAAGCATGCGTTGTATCAGGAAATATTCATGGAAAAGGAAATTGGTTGCTTCTGGAAGTTCCAATGAAAAAAGGATTTCTCCTTTACAAGAAGACTTATCTTAAATAGGAAATAGTATTTATGTGGAATAAGTATTCTTATATGACTAGGAGTATGATTTCTTTGTTAGTTTAAACTTCCTGTAATTTATATAAATAGACCATAATAACTAGGTTATTAGTGTGTGAAAAACACCTATTTGTGGTGGAGCAAAATAGCAAATACTAGAGAGATCTCAAAGTGAGAATTAGGTGTAATTGGGTTTGAGGTATTATTTAGAGAGAGAACCTGAGTGTGTGGTTGTAACAATTTACTACATATTGGAACTTTCTCTTGTCGTCCTGACAGCCGTGGTTTTTTTCCCTGATTTGGGTTTCCACGTAAATTCTTGTGTTGTGTGTGTTTGGATTTAAATTTCTCTTCATCTTATCTTTTCTTTGTGATCTTTTGTTTTGTGTTCTATTCGGCAACGTTTCCGTGCGTAATAGTGACGGTTTGTTCGCTAACACAAAACATATAATCAGATTGAATAATGAAATACGAATCAATTCAACAATTACTTCATCTGCAATTTTACAACCATCAACATCAATCCAACGTCTTAAACAAATTATCAGCTCATTAACTCGAGAAAAAAATGTCAACTTTACTCATCACACCATTTCAATTTCTAATTTTATAAATCAAAGTCCACAAAAACACTGTCAACAAACAATATTAACACAATTAAAACATCTGATTTTTAAATTTAATATACAAAACAAAATTATTCACCAATCTCACTGTCAAGTGGAAGCTGACCTGTCATCGCTTGCTATCGTAATCGACGATCTCGGAGTCGGTGACGGACCTAGAGTGCTGCACGATTGACCGTCTGATGGAATTGATCCAGTCCTCCTTCTCCTTCTCAGAGTCGGCGATGAAGTACATCGTCTCCGTCCTCAAGCTCAGTTCGAAAGCGTACTGCTTGTTGAGCACGTCCTCAGCTCCCTTCACCGTCAGGCAGGACGCCACCGGGATGACGCCACGTGTCCGGGAGGAGCGCGTCACCGTCGATTCCTTGAACCAGAACAGCTTGCCTTGTTTCAAGACGAACCATCGGCGGCGCCACGTTTTGATGTATTGGCCTTGTTTGGTCAGCCACCCGGTCCGTTCGGGGTTGGACCAGAACTCCACGCCGTCGTGATCGTCGAGCTGGTTCGTTTGGCCCGAGACGGCCCGCCAGAGGCTATCCATCGATTGTTGGTGATGCGTTTTTTGGAGTTTGGTTTGAATTGTAGATGTTGGTGGACGGTGGTATATAAGATGCCTTTTGTAATTATTTTTCTACTTTTAATATTTATAAGATGCAACCCATGAATATCTATTATTAACAAAAGAATCTCGATGACTCTTGTCTCGATTTCTGACTCCATCGGTCACACCTTGACCGATGGTGATTGACTTTGATATATATATTTTTTTCACAATTACAATAAATTCGAGATTTTAGGATCTATGTTTTTGCATAGTATTTTTATTTATTGTTTAAACAAGTGGTTAAATGCTCTTTTGAAAGTTCTAACCGGATAATCACAAACTTAATACTACTAAAAAGCTTATTACAATCTCATGAAATCAAATTTGTTTCTGTGTTAAAATTTGGATGGATCACCCACCACAATCAAAGTGAAATATGATTGTATAAATTACTTGACAAGACAACAAAACATTTCATGTTCTTTTCATCATCAATACATAATCAAACTGTAAAAGCAACCACATATCAATCAAATGACTGGGCAGATATTTTTTTCGGCCCACAAAAAATTCAAAGGCATATCATCACTCACACTCGCGTCGCAGTTTCGCAGGCAAAGAAATTTCACTTGTCGATCAATGCTGCTGTACATCCAGCAAGCAACATTTCAACACTCACTAACTCTGTGGATTCATCTTTTAATGACGACGCTGCAGATCACGTCTTCCTCTTCCACCCCTCCATCTACTCTGCTGGATCCATCACAGATTGGACAAGGTTCGATTCCATTTAATTACCTTAGCAGTCACACTTCTGTTAGACAACTCTAAAGATTTCATATTTCAAACAAATTACAATTGAATTCTTAAAAAGTCACCATTTTTTTTTTAATGTTTATTGCTTACTCTGGTCTGGTGATGACATAAATTCTCATACTTGTTTTGTGTTATTGAATATTGATGTTGTTGAAACTCTAGAGAGAATGCAATTCGGTTGGAGGAGAAGGAGAAGAAGGAAAGAGCAATGTTGAACCAAATAATCTAACAAGCCCATGAATACAAAGATGAATTCTACAGGAAGAGGGTTGTCACTTGCCACAATAACAGAGACACTAACAGGGAGAGGGAGCTGGTGAGGCTCTATATATTTTTCTTGTTACAATTTTTTCTTTTTTTCTTTTTCTTATATTTTATTGTCTTAGGCTTATTTTAACTGCTTGCATGACTCAGTAGATCAAATTTGGTTCTTTCCTTCACTGAATTGACGAAATATGGAAGTTATTGTTATTATCTTTCCTTCACTTTCTTTTTAAAAAATTTCTTCATTACAATTTACAGTGATTAAATGTAAATCAAACCCTCCCAAACCATATGTGAGTGGAATTCGGTCTCTAGACCTCTTGCGTATTGATCACAGTTTCTTTTGGTTGAAAACTGAGAAATCAAGTTTGCTTTATGTGAGATTCGAGTTCTCTTCATTTCTTGCAGGATTTATTGTTTCTTTATCCTGTGGTTTGTATATTGGGCAATGGATAATGAACATAACTATATTTGACTGGTATCTTTTTATTTCACAGTTATTCGTGGCCAACAGTAATAAGTTTTATGATGAAGCTGATAAGAATTACTAGAAGGCCATTGCAGAGCTCCTTCCCAATGAAGTGCCAACTATAGAGAAAAGGAAAGTGAACAAGGATCAGGAGAAGAAGCCTTCCATTGTTGTGATCAAAGGTCGAAAACCTGGTACATCGACTGATCTCTCAAGGATGCGGCAGCTACTCCTAAAATTGAAGCACAATGCACCTAACCACCTGAATCCTGCTCCAGCAGCACCTGCATGCCCTGTCAAAGGACGCTAAAACCTCTGACGTTGCTGCTCCATCCCAGGCTGCGGTTGATGCAACCCCTACTGAGGTTGTGGCAGCTGCTTGATAGTTTAGTTGTGGCCTCTTCGTTGGCATTTTCAAGTCGAAAGATACATAGGTGTATTACTTAACTTTCTTTGAACCTCATCTGTTGTAAGCTTGCAACTTGTGCAGTTTGTAAATTCTATAAATAAGACAAGAATCATTCCAATTTTGAATCTGATTATCTAACTTTCTAGATGGTATAGTGAAATTGATCTAACAATTTTGGAATCTAACAAGCATCCAATTTCATGTTTCATAAGTAACAAAAGTATTGGAGCAAGAGTACAAGAAACAATAGTGAGATTGATCAAAAGCAAAATTCATATTTGACGAGTCCTCAATAGGTGAAATCCCCACAAATTTTTTATTGAGTACAACATAGTAAAAACACACACAAAATAAATATAAGTTGATAAGATATAGATGCAGAAGACAGAGCCTAATCCAAGCAGTGTTCTTTATTATGTGATCTCCTTTCACTGTCTACTACTTGACGAATTTCCTGACTTCGTAGACCTGTGATTACAGATTCCATATTACAGAAATTGATTATATTTCTTATTATGACAAGGGAGAAAATGAATGTTCTGAATTATCTTACCTTTTACCTAGTTGAACCTAGTTGTTGTAGGTTGAAGAAGAATGTTTCTAACAGATTGCAGTTCACTGACAGCATGAGTTATGCTCATTCTTTCTTGTGGTGACTCCATTGTACATGCCACTCCAATCCTCACCGTTGATATCACACATTCAATTTTGCTGTTGTTTCTTGCTTGGCTCATCCAATGGTTGCTGGCAGCAACTTTTTCATTTATGAGTACCGGATCCACAATTTCCATAACTCGATCAGGCAATGCTGTTCTGGCAAAATTATGCAGAGTAAGATCTCCCTCAAACATAACATCTGTTGGTTTTTTCCTTGTCATCATTTCCAACAGCAAGATCCCAAAACTGTAGACATCTCCATGCGTTGAAACTTCACTTCCTAAACCATACTCTGTAATACACGAGAATTACATGAAAAAAGTATACGGATTCTAAGGAATGAACAATGAATATCATACATAGGAATTAACAGGTCTTGTTGTTTACCTGGGGCTGTATACCCAATTGTTCCTCTTACTCCAATGGAGCCGCTTTCAATTTGATTCGATACTTCTGGAAGAAACTTTACGAGCCCGAAATCCCCAACATGAGCAGTCATGTCACTATTGAGAAGAACATTGCTTGGTTTTAGATCACAATGAAGGATTGGCTCTTGGCATTGGTGATGGAGATAATCCACCGCATATGCCACATCAATTGCAATGCTTAATCTCATAAGAAGGGAAAGATTTTTAGTTTGATCAAGTTGCTCTTCCTCTATGGATGGAACTGGATGTAACCACTTCTCAAGATTCCCGTTTTCCATGAACTCATAAACAATAGCTTTGAAGTCGTTACCTTGAAAATCGATACTAGAGCAAGAAGTAATGACCCTGACAAGATTTCTATGACGAATATTTCTCAATGCTTTACATTCAGCCATAAAACTCTTGAAAGCTCCTTGGTGTTGGAGGTTAAGCACTTTAACTGCAACAATACTAGCTCCATCTTGATCAAGAATTCCTTTATACACCGATCCAAAGCTGCCCGCACCAACCAAGCGTGTTGGAGAAAACCCATCGGTTGCTTTAAGGAGCATTTCATAAGACACTTTCAAAAGTGTCTTTTTCAGCATAGGCTCGGAAGCTTGTTTTGCTTTTCTTTTTTTGAGCCAACAAAGAATGAAAGAAGAGACCATGGTTAATCCCAAAATAGCACTTGCAATTGATACTAGTACTATGAATTGGGGAACCTTTTTTTTCTTTGAGTCATTGTTGGAACATTTAGGCAGTTGCAATTCCATTATGCCTCCACAAAGTCTATTATTTCCTGCAACTGAAACTGTACTTGCATTTGCAAAAACTCCTTTAATTGGTACTTCGCCATCTAAATCATTGAAGGATAAATTTAGATTTTCCAAAGCAAGAGTCTCCAAGAATTTTGGAATTTGACCAGACAAGTTGTTCCGAGATAGATCTATCTCTCGAAGGCCTCTCAAGGAACTCATGGATGAAGGAATAGATCCACTAAAGAAATTGCCCTTTATGTAAAGGTGTTCAAGATCAGAACAAAAGCCAATTTCATTTGGAATTTCACCGGACAAATGATTGTCCGACACATCCAAAAAGTCGGATAAAACTTTAAGGTTTCCAATGTTTCGAGGTAAGGATCCAACCAAATGATTTTGGGATAGATTTAATGAAATTGACAGATCCGGTAAATTCAAGATTTGCTCGGGTATGGTTCCACTGAGATAATTTTTGGAAAGATCTAAATGTCCCAATTTTTTTAAATTTCCTAAACTAGAAGGGATGACTCCAGATAATCTATTATCCTCCAAGTCAAGTAATAGTAGCTCAGACAAGTTTCCTAAAGAGGAAGGTATTTTCCCTGAGAGTTGGTTACCGTAAAGACCCATCTCTTTTAAAATTTGAAGTTTACCTATTTCTTCAGGAATTGAGCCAGTAAATTGGTTATCATTCATAACCAATATGGATAAATTCAAAAGATTAGCTATCCCTGGAGGGATGCTTCCATACAACTGATTCCTACCAACGGCTAATCTTTGGAGTGTGGTAGAGAGATTAGCTATCGACTGAGGTAACACTCCTTTAAAATGGTTTACTCCTATACTTAAAATCAACAATTCGCTACAATTGACCAAAGAATTAATAAAATTCATCTCATCAATTTCCCCACCTCCTAAGTTATTCCGGCCGACCCTCAACTGTCGAAGGTGTTGCATGCCTCCAAAATCAACAGACAACTTTCCAGAAAAATTGTTTATATTAAAGTTAATGTAGTTAAGTTGTGAAGCATTTGATAAAGATACGGGAATGGATCCACTAAAGAAGTTTTGTGATAGTTGAAAAAAATTTAGATTGGGAAGAGTAAGTCCTAAATTTGATGGAAGACTTCCATGAAGTTTGTTAATACCCATTGAGATAGTGGTTAGGGAGGAAAGATTGTATAAAGAAGAAGGGACTTTACCAGAGAGATTATTGAAATCTAGTAAAAGAATTGTTAACCTGAAGAGACGGCCAAATTCAGGAGGAATTTCACCTTGGAAACTGTTGTTTTGGAGAGTGAGATTCCTTAGAAAGCTAAGGTTACCAATATAAGGAGAGAGAGAGCCATACAAACCTCTTAAATTTAGGTCCAGGGCAGTTACTCTTCTATGCCTGTGACCGCATGTTATTCCCTCCCACTCGCAGAAATGATGAGAATCATTCCAAGAGTTGAGGACTCCTTGAGGATCATGGATAATCTTCGACTTGAAGGCCTTCAACGCAACTTCATCCGTCTCCTTCTTAGTAATTGAAAAGGTGGTAGAGACAAGAGGAATAACAAGGATCAATGTGAAGCAAAAAGGCAAAAGGGATTGAAAGAAAGCTGAGTGCAATGACAGTAATGTACTCATTTTGTGAATATGATGACTGATGAGGCAACCCTGTGAGCTTAGCTAATATATATATATATATATATATATATATATATATATATATATATATATATAGCTAAGGGCTTCGTGAAACTCACAAGGACTTCGTGAATTGCATGCAAATTGCCAAACACATGCAAAACACATCCATGTATTCTCATGCCGTGTCTTAAGGTGAAGAAAATTTTGCCATTCTTACCGGTCAACTTTATTAGACAAAGAATGATTTATGGAATAAATTTTTAAAAAGGACCCTCTTTTCTGACTTGCTGTAGCTTTCATTTGTTTTATTTAATGACTGTTTTATTAATCCATGTTAGGAAGTTAAACTTTAATAAACTCTGTATTTAATAATAGATAATTAGTATGTATTATCTTTTCTATTATATTGCCTAACTTGTAGCTAGACACTCTGTATTGTAATTGCTTGTACCTGACGTGTAGGAATGTTTAGAACTCTTGCTGTACAAATACACTACCTGACATCAATAATATTCATTCCAGTAAATTATATCTCTCTTTCATCTTTTCATGGTATCAGAGCAGGACTGAGATCCTGATTCATCTTGATTCATCGCTGCTCATCGCTGCACTCAAGTCACTCGTGTAGCATATTATGTTTCCAGTCATCATGTCCGATAACGAAGCACCACCAACGATTGACACAGGCAAGGATATTGCCATTCCTACCACTTCTGCAGATCTTTCAAAGGCGAACATCTCAAATCCCTATTTCACTCATCATTCAGATCATCCGGGCTTGGTTTTGGTTTCCAAACCTTTGAACGGAGACAATTATTCTACCTGGAAAAGGGCTATGACTTTGGACTTAAATTCTAAAAATAAGCTAGGCTTTGTCAATAATTCAATCAAAGCCCCTTCAGAAGAAACTGATCCCGAAGGTTATTCGACTTGGTCTCGGTGTAATGATATGGTCCATTCCTGGATTGTCAACGCTCTCAGTCCGGAAATTTCAGATAGTGTGATTTATTATTCTACTGCTCATGAAGTTTGGGAAGATCTTCGTGAGCGATTCTCTCAAAGCAATGCACCTCGCATCTTCGAGATTCAACGAGATATTGCTTATCTTAGACAATAACAACTCTCTGTTTCTACTTACTACACAAAATTGAAAGGTCTATGGGATGAATTAACTTCCTATAATGAAGCAGTACATGGGGCACAACAAGATCAGCAAAAATTGATGCAATTTCTGATGGGGCTGAATGACTCTTACAGTGCTAGTCACGGACAGATTCTCCTGATGAATCCACTCCCTTCAGTTCGACAGGCGTATTCCTCTGTTTCTCAAGAAGAAAAGCAACGCACGCTGAGTTCAACACACGCTGCAAATGATTCTAGCAACAGTACAGCTATGGCGGTTCGAAGCAAACCCAATCCAGTCAGGTATGAGCAATCCAACCGTCCATATGGGTCACAAGAACCACGATCGCAAGAGAGACAGCCGGAACACTTCAGGCAAGATCGGCGTCGACCTGGTGCAGGGGCAGGCAGAGGACGACCGAATTGCTCACACTGTGGAGAAATGGGACATTGGGTCCAAACCTATTATGAGTTGAATGGATATCCAGTGGGCCATCCAAAAGCTAAATTTAACTCAGGCCCAAGAGGATTCAGCAATAACAAAAGGCCTGCAGTGAATAATGTTGCCGAGGGGTCTTCTAAAATTGATGGTAGTCAAGTTGTTGGGATTTCAGAGGATCAGTTGAAACAACTTTTGTCGCTTGTTGGCAAAAATGATGATTCTATTTCTCAGGCCAATGCTGTGACCAAGCCAGGTTTGTCTAAAATCGCTTCCTGCAATTGGATCATTGATAGTGGGGCGACGGATCATATTTCTTCGTCATCTAAATTATTTCTCCGCAAAAATAAAAGTTGCTCATTACCTCATGTATTGTTACCTAGCGGAGATAAAGCCAATATTATTGCGAAAGGATCGTTACCTCTAAATTCTGTCTATTATTTGCATAATGTGCTCTGTGTTCCTACTTTCAAAGTTGATTTGATATCAGTTAGTCGTCTGACGAGAGGCCTGGATTGTTCAATAACCTTTTTCCCTTATTGGTGTATTTTGCAGGATCTGGCTACGAGGAGGATGATTGGTTTGGCTAAACAACGTAACGGTCTGTATTATTTGGCGGCACTTGCGACGAAGAATTCAGTACACACTTCATCCTCACCCACAAAACAGCCGACCTGCAATCTTACCTTCTCATCCACCGATCTCTGGCATAATCGTTTAGGCCATGCATCATCTTCTTGTTTAAGTTTCATTGCCAAGAATTTTTAAAATTTTTCGATTCGGTCAAATAATGCTTGTCCTGTATGTCCTTTGGCCAAGCAAAGTCGTTTACCTTTCAGTCCTAGTGTAATTTCTTCAATAAAACCTTTTGAAATAATTCATTGTGATATTTGGGGTCGTTATCGACACCCTTCTATTTCTGGTGCTCATTATTTTCTTACTATTGTGGATGATTTTTCACGTTTCACATGGATATTTTTAATGCGACATAAAGATGAAGCTCAGTCTCTTTTAAAACAATTTTTCAGTTTTGTTCACACTCAGTTTGAGTCTCACATAAAAACTTTTCGAAGTGACAACGGTGGGGAATTTATTTCCCTTCGTTCTTTTTTTCAGGATCATGGTGTCATTTTCCAACGTTCTTGTGTTTACACGCCTCAACAAAATGGGGTTGTAGAACGTAAACATCGTCACATTTTACAGGTGGCTCGGGCTTTAAAATTTCAAGCTCAACTCCCTACCAAATTTTGGGGGGAGTGTGTTCTTACCGCTATCCACATAATCAATCGGTTGCCCTCTCCGGTTCTTTCTTTTAAAACTTCTTTTGAGCTTCTATACTCTAAACCGTCTTCTTTTTCTCATCTCCGTGTCTTTGGTTGTTTAGCTTATGCTACCAATATCCGTGTGTCTCACAAATTTGACCGTCGTTCCATTCCTTCAATTTTTGTTGGCTATCCCGCTGGACAAAAAGCATACAAATTGTTTGATTTGTTGACTCACAAAATTTTCACCAGCCGTGATGTCAAATTTCATGAAACTTTCTTTCCTTATGCATCTGTCAGACCCATTTCTCCATCTCTAATAGTGTCTGGCCCAGTTCCTCTTGTGGCCCGTGATATCCCTTGGCCCAATTCATTTTCTCCTCCACCTGATGCCTCTCTGTCAAACACTGTCACGCCTCCACTTTTCCCAAATCCCTTACCTTCGTCACTTTCCTCTCCTTCGTCGGACCTGCCACACACGTCTCCTTCCCTCCCTTCGTCGCCACCGTCTCCTTCCCCCACTCGGTCGTCTCCTTCCTCTGCCCCTCCTTCGCCATCATCTCCTCCGCCTGCTTCGTCGTCAGACCCCTCGTCGATCCTTCCTCTGTCTTCTCTAGTTCTGACTTCCCAATCGCCCCCTTCTATCCCCAATTCTGTTCCCCTTCGTCGCTCCAGTCGTCACACCGGACCGCCAGTCAAGCTCAAGGATTTTGTCTGCCACAATGTTTACTCCGACCAATCAATCTCTTTATCGCCGGGTCCGACCAAAGGTACTCATTTTCCTTTGGCTAAATATGTCTCGTATCACAGATATATGCCTCCATACATATCTTTTGTTGCTCAACTTGGTGTGATTGCGGAGCCTAGGTCATATTCGGAAGCCGTTGTTCATCCTGAATGGCAGGAGGCCATGCGTTCTGAGTTACGGGCTCTCCAAGCCAATGGCACCTGGACTCTTACTCCGCTTCCGGCTGGTAAGGCTCCCATTGGCTGCCGATGGGTGTATAAAATCAAGCTCCGATCGGATGGGTCTGTTGAGAGGTACAAAGCACGATTGGTCGCCAAGGGCTTCACTCAACTGGAGGGTATCGATTTTCAGGACACGTTTTCTCCTACTGCCAAGATTGTTTCAGTTCGCTGCTTGCTTGCTTTAGCCGCTGCTCGTGGATGGTCTTTACATCAAATGGATATTAACAATGCCTTTCTTCACGGCGATCTGGCTGAGGAAATCTATATGTCTCCGCCGCCTGGGCTTCAGCCACAGGGGGAGAACAACCTGGTATGTCGCCTACATAAGTCGCTGTACGGTTTGAAACAAGCATCTCGCCAATGGTTCGCTAAGTTTTCAGAGGCTATTTGCTCTGCTGGCTTCGTCCAATCTCGGGCCGATTACTCTCTGTTCACCAAAACACAAGGCAAGCTCTTTACTGCTCTTTTAATATATGTTGATGACATTCTAATTACTGGAAATGATCCTGTTAGCATTGCTGCCACTAAGAAATTCCTACATAGTCATTTTAATCTTAAAGACCTTGGTAATCTGAAATACTTTCTTGGTATTGAAGTTTCTGCTTCTAAGAGAGGGATTTTTATCTCTCAACGCAAATATTCATTAGAAATCATTGAGGATGTAGGTTTGTTAGGTGCAGCCCCAATTGATACTCCTATGGAACAAGGTTTAAAATTATCAGACAAGAGTGATTCGCTCAAAGATCCTAGCAAGCATAGAAGATTGGTTGGTAGATTAATTTACTTGACTGTTTCGAGGCCGGATATAACATATGCAGTACATGTCTTGAGTAGGTTTATGCACAAACCCCGAAAACTTCATATGGAGGCAGCTCTTCGGGTTGTCCGATATTTGAAAGGTGCACTTGGCCAAGGTTTATTTTTCTCTTCGAATAGTGATTTTAGGTTGAGGGCTTACTGTGACTCGGATTGGGCAGGTTGTCCACTCACTAGGAGATCCACCACAGGTTATTGTGTCTTTCTTGGACCTTCATTGATATCCTGGAGGTCAAAGCGACAGAAAACAGTGTCTCTTTCTTCTGCTGAGGCAGAATATCGTGCAATGATAGAAGCCTGCTGTGAGTTCACATGGCTACGTTATCTATTGAAGACTTGGGTCTAACACATCATGAATCTGCTCTGTTATTTTGCGACAACAAGGTTGCCTTACACATTGCAGCCAACCCAGTTTTTCATGAGCGAACTAGACACATTGAGATGGATTGCCATTACATTAGAGACAAGATCCAAGATGGTTCAGTGATTACAAGATATGTAGGTTCTGCACACCAGCTAGCAGACATCTTGACCAAGCCTTTGGGCAAGGAGAATTTCGTCCCTATGATTCGCAAGTTGGGAGTACAGGATATCCACTCTCCAACTTGAGGGGGAGTGTTAGGAAGTTAAACTTTAATAAACTCTGTATTTAATAATAGATAATTAGTATGTATTATCTTTTCTATTATATTGCCTAACTTGTAGCTAGACACGCTGTATTGTAATTGCTTGTACCTGACGTGTAGGAATGTTTAGAACTCTTGCTGTACAAATACACTACCTGACATCAATAATATTCATTCCAGTAAATTATATCTCTCTTTCATCTTTTCATGGTATCAGAGCATGACTGAGATCCTGATTCATCTTGACTCATCGCTGCTCATCGCTGCACTCAAGTCACTCATGTAGCATATTATGTTTCCAGTCATCATGTCCGATAACGAAGCACCACCAACGATTGACACAGGCAAGGATATTGCCATTCCTACCACTTCTGCAGATCTTTCAAAGGCGAACATCTCAAATCTCTATTTCACTCATCATTCAGATCATCCGGGCTTGGTTTTGGTTTCCAAACCTTTGAACGGAGACAATTATTCTACCTGGAAAAGGGCTATGACTTTGGCCTTAAATTCTAAAAATAAGTTAGGCTTTGTCAATAATTCAATCAAAGCCCTTTCAGAAGAAACTGATCCCGAAGGTTATTCGACTTGGTCTCGGTGTAAGAAACGAGATAAGGGATTGGTCCGGTGGTAAACCCCTCACACTTGAACCTACGGGTGGGCACCCAAACCACCAAACCGATCAACCCGCCCAAACCAAACCAATTTAAATGGGTTGGTTTGGTTTTGTTAAAGGAAAAAAAAAACGATTGGGTTTTTTTTAGTAACCCGATTGGTTTGTGGGTTGTGTTTTATCAACCCGCATAACCCAACCCAAACCATTACATACTTATATATATATATGGGACAGGATCCATGACCCCATTTTTTTACACATTTTTTGACACACTTTTGTGTCCATTGGATCCTAATTATTTGGATGGACAAGATCAACACACTACTCATCTTTTCTCTCTCTTCCATTAATATTTTTTTTATATCATTTCCTATTTCCTCTCTCCTCGGCTTTAATAATTCTCTTTCCTTATTTATTTTTAATCTTTCCTCCTTAATGTTTTTTTTCCCTCTTTTACTTATTCACTTCACCATCGTGAACTTCTTTATTTCTTCTCCCTTCCTATTTCCTTGGATTAGCATGAAATTAATTTTACATCTTTATCATAATGACCAAAAAAAAAAAAAAAAAAAGGAATTGAAAAGACTTATAGTAGTTTGCAGTATGCTAAAATTTTGTTAATTAGTTTTTTTTTATTTTTTTTATCTGTTTCTAGTTTTTATTTTACCAATTTTATTTATTTGTAGGTTTTTATAGAATTTCTTATTTGTACCTGTTTGAATTGATTTGTATCCTAAATCATAGGGCTATTAAATTATCCCTTCATAAACTCATGCCAAAATTGTTGCATCTAATTGTTTGTAAACCTATTCCAAAAACGAAAAAGAAAATAAAATGTATGATGCTATTGTTCAATTTTTGTAAATACATTAACATGACCGATATAAGTTAAAATAATGCTACTGTTCAACTTTGTAAAATCATATGGTTGGAGGGAGTTAATGAAATAAGAAATTAGAAAAGAGGAAAAAAAAAAGAATATATATATGAAAAGTTAAATGACAGTTACAGAGAAAAAAAAAACTTGAAAATAAATGACCAAGGAAAAAAAATAAAAGAGAGAAAAAGAGGAAAAATAACATGAAAAGAAAAGAAGAAAAAAAAAAGGATTTGAATAAAATAATAAAATTTAGGAGAGAGAAAAGAATAAATATGGGAGAGAAATTAAAATATTGAATGAGGAGAGAGAAAAGGAATAACAAGCATTCAATCTTGTCCATTGACGACACGTCGTTGCGGTGTCGGTCAAAAGATGAACATTTAAGTTCGACCTCGCTAGCGCGCGAGTCACAGAGACTAGCACAGCGGCAAGTGAGGGTATCGTTCCACATGGAGGTGGGATCTGCCGACCGTCACTGGTTCTAGCTATTATTACAACACTCAAAGAGAACTCGTGTGTTACGGGTGCGGAAAAGTAAGTAATAATATAAATAAATAAACTAACTACCATAATATATACATGGATAGGATGGAATGGAGAGATAGCATGAAATGTGGTTACACTAAGGAAACGATTCAACCGTAACAATCCTCATAATTAAGCTCAGACTCACTTAGTCCCTCAATGTGCAAGTATATCATAGGCTCGTGTCCCCTTAATTGATCTCTAATCTCTCTCGAGTCTTAGAAATCACATCCACACATACAAAGTACACATGAATTCATTAAGTGTCGTGGCATACAAATAAGAGCCTTGTATGTCAGCCTAGTGTATCTCTCACTGTCTGGTCATATACAGTGGTTATTTCGTTGGGCATGTAATGCGCAACCGCATGGGCTCGTGTTCCCTTAATTAATCTCTAATCTCTCTCGATGTCTTAGAGATTACATCTATATATAAATGTTTGGATTCATTAAGGACGGTGGGACACACACACGAGCTCTACACGCCAGCCTAGTGATCTCTCAGCTGTATGGTCAAATGAATAACAAACTCACTAACAAGGAGAGGGAGCTGGTGAGGCTCTATATATTTTTATTGTCTTAGGCTTATTTTAACTGCTTGCATGACTCAGTATATCAAATTTGGTTCTTTCCTTCACTGAATTGACATGAAAGGCTTGAAAACAAAATATGGAAGTTATTGTCATTGATATTGATAGCACTTTCTTTTTTAAAAAAATTCTTCATTACAATTTACAATGATTAAATGTAAATCAAACCATATGTGAGTGGAATACGGTCTCTATACCTCTTGCACACCACCAAGAGACCTACTAGTTGAATCGGCTAGTATTCACGTATCCAAGTTTTCTCATTTCTTGCAGGATTTATTGTTTCTTTATCTTGTGGTTTGTATATTGGCAGTGGCTAATGAACATAACTATATCTGACTGGTGCCCTTTTATTTCACAGTTATTCGTGGCCAACCGTAATAAATTTTATGATGAAGCTGATAAGAATTACTGGAAGGCCATTGCAGAGCTCCTTCCCAATGAAGTGCCAACTATAGAGAAAAGGAAAGTGAAGAAGGATCAGGAGAAGAAGCCATCCATTGTTGTGATCAAAGGTCCAAAACCTGGTACACCGACTGATCTCTCAAGGATGTGGCAGCTACTCCTAAAATTGAAGCACAATGCACCTAACCACCTGAATCCTGCTCCAGCAGCACCTGCCCGGACCAAGGACACTAAAACCTCTGATATTGCTGCTCCATCCCAGGCTGCGGTTGATGCAACCCCTACTGAGGTTGTGGCAGCTGCTTGATAGTTTCGTTGTGGCCTTCTTTGTTGGAATTTAGAATTCAAAAGATTTATAGGGTGTCTTCCTTTATTAGACTGCTATGTAGTTAAGCCCTTTGAACCTCATCTGTTGGATATAAATTAGAACATACAAAATCTTCATCTTTTGTTTATAGATTTTTAAATCTGTGCAGGTTAGGGCATGCCCACAGGTTTAGAATAATAATATGTCATAGTTACAGTTAAGCTTGAGCATTGAATAATATCATTACTTAGATTAATTGATCTACAACCAAGTGGGTATACTTATTCACAGATCTTTCAGCTTTTTGAAGGTTGAAAGCACAACTTTGTCTATAACATTTGGATGAAAACTAGGAGAAGATCATGTGACAGACATTAATGATGTTTGGAGATTGAATGTCGTTGAATACAGTTTTAATGTGGTCGTTGCTCAGAAATGGGTACACCTAATCCATTGCAAAATGTAAACTAAAAGTAGACTGGTGATGGATGGTGAAATGTGGTCCAGTGTTTGATCATGATAAATTTAAGAAATAATGAATAGTGTACTAGGCTTCACTTGTTATCTTCTTTTCGATGATGTGTAGTCCTTTTCATGCTCAAGTGGAATGCCTTCACTGGTACTCTAAAACAGTTCAATAATGCAGCTGTTTGTCTTTGGAACTTTTGTGCAAATTGGCAACTCATGAATCATTGCTTTGATTTTACGACGCAGTCAAAGTGTAGTAGCCGGTGGTTATAATTGAAAGTTCACCCCAACAGAAGCAAAATATTGGACCTTGAATTTAATCTATTGCATCGTTGGATGATAAAGGAACAACTAGTAGTACAAAATACCTCATCGTGTAGAGAATGAACAAGAAAGATTGTTCTGAATACATCAGGTTTTCCTAATAATACATAGACCATGAATCACATACACTTTTATCTCCCCAACCAAATCTAATATGACTTTACATTAATCATAGAATCACGAACCCCCTCATTCAGTTCCGGAATGTCAAGCAGGTGGATTTGAAATAATGATGTAAGACAGATGGTTGGACCCTGGCTGTTACCTGCCACGCATACTGGCAGGAGATCGACCACCTCTCTCGCAGCCAATGTCATCTTCGATTTCTATACAAAGGCCGTTTGTTAGGATAATGTACTTAAACAAACCCTCAACACCTTCCCGTTAACACTTTGAAAGACTGTAAGATTCACTTACAATTACAATAACAGGCAAGAATATATTTTACCAACAACCGAATCAATAGCAGTATACTGAGATACAACCTATTAATCCAATACACAACTTAAACCAATTAATCTGCTAACTGTCTCAAGAATCTGTAGAGACTAATCAAGAAGAAATCTGAACTGAATAAAGGTCAGAACACAAGAATCAGATTATCTATTTATTCAGCAGAATAAAAGATAATCAAGAACTAAATGGCATAAATCAGCAAGATATAACAAGATGCTATAACACTTTCAGATCTGTCAAAGTTATTTCACATAAATAACTAAGAAGAAAGATCTGAACCTAGAGATAGCACATATAAAACCAACTCAAAATATGCTAATGATGCCAATATTAATACGAGCAGAATAATAGCAGTACTTCCACAACCTAGCAATATCTAAACTAAACAGATATGCAATAAACAAAGTAGAGAAGTAGAGAAGAGGGAAGAAGAAGGACACCAAGAATTTATCGTGGTTCGGTCTATAAAGACCTATATCCACGTTGAGCCACTCAGAGGAGGCTTGAATTACCAAAGGTTACCAAACCCGATTTGCCAATGCGGAGACTTTCTGGAGACGTGAGAGTGTTTGGGAGTATGAGGTTATATTTGAGGGAGGCTTGGAGGACGGAACAAACTGGAGAAGCGAAGAACAGCTCAAACCGCTGTGGCTTTGGCAGCAGTCGTGGCAGCGGTATGACACCGTTGCTAATTCTCGGCAGTGTAATAAGAGCGGTCCGATTCCAGTAGGACACTGCTGCGGTGACCGCTGTGGCTGTCGCAGCGGTACCGGGAGCGGTCGTGATGAATCATTGATGACGTGGCGCATGGATCACGGTTTTCTGAGTGATCAAGATCTACACGGTTTAAGAAGCAGATGGCCAACTGCAACTTGAATCGTAGTTAATCACAAGCATGCGTTGAATCTGGAAATATTCATGGTAGAGGAAATTTGTTGCTTCTAGAAGTTCGAATAGGAAAAGGATTTCTCCTTAAAAGAATACTTGTCTTAAATAGGAAATAGTATTTATGTGGAACAAGTATTCTTGTATGACTAGGAGATAGATTTCCTTGTTAGTTTTAAACTCCCTGTAATACATATAAATAGACCATAATAACTAGGTTATTAGGGTGTGAAAAACACCTGAGAGTGGTGGAGCAAAATAGCAAATACTAGAGAGATCTCAAAGTGAGCATTGGGTGTAATTGGGTTTGGGGTATTATTTAGAGAGAGAACCTGAGTGTGTAGTTGTAACAATTTACTACATATTGGAACTTTCTCTTGTCGTCCTGAAGGCCGTGGTTTTTTCCCTGATTTGGGTTTCCACGTAAATTCTTGTATTGTGTGTGATTTGGATTTTAATTACTTCTCTTCATCTTATCTTTTCTTTGTTATTGTGTTTGTTTGTGTTCTATCCGGCAACGCTTCCGCGCACTTAGTGACGGTTGGTTCGCTAACATGAAACACTAATCATTCTGCTTCGTGTAGTCCCTGATCTCACACTATACATAGAAGATGCAGGAATATTTGTCATCAATGGCCTCAAATTACCAGGAATGCTGCGCCTTATATCCTGCGAATTGAAATCAGGAAAACCATAAGTACATCATTGAGTTTGTTTCATTAAATAACAGATACAAAGATAATTAAAGGAGAAAGGGACAACATCCCTTATCACTGAATTCAACTAAAGCAAGCCACCAACATGCATATGAACATGCCGAGGTAATGAGAAGGTACCCTTGCTATGGATATCAACATGAGTAAGCAAATTCCAGAGAGAAATCTTCATATTTGGACAAGGATCCTAGTCTCATTTCGATTTCAAAGACAATGAAACATTAAATGTATAAATATACTCACCATATGCCGAATAGCCATATCCAGTGATTTCTTTGACAGAGTTCTTCCGAAGCCCAAGCTGTCCGGGGATGAAGACTTCCCTCCTGGTCCTGGGTTGCCTTGGGGAGAGTTTTTACCATCTTGCCTGGGCGGTGCCAGTTTTCGCATATTGATCACCCTCTCAACCATTTTCGTCCCAATTACAACAGGGCTCACATTGTCATTGACTTTAGAATATCCACTACTGACTGCAGGAACAGAGCTACCACTTGAATGCATAATGCCAATGTGGTGGGGGGTGGCGCGCGGGGCTCTTCCTCTTTATTTTGTCAAGCCAAATTGTTGAGCTTCATCCCACAAAACAAAGCCAGTTGTAGAATCTGAATATGAATTTCTCTTTGCTTTGGTTGGATCATCAATTGACTCTTGTTTGTATGGGCCAATGTGTTGGGTAGCAGAGAAGGCCCATTTAAATTGAGGGCCCATTAAATGTGTTGGGTAACATGTGAAACTGCATGGATGAAATTATATATAGTCGAATTACTTTAATTTATATCACATAATTATTATTAGTATTTATCAAGCTGAGTTGCTTCATATCGTGGAATATATGAAATAAATAAAAGACTGTTTTGTTAGCAGCAATTTTGTAAGCTTTCTTGTTTATGATGTAGTAAGAAAAAGAAATGGTAAAACAAATAGACGGAGTAGTTTTAAATCCGCATTGGCCAATAGAATAAATTCCCTATGATAATTTAAAATTGAATTCCCTATCTCAAATTTAATGTGTTCTCTAATTCGACAAAAAAAAAAAAAAAAAAAAGCATTTTTCTCACTCCTTTAAGTGGTAAGCATGATAAATAGAGAAGTACAAAGATCTGCTTTTTCATTGATTTTTATTGTCTTCTATACATGTGGTTTTCTTACTTAAATCTTCTACAGGTAAATATTTTTATGCTCTATAGAACTATTTAATAGTTTCTGAAATCAGATGAAATAGAGCTAATAAAGTTTTATTTTTTGTAGATGTGATTTTTTTACTTGAATAATTGAATTGAGATTGAATGCATGTAGGTGAGTAAAAACTAAAAAGTAAAAACCATTGCTACATTGGTTTTCATTTAGATAATATTTTTTGTTTTTTGGATTCAACCACACGTAGGGACACCTTTCCCAATCATTCCAAAGACTGCTTTGTTTCAAATTCCAGTACCACCCACCCTCGAATTTGAACAAATTAATATTTAAATAGTATGATTGGTTGTACACCTAGTATGAATATATTCCATATATAATTTAATCATACTAATTAAGCATATTATATATTATTATCTTTGATTCCTATAAATTGGTGGAACATACACGGAATTAATTTTTTAAATATATAAATTACATGCCACCTACCTAGAAGCAAAGCTGGATACAAACGGCATGAAAGAGAGGTCATTCATTTATTAAATTATCTCTCTGATCGATACATAGTTGGTTGACTAAACTCTTATAATTAAACAACATCAACCGTCAGATCTTTGATTTATGGTCTGTGGGAGTGTTGTGAGCCTCTGATTTTGAATACAACTTGTTTTTGTTTTTAAATTTTGCTTGGAAAACTGCACTCACTCACAGAAACGGTTGAGAAAACGTGTTTTTTTTTTTTATCACAAAAAGACAAGTATTATTTGCCACGAAAAAAATCATTTATTTCTCACCAAATAATTTATTTTTCACTTGTATTATATGTCACGCAATATTTGAATTTGTCATGATAGAAAATTTATTTATCACAAAAAAAAAAAAAAAACATTTATTTTTCATGAAAGAACAAGTATTTTTCACTAGATAATTTAATTTTCACGAAATTAATTATTTTTCATATGTCACTACATATTTGTATTTACCAATTGATTTGTCACGAAAAACAAGTATTATTTGTCACGAAAAAAATTATTTTGTTGTCATGAAAAAAAAAACGAAAAAAAAATCATTTATTTGTCACGAAAAAAAATTTAGTATTTATTTTTGACGTTTGGAATATTTTTCTCTTTTTTTTTTTAATTTTCACGATTTTAATTTCATTTTTCACATTTTTTTTTTCACGATTTGTTTTTAAATTTTCAGGATTTGTTTAGTATTACACTATTTTTTTTACTTATCATGAAATTTATCTATTTTTCACATTTTTAAATTATTATTTTTTCACGATTTGTTTAATATTTCATGAAAGTTTTTTTTTTTTTTTTTTTCATGTTTGAAATTAAATTTTCACGATTTTTTTTTTTGTTGTTGATGTTTTTAACGTTTCGTTTGCACGAAAATTAACGTTTTGTTTTAATTTTCACGTTTTAAAACAAAACGTTAAAAATAAGATAAGTACATCATGTGTATTCAACTGCTGCACCACTTTTCCATTATTTCCGTTATCTTTGCATTATTGTTATTCTAGATTGTTGGTTGTTAGTTTGTCTGCAATGTAAGCCTATAAAAGGATAAGAGTTAGTGAAATAAAGACATGGAAAATATATCCTCCCTCTTGTTATCTCCTCTGTTCCTCCTCTTTTATTTCTTCTTCTGCATGTACTATCCTAAATTCTCTGTGTATTTACCTTAATTGGAAAAACACACATCAAAGTGAAAACTATATATAGGCTGAGAAACGGGTCGACTTTGAAGAAAATTTTTCATTTTTCTTCTACCCTTTTAAGTCTTATGGTAGTGACAATTGCATGAATTCAATGACTGAATGGATTCATTATGATTATGAATATGAAAAAAATTCCACTATGTTGCCTATATAATATCCACTAATATGGACATGATGAAGTTAAACCAAGTTTTTTCTGTTCAAATTCAGAAATTTGATGTCAGAGAGGTGGAATTAAATGCTGCTTGATGTTTGTTCACTGGCTTGTTTGATTGGTTGGGTAAATGTTTTAACATGAAATTAATTAGAACAGTATTAATTTTACTACTTTTTGGAAGCTGCTCTCATTTATCTTTTGTTGCAGAGAATGGCTCCAGTCCCTTGTTCTGTTTTTCTATCATTGATGTCTGATGCTGAGTATTTGAAATCTACACTCTTACACATCCTCTACTTTCCATATGTGTAGTTGTAGCAATTAGCAAATATAGAGATACTCAGACTTGGATATGTGTTAGAATTGAGTGGCTACACAACAAGAAAATTTTTATTTAGTAACCAACTTTCTATAACCACGTAATAAATGGTTGCAAAATGTTACTTTCTGCATCCATTGTAACATGGTGGTTGCAACAGAGATAAATCATAGATCTAATTTATTTTGTCACCAAATTTTTACAATCAAATATTTGGATGTAGAAACTAACATTTCGTAACTAAATTTGTTTAGTTGCAAAATGATTATTAAATTACAACCAACTATTTGGTTGCATAAACTAACATTCCTCGACTAAATTTGTTTAGTTACAAAATGACTATTAAATTTATTTGGTCCCGAAATGTAAGTTTTTGTATCTAAATATTTGGTTGTAAAATACTATCAGTAACTACTGATTTTGATTCTTTAAAATCTTAAACGACTAACACAGATACAATCTACAACTAAATAGTTGGTGGCAAAATGTATCTTTTTGTAACTAAATGACAATTGGTTGCAAAATCTTTTTGCATCTGGCCTACTGCTACTAACGGGTGACCAAAAAAAATTGGTCGCGAAAAGTATTTTCTAACCAAAAATGTAACTTATGTGACAAATAATATAGTTACAAAATATGCTTCTCTTTTTGTAGTGTAGGATGTTTCCTTTTTTATATGATTATTAATCTTATATATTTTTAGAAACATTAAAATCTCATAAAAGAGTTTAAACAAATCTTTAGTTGTTTTATTATATGAACTAATTATGGAATTTATGGACATTATCCTCTTGCATTTCTGTGTGTTAGTCTGTATACATGCCCCCCCCCCCCCCAACACACACACTATTCATCTTCCATTGAGACTCACTTGTCGTCCACTTTATTCGGCTTCTATATAGAAATTCTTAGATCATTTTATATTAGACCTCTGTTTTCACATGCAGTGTATAATGGCAAGGATAATTCTGAGTCTCAGCATGATAAATATAATCAATGTAATTCATTCCCCTCGGATGACAAATAAAAATCAGACTTAGGAAAACATAAACAGAAACTTCCAAATTTGAAAAGATGATAAAATTTCGACATCATTTGTTCATTCAACGTGCTCTCTAATATGAGAAAACTAAGGAAGAATCCCACTTTTTCCATGTAATTTCTCATCTTTGAACCTACTCTGACTAACAGAATTGAGGTTGGAGGGAAGCATCCCTGACCCTGAGGAGCTTGATTGGTTGACAAAATTAATCTAACTGTTACTATTCCTTCTAGCATTTATAATCTATTGTGCCTCGTCATTTTTTTCAATGGCAAAAAGCAAGTTGAAGGGAAATTTTCCATCTGATATCGGTTGCAATTCGAACAACCTTCAACAACTCGGTTTGGAACAAAACAGACTTTGAGGTAGCGTTCCACTCTAATTATCAAATACTTCACGGTTCACACCTCCAACTTACTTCTTTAACAGATAAAAGGTTCAGTTGGTCTTAATGGTAAGAACTAGAAAGGGGAGCGATTTGAACTTCATATCTTCTCAACTAATGGTACTCTGCCCTCATGGTAATCTCTATATAAAGCCTATATCTAATTCTGCAGAAAATCCAGAAGCATCACACACAGTATTCTCTCCCTATTTACAATACAACCAGTTTTACTTCCACTAACACAGTATTCTAAACACCAATCAGTTCACCGATTCAAGCCAATCTTAAGCAGAAGATCAAGTTGCCACAAGTAAAAAACATATAATCAGATTGAATAACGAAATACGAATCAATGGAAGGCTTCTTCTCCTGAGCCTTCTTCACTTTCCTTTTCTCTATAGTTGGCACTTCATTGGGAAGGAGCTCTGCAATGGTCTTCCAGTAATTCTTATCAGCTTCATCATAAAACTTAATACGGTTGGCCACGAATAACTGTGAAATAAAAAGGCACCAGTCAGATATAGTTATGTTCATTAGCCATTGCCCAATATACAAACCACAAGATAAAGAAACAATAAAAATCCTGCAAGAAATGAAGACAACTCGAATCTCACAAAAAGCAAACTTGATTTCTCAGTTTTCAGCCAAAAGAAACTGTGATCAATATGTGAATACTAGCCATTTCAACTAGGTCTCTTGGTGATGTGCAAGAGGTCCAGAGACCGAATTCCACTCACATATGGTTTGGGAGGGTTTGATTAACATTTAATCATTGTAAATTGTAAGAAAAATTTATAAAAGAAAGTGCTATCAATATCATGTCACTTCAGTGAAGGAAAGGACCAAATTTGATCTACTGAGTCATGAAAGCAGTTAAAAAAAGCCTAAAACAATAATATATAAGAAAAAGAAAAAAAGAAGCAATTGAAACAATAAAAATATATAGAGCCTTACCAGCTCCCTCTCCCTGTTAGTGAGTTTGTTATTGTGGCAAGTGACAATCCTCTCCCGGTAGAATTCATCTTTGTATTCTTGGGCAGATGGGCTTGTTCGATTATTTGGCTCAACATTGCTCTTTCCTTCTTCTCCTTCTCCTCCAATCGAATTGCATTCTCTCTAGAATTTTAACAACATCAATATTCAATACCACAACATTAAAAAATAAACTAGTATGAGAATTTTGCAAAAAATATCATCCTTTTGCCACATTAATACTTCAACAACTGAAGGATTCATGTCAATCGCTAGACCAGAGTACGCAATACACAATAAAAAAAAAGGCGACTTTTTCGGAATTCAATTGTAATTTGTTTGAAAGAAGAAATCTTTAGAGTTGTCTAGTGCTTCAACTAATCTAACATAACTGTGATGGCTAAGGTAATTAAATACAATCGAACCTTGTCCATTCTGTGATGGGACCGTTGGATCCAGCAGCGTATATGGAGTTGTAGGAGAGAAAGACGTGATCTGCAGCGTCATCAAAAGATGAATCCACAGAGTGAGTGAGTGTTGACATGTTGCAGGATGTACAGCAGACAATTGAAATTTCATTGCCTGCAAAACTGCGATGCGAGTGTGAGACTGAGATGGGTCCATATCCATACCCTCCTTATCACAGATGGTGATCTAAACAATCGAATGGAAAAACAATTACCATGAAATTTCAGATACAAGGCCATGGAACCTGGTTAACAGTTCATTACCAGAGTAAGCAACACCGGAGAAGACACTGGTAGACAATTCCGGTGGAAGAACCCGACCTTCTCCACAGATTTGGTCATCGGAGGAACAACCTAAAAAAATACCTGACCTGGTTGGATTTTCGGGTTACTGTGGGCACGTCAGAGACTGCCGACTTGTTTTCCTACATGTCCAGCCACATCAACCAATTAGTTTATGTTGCAGGCACGTAAGAAACAGTGCCTGGGCACGTCACCAAGGTCATTATAGGTTTGCTGATTTGTTTACAATTCGAACAACCTCCAACAACTCGGTTTGGAACAACAAAACAGACTCTGAGGTAGCATTCCAGTCTATTTATCAAATACTTCACACCTCCGACTTGCTTCTTTCAGAGATAACAGGTTCAGTGGACTGGTACTAGGAAGGCTAGTGAACTAGAAAGGTGAACGATTGTAAATGGCTTGGTGGTCTTAATTGTAAAATGCTAAGAACTAGAAAGGTGAACAATTTGAACTTTATATCTTTCTTAACCAACAGTACTCAGCCCTCGACCTCATGCTCATTACATATTCTCTACAAAAAGCCTATATCTAATTCTGCAGAAAATCCAGAAGCATCACACTCAAGCACAAACAGAAAAAATCCACACACTACCTCAACGAATATAACCTCATTCATCATTGATAATTTCTGTAGAAACTTGCTTCAACACAAACTGAATCTACTTGCTTCAACACAAACCCAAAGATTCATGACAAAATGCTTCCAAGTTTCGGTTTCCATTCACTTTCTCTCCCTATTTACAATACAACCAGTTTTACTTACACTAACACAGTATTCTAAATCTGAACATCAGACAACGCAAAACACCAATCAGTTCACCGATTCAAGCCAATCTTAAGCAGAAGATCAAGTGAAATACGAATCAATTCAACAATTACTTCATCTAGAATTTTACAACCATCAACATCAATCCAACGTCTTAAACAAATTATCAGCTCATGAACTCGTGATAAAAATGTCAACTTTACTCATCACACCATTTCAATTTCTGATAAATTACAAATTTTTTTAAATCAAAGTTCACAAAAACACTGTCAACAAACAAAATTAACACAATTAAAACATTTGATTTTTAAATTTAATATACAAAACAAAATTATTCACCAATCTCACTTGCAAGTGGAAGCTGACCTGTCATCGCTTGCTATCGTAATCGACGATCTCGGAGTCGGTGACGGACCTAGAGTGCTGCACGATTGACCGTCCGATGGAGTTGATCCAGTCCTCCTTCTCCTTCTCAGAGTCGGCAATGAAGTACATCGTCTCCGTCCTCAAGCTCAGCTCGAAAGCGTACTGCTTGTTGAGCACGTCCTCAGCTCCCTTCACCGTCAGGCAGGACGCCACTGGGATGACGCCACGTGTCCTGGAGGCGCGCGTCACCGTCGATTCCTTGAACCAGAACAGCTTGCCTTGTTTCAAGACGAACCATCGGCGGCGCCACGTTTTGATGTACTGGCCTTGTTTGGTCAGCCACCCGGTCCGTTCAGGGTTCGACCAGAACTCCACGCCATCGTGATCGTCGAGCTGGTTCGTTTGGCCGGAGACGGCCCGCCAGAGGTTAGCCATCGATTGTTGGTGATGCGTTTTTTGGAATTGGGGTCGAATTGTAGATGTTGGTGATATATAACATGCCTTTTGTAATTATTTTTCTACTTTTAATATTTATAAAATGCACCCCATGAATATCTATTATTAATAAAAGAATCTCGATGACTCTTGTCTCGATTTCTGACTCCATCGGTCTCACCTTTTTTTTTTTTTTTTTTTTTTTTTGGAGAAAAGAAACTTTAATTAAAAACGAGAAAAAGACAGCTACAACGAACTTGGGCAAATCACCCAGGACCAGACCCTCCACACTCAGAGGACAGTCCTCCAACCAAACAGACTCACCCTCATGGGATGTTAAAGCAAGCTTAGCTAAAGCATGAGCTACCCTATTAGCTAGTCTAGGAACAAAGGTCCATCGGTCTCACCTTGACCGATGATGATTGATTTTGATATTATTATTTTTTTCACAATTACAATAAATTCAGGATTTTAGGATCTATGTTTTTGCATAGTATTTTTGTTTATTGTTTAAACAAGTGGTTAAACGCTTCTTTGAAAGTTCTAACCGGATAATCACAAACTTCATACTACTAAAAAGCTTGTTACAATCTCATGAAATCAAATTTGTCTGATTAAGGTTTCTTTGTTAAATTTTGGATGGATCACCCACCCTAATCAAAGTGAAATATGATTGTATAAATTACTTGACAAGACAATAAAACATTTCAGGTTTATGTTATACATGTTCTTTTCATCATCAATACATAATCAAACTATAAAAGCAACCACATATCAATCAAATGCTACCAGGACTGTGCAGATATTGATGATATGATAATGTCCTGTCTATTAAATGTGTTTTGGAAAACATTAAGCTGCTTTCAAGACCAAGTTAATTACTTAATTACTTAATCAAACTATAAAAGCAACAACTTATGGAACTTAAATGATGTTTTCTAAGTTTTTAATTAGTACATTATATAACATCATCATGATTTCAATTTGTTCTGATATTGAGGGTTATTAAATTTAATTGTTGTGAATGCCTTCCCAATTTGTATACATTATTACACACCAATTTAAATTAGTGGAATTGGTGAGAAATGTCACCTTTTAAAACTGATTTGGTGACAATGTCACTGCTTTAATAAGTTAAGTTTAAAAGGCACCTATTATGGTGAACGGACAAAAATACCCTTACTTTACACATTCTTTTCTTACTTTGAAGTTTTCTGAGATTAAAAACAGACCTCCAATGGATAATTAGTTTTGTGGCTCTACGCAAACGCATTCGGGGGTCGAGCTCCCCGCTGAGCTCGCGGTGGTCGAGCTGCCCGGTCAGCTCGTGGGGGTGTGGGGGCGAGATTTTTTTTGGTTTTGAATCTTCCATTGAAAAGGCTCGAAATGAAGTGTTCGAGCCTTTTCATACACCAATCGTGCCTTTTCATTAGTGTATGAAAAGGCTCGACCACTTAATGAAAATGCACGATTACTGTATAATCGTGCCTTTTCATACACCAATCGTGCCTTTTCATGTACAAAAAGACACGATTACTGTACAAAAAGGCTGGAAACTTTGTTCAAAAAGGCTCAAAATATTTTTTAATTTTTTAATCGAGCCTTTTTGAAAAGTTATCGAGCCTTTTGGAAAAGTTATCGAGCCTTTTAGAAAGGTTATCGAGCCTTTTGGAAAAGTTATCGAGACTTTTCCAAAAAGGCTCGATAACCTTTCTAAAAGGCTCGATAACTTTTCCAAAAGGCTCGATAACCTTTCTAAAAGGCTCGATAACTTTTCCAAAAGGCTCGATAACAACTTCAAAAGGCACGATGATAGTGTAAAAAGGCACGAAAATATTTCAAAAAGGCACAAAATCATTTCGAGCCTTTTCCGAACTTTTTTCGAACCTTTTTCGAGCCTTTTCGAGCCTTTTTCGAGCCTTTTTCGAACATTTTTAAACATTTTCGAGCCTTTTTAACTATCAATATATTATGGTGAAGAAGGTTACTGTGGGGGGCAATTTTGTCCGTTCACCATAAATGGTGCCTTTTAAACTTAAGTTAGTAAGTTGGTGCCTGTTCCCAAAAAAGAGTCTCAAATAGTGCTATTTAATTTTTTAACCCTTTAAATTATCAAAAATCTGGATAGATTACGGTAACAGACTAACAGCATCTAATAAAAGAGAGACAAAGATAAATATAACTTGATAAATTACAAGTGCCCAGTTCAGACCCCAAACCCAGAAATGTTCCTTGTAATACAATTCTGTTTCACAGTCTACTGCATGATGAAGCTTTTAAGTACTTCATTGACCTGTGATTCAGAAAAGAGATAATGTAAACATACAGCGTGTGAGACTGAGACATCATAAACAGTTATTAATTACCTCTTTGCAAGTTAAGCCTAGTTGTAGGTTGCAGAAGGATGTTCCTGAACGATTGCAATTCATTGATAACATGGCTTATGTTCATTCGATCTTGTGGCGATTCCATAGAACATGCTACTCCAATCCTCACCATACATTTCAGACATTCATTTCTCTTGTTGTTTATTGCTTGCCTCATCCTATCGGTAGGGGCAATGATCTCTTCGTTTACAAGTACTGGATCCACCATGTCCAACACCCGATCAGGCAATGTCATCCTTGCAAAACTATGAAGATTGAGATCTCCTTCAAACATATCATCTGTTGGTTTTCTCTTAGTTACCATTTCCAATAGCAAGATCCCATAACTATAGACATCCCCATTTGTTGAAACTTCACTTCCTAAACCATACTCTGCAATACATGAGATTTACATAAAATTATATGAACTTTAAAGACGTAAATAATAATATTATGCATAAGAGTTAACGAGTATTATGATTACCTGGAGCAGCATATCCAATTGTTCCTTTTACTCCAACAGAGCTACTTTGATTGGGATTTGAGCATTCAGGAAGAAACCTTGCCAGTCCGAAATCCCCAACTTGAGCAGTCATGTCACTGTTTAGAAGAACATTGCTTGGTTTTAGATCACAATGGAGGACCGAATCTTGGCAGTGGTGATGGAGATAATCCAGTGCAGACGCCACATCAATTGCAATGCTTACTCTCTGAAGAAGGGTAAGACTTCGAATTTCAGGTTGTTCTTCCTCTATTTCCGGAGCTGGATGCAACCACTTTTCAAGACTTCCATTTGCCATGAACTCATAGACTATAGCTTTGAAGTCATTACCTTGAAAATCAATACTCGAACAAGAAGTTATGACTCTAACAAGATTTCTATGGCGGATATTTCTCAATGCTTTACACTCTGCCATGAAACTCTTTAAAGCTCCTTGGCGTTGAAGGTTAAGTACTTTGACCGCAACAATAGTTCCATCTTGATCAAGAATTCCCTTATACACGGAGCCAAAGCTACCTACACCAATCAACTGTGTTGGAGCGAAACCATTGGTCGCTTTGAGGAGCCTTTCATAAGACACTTTCAAAAGTGTTTTTTTCAACATAGACCCAGAAACTGGTTTTTCTCTCTTCTTTTTGAGCCAGCAAAAAATGAAAAATGACATCATTGTTAATCCCACAAAAGCAGTTGTGACCGAGATTACTATTTTGAGTACCCTGGAAATCTTTTCTCTCCTGGAGTCACTGTTGGGACATTTGGGTAGCTGCAGATCAGGTATACCCCCACAAAGTTTATTACGATTTCCAACAATTGTTATCGTGCTTGCATTTGAGAAAATCCCTTTCATTGGCACTTCACCCTCTAAATCATTGAAGGATAAGTTTAGGTTCTCCAAAGGAAGGGTCTCCAAGAACTTTGGAATATGACCTGACAAGTTGTTAGAAGAGAGATCAATGTTCTGAATACCTCTCAAAGAACCCAGTGACGGAGGAATGGATCCATGAAAGAAGTTACCCTCTAGATAAAGATTTACAAGACTAGAACACAGACCAAGTTCGTTTGGAATTTCACCAGACAAGTTATTGTCAGACACATCAAATCTCGTTAGATCTTTCAGGCTACCAATGTTTCGAGGAATGGATCCAGTCAAATTGTTTTGAGCAAGATTTAGTGAAATTGACATGTATGGTATATCAAAAATTTGTTCGGGTATGATTCCACTAAGGTCATTTTGGAAAAGATGTAAAATATCTAGTTGTTTCAACTTTCCTAGACTAGAAGGAATGATTCCCGATAATTTATTGTTGTCCAAGTGAAGTTCAGACAATGCCGACAAGTTTCCTAAAGAGGAAGGAATTTCTCCAGAAAGTTGGTTGCCAGTAAGGGACATCCACTGTAAGTTTTGAAGCTTACCCATTTCTTTAGGAATTGTCCCTGTAAATTGGTTATGCTCCATACCTAATGAATACAAACTAACAAGATTACCTATACCTGGAGGGATGCTTCCATACAACTGATTTCTGTCTATGGTTAATTGTTGAAGGTTAATAGAGAGATTAGCTATTGAATGAGGCAATGTTCCTCTGAATTTGTTTACACCTAAAGTCAAAGACCACAAATTGCTACAGTTGGCTAAAGAATTGATAAAACTCATCTCATCTACTTCCCCACTTCCTAAACTATTATTACCAACATTTAGGTATCCAAGTTGTTGCATTCCTCCAAAATCAACAGACAATTTTCCAGAAAAACTATTACCAAACATTTCAATGGACTCGAGGTTAGAAGCATTTGATAAAGATATCGGAATGGAACCATCAAAGAAATTTGCAGAAATTTGAAAAACTCTGAGATGAGGAAGAGTAAGGCCTAAATGTGGTGGAAGATTGCCATGAAGTTGATTCTGAGTAAAAGCTAGAATTTCAAGGGAGGAAAGATTGTACAAAGAAGGAGGTACTGTACCAGAAAGGTTGTTTCCACCAATTGCAAGAGCTGATAATTGTTGTAATTGACCCAATGAAGCTGGAATATTTCCTCCAAATGGATTGTAACCGAGAGATAATTGTTTCAGGGAGGTAAGGTTCGCAAGGAAAGGTGGGATGCCGCCTGTCAAATTGTTCCAGTGTAAAGCTAAAATTTGGAGGTGGTGCAAAGAGACAAACTCCTGCGGAATGTTTCCTACTAGCTTGTTGCGTCCTATAAGCAAAGTTGTGAGCTTGGAGCATTGGGACAGGTTGGCTGGGATTTCCCCTACTAGGGAGTTATTGGACATATGCAATAATTCTAACCTGAAGAGATGGCCGAATTCTTGAGGTATTTCACCTTGGATGCTGTTGTTATAGAGTCTGAGCTCCCTCAGGAAGCTGAGATTGCCAATGTGAGGAGAAAGGGAGCCAACCAAGCCTCTTGAACTTAGGTCAAGCACGGTGACTCTTCTATGTCTGCGACCGCATGTAATTCCAGTCCACCCACAGAAATGGCGAGCATCATTCCAAGAATTGAAAACCCCATGAGGGTCATGACTAATTTTCGACTTGAAGGCCTTCAAGGCAACTTCATCGGTATCATTTTGAGCCGATTTTCTAGTTACAGAGGAAGTGGTACAGGAAAATGGTGTAACATGGATGAGTATGATGCAAAGAAGTAAGGGGAATTGGAAGTAAACAGAGGAGTATAACCTGGTACTCATTTCTGAAAATGAGAAGGCAACACCTTGAACTTGCCTTTATGTTTTTCAGTATATGAGCTTCACCTAGCTTTGCTGCTATATATATATATATAGGTGCTTAAGGAATTGATAAATCTGAATGCAAAACCACTAGACAGTAGACACTAGTGCAGAAATTTGGGCAGTGTGAACAAAATTCGATTTTGTTTGACAAATAATATGATTTGGAAATCCCCTACCCAACATTATTTCCACAAGAAACTAGAGAAGACTCCTGCCGTGTGTGCTACTACTTGTGAGAATTTTTTCCACCACTAAGTGCATGTAGGAAACTTCAATTTGAATACGTTTTAATGTTTTACAACCAGACAAAATGTAAAGTTAAGACTCTTGACTCCTTGACATTGATGGGAGTGGACCTTGATATTGACAGTTGGACTTTTTTAATTATGAAATTTCCATGGTGTTTCACACATAACCATCTGTCTTTGATTCTACATTTTAAGAAAGTGATGATGTCTGATGGCTCATCAAAACGATTTTAACAGTATATTACGAGCCCAAAACATACATCATTTGCCTCTTCGCCAGAGGCGAAACTAGGATTTTAGCTTTTTGGGGGCTAAGACAAAAACTAATATTGTAGGTCACGCAATCTTTAAATAATATCAGTAGGAATCCCGTAAAAAAAAAATATGTGGAATCCCGCACCTGATACTTTTCAACAAATTAATATATGATATTATTTGGTGTTAAAAGTAATTATACAAATAAATAAATAAAATAGACATTAACTAATTAAAATGTAACATATCTATTTTATATCTAGAAAATTATTTATAACCAAATCAATCTAATTTTCTTCTTAATTTTCATTTCAATTGCATAATCAAATAGTGTATGAGAAAACATCTTTTATTTTATCGTAAAATTTATGCTTGTTCTTAACGGCATGCATAACTGAAAAAAATATATTTTAATAGTTCCTAGCTTATAAAATATAAATTTCAATAGCTTAATTAAAATATCATTATACCATTGATATATTTAAATCACAATTATTTACATATTCGTAACTTAATTTTATAATATTCATGTCAAACCAAATTAACTTATAATAATTTTGAAGAAAATTTAAATAATAAACTAATAAAGTAAATTTATCAAAATCAGATTAATATTTAACCTAACAAAATAAATAATAAATGTAGTCGTTATAAGAGTTCAATATTTACTTTGTTTGTTTGTTTGTTCTAGTAAAATCTATAATATATATATATATATATATATAATGAGTAGTGTTTGGCTTTCCAATTTTTTTCCCAAATGTTTATAGAACGTGAGATGTCAACATCACATTATTCACCACATAATTTTATGATTTACAAAATGTTGGCACCTCACATGCTACAAACATTTGAAAAAAAATTTATGAAGTCTAGCATTACTCATATATAATACACACTAGATTAGATAATAATGTATGAAATAATAGGAAATTAAAATATTAAAATGGATTGATTTTATCTCCTATTTTGGTGGTTAATAGAATTATGAAAACAAAAAATACAAGTTAATTATTATTATTAAAATAATAAAAGGACAAGGGAATATTATCACATACTACATATATCACATTTTATGTAGAATAGTTTCTTTTTTTTTTAATTGGTTCATATTTTAATTTGATGTTCTCCCCTGCTCTTCGCGGAAGCTTCCACATGTGTCCTACATCGGATACACCTTCAACTTCAAGAGAGGGTAGGGTGAATTGACTACTGTGATATATAGATACTCAAAAATCAACTCTGCCGTGTCCGAGAAACTTGGAAATTATTGCAACACTAATTGTGAGTCCTTGACATCCATGGACGCTGTAGATTCATCTGTTGACGCTAGCGGCAGATCACAGTCTTCCTCTGGTGATGACATGGCTTTGTATCTGAAATTAGACAGAATGACACAACCCAACATGTCAACACGTCTTCCCCTGCCACCCCTCCAGGCTCCATCTACGCTGCTTGAAATTGAACCAGAGAATGGTTTCTAGGATCTTCATAGTTGGAGTTTTCTTTTCTTTTTTTTCTTTTTTTTTTTCTGTTTGGATGGAGAGAAACTTTTGAGAAGAGAAAGTGAATTTTTGATTGGGTCAATAAAAAGGGTATGTTTAGAAATAAAATGACGTAGGCCTACTAAAAATAATAAACAAACGGGTCCAGATCTATTTAACATTTAATGATCCGCCTCCCTTATTTGTCTCTCACTGTGGGCACGTCAGCCCGTTTTGCCGAAGTGTTTTAACGCATCATCACTTCCTGCTGACGTGCTTAGACAAATCAGCACACAAGTCTTAACCTTGCTGATGCCCAGACACGTCATAACACTGTTTCTGACGTGCTTTCAACGTATAGTTCATTTTTGCTCTCCCCCAACATAAACTAATTGAATGGCGTGGCTAGACACCTAGAATTGTAGGAACACAAGTTGGCAGTTTCCTCAGACGTGCCCACTGTAACCCGAAATTCCAACCGGATTAAATTTTGGGGTAATATCACTAAAGTCCCTACTTTTTTAGGATTTATCACCTTTTTAAATGTCTTTACCATATTAGTCATTTTAATTGCTTGTTTTTTCAAAATACATGACTTGCCCTTCCGTTAGTCACCGGTTAGTCAAAGATAACAGATCCAAGGGCATTTTAGTCCTTAATGCATTAAAATTCAAATTTCTGACACATGCATGTTAATTAATATAATAAACAATTTGAAAAGACAAAAAACAAAAAAACAAAAAAGAGGAATCTGGGAGGTGGGAGGTGGGAGATTAATTTAAGAAGATAGCCATCCAGTGAGTGACATGTGTCACACACATGTCATTTTATTGTTATTTTCTCTTTCTTCTTCCTTCATTCACAGACACTCACTCAGCTTTCTTCTTCTTACACAAATACTCACTCTGCTTTCTTCTTCTTTCTCATCATCATCAGCCGCCAAGATCTCATTTTTTGACTCTGCTTCTTCAATCACAACGTCATCAAACACATGCCTCCTCTGACTCCACCTCGGCATCATATCATCGTCTTCTTCGTCATCGTCATCTACCTTATCTCTCTCTGCCGCATCTCCCACCACCAACTCTATCTTCTCCGCCAACAACCACCGCGCAAACACCGCCCCATAAGAAGTACTAATCCCACCACTCTCATTTTCTTTCCCTGTTTCTTGGTCTTTTTTTTACAAAGTAAATTACAAGATGATATTTTTTGCAAAGTTCTCACTTATATTTTTTATTTTTTATTTATATTGTGCTATTGAATGCGGATGTTGTTAAAACTCTAGAGAGAATGCAATTCCATTAGAGGAGAAGGAGAAGAAGAAGAAGAAGGAGAAGAAGGACATTGCAATGTTGAACCAAATAATGGAAGAAGCCGATGAATAAAAAGTAGAATTCTACATGAAGAGGGCTGTCACTTGCCACAATAACGAAGTCACTGAATAGTGAATTGACATGAAATGCTTCAAAACAAAATGTGGGGTTTATTGATATTGATAGCAGTTTCTTTTTAATTTTTAATTTTTTCATTACAATGAGTACATGTAAATCAACCCCTCCTAAACCATAAGTTATTGCTTTTAGCTCGAAAATATATGTACCACAAGTGAAAGTGATGGAATTCTCATCTTTACTTGACAAAGTAGCCAAATTGTTGAGCTTCATCCCACAAAAATCAGCCAGTTCCAGTTGTAGAATCTGAATATGAATTTCTCTTTGTTTTGATTGGATCATCATCAATTTGACTCTTGTTTGTATGGGCCAATGTGTTGGGTACCAGAGAAGAGAAGGCCCATTTAAATTGAGGGCCCAATTACTACATATTATTTACTCAAACGTCCACCACCAACTTGTGTTTGGTTTCTGTTTTTAAATTTGCTTCCTTCTGCACTTACTGACACCACTGTTGTCTGGGTCAAGTGTGATTTTGGAGAAGAAATAATTACTAATAATAATATAATATAGATTTTATTTATTTATTTACTTCTTCTTAATGATAATTTTTGGTGGCTATCTACTCTAGTCTCTTCGTACAAGAACAAAATGGTAATATTTATGTATGAAATATCAAATCACACTTCAATAGAATTAATTACTTTCTGAGATGAGATAACATATAATTATGTAAAAAAATATTCAATCTGTTTTCAAAGTTTATTTTTTGAATAATGCGGGTGCTAACCGATCAGCACCCAAAATACAGACCTGCCAATTAACAAGAGATGAAGAGATTTGGTAGCAAATAACAACAATGATTATTAGCACTTGAAGTTATAATACTTTTAGAATCAAATTACGTAATTAGACCTAACAATGAACTTGAATGGGAAACATTATACTTAATTGTCCACTAATTAGATTTTGATCTTCTGGTCTACCCAAAACTCCTCTTGATAGTGAACATTTAAGAATCATGGATGATGAGAAAATATAGTGGGAATGTAATAAGGGTCCTTCAAGCAGGGAGGAGCAAGCAATAAATAACAAAAAATGCTACACAACTATACATCCTTTTCTGGTAACAGAGGATATTACGTAACCTTCTAACTTGACATCAAGAAAAGTATACATTACTAATCTTCTTAACTACAAAGTACAAAAATAAGCATCTTGCAACAGCATATTCTAGAGACCACAGAAGAAATGATCAATTACAGTTAGGGAACATACCTGAAGGTGAGGTTGATTTGAGTAGCCTCTGCTTGGCACTAAGTGGAGCCAATCTCGTTGAGTGTAGCCTCTCATCACCAACAGTGATCCATGCTTTAGTGTGAATGAATAATGATCAGGGTTACTGCTCTTTTTTAAACGCTTGCTCACAGGTTCATCATCAGATCTCTCTAGCAAGCACAACCACAAAAATTCATATGCATACAATTAGTGAATTGTATCTAAGGCTAGTGAACCTATCATGGCTTGGTCTTAATGGTAACATGCTAAGAACCGGAAAGGGGAATGATTTGAAATTTATATCTTTCTTAACTAACTGTACTCAGCCCTCGTGCTCATAATATAATCTCTACAAAAAGCCTATATCTAATTCTGAAAAAAAATCCAGAAGCATCACCCTCAAGCACAAACAGAAAAAATCCACACACTACCTCAACGAATATAAACCTCATTCATCATTGATAATTTCTGTAGAAACTTGCTTCAACTACGATGCTGCCATAAACCCAAATATTCATGACAAAATACCTCCAAATTTGGGCTTTCCATTCACTTTCTCTTCCTATATACAATACAACCAGTACCAGTTTTACTTCCACTAACACAATATTCTAAATCTGAACATAATACAACGCAAAAACACCAATCAGTTCACAGATTCAAGCCAATCTTAAGCAGTAGATCAAGTTGCCACAAGTAAAAAACATATAATCAGATTGAATAACGAAATGCGGATCAATTCAACAATTATTTCATCTACAATTTTACAACCATCAACATCTTAAATAAATTATCAGCTCATGAACTCAAGATAAAAATGTCAACTTTACTCATCACAACATTTCAATTTCTAATAAATTACAAACTTTTATAAATCAAAGTCCACAAAAACACTGTCAACAAACAAAATTAACACAATTAAAACATCTGATTATTAAATTTAATATACAAAACAAAATTATTCACCAATCTCACTGCCAAGTGGAAGCTGCCCTGTCATCGCTTGCTATCGTAATCGACGATCTCGGAGTCGGTGACGGACCTAGAGTGCTGCACGATTGACCCTCCAATGGAGTAGATCCAGTCCCCCTTCTCCTTCTCAGAGTCGGCGATGAAGTACATCGTCTCCGTCCTCAAGCTCAGCTCGAAAGCGTACTGCTTGTTGAGCACGTCCTCCGCTCCCTTCACCATCAGGCAGGACGCCACCGGGATGACGCCACATGTCCTGGAGGCGCGCATCACCGTCGATTCCTTGAACCAGAGCAGTTTGCCTTGTTTCAAGACGAACCATCGGCAGCGCCACGTTTTGATGTACTGGCCTTGTTTGGTCAGCCACCCGCTATGCGTTTCTTGTTATTGGGTCTGAGAAAAAACTTTTGTCCATGACTAGCAACCTGGCTTGGGCTTCTGGTTTTCACAAAATTCATTGAAATTCCTTTCCAATTTCCTTTGCCAAGTGCTTGCGATGTTTCCCACTTGGCAAAGGTAATTGGAAAGGAATTTCAATGAATTTCTCTCTCTGATTCCGATCGGTGAAACATCGCAAGTTGCGTTGTTGTTCTTCGTTTTCTCGTACTTCTCTTGTTTCACGGGAGAGGAATCCATGATTAAGGAGTGTTTGAGGAGTGTTTGGCAGGGAAGAAAACATATAGAAAAAAATTTTGAACCGAAAATCGCAAATTTCTTGTTTTGAGTTTTTAGCAAAGAAAATAAAAGACGTGAGACGGATGTGTTATTTATAGGATACGCCAAAATCACACGAATGATGTACGGAAAAGGAATCCTAGTTGGACAAGGACGTGCTGTGACTTGTGACTTGTGAGTGTAGGAATTCTTTTACTCGTTTTTAGTCGTTTGTATACTCCAGATATCCTTTCCAAATATAAATTTCTAAATAAGTCTATCAAATTACTCTATACATATATATGACTTGGCATGCATACACATATCATATTTAGGGGTTGGCATGGCTCAATTCAATTCGATTTTGAGTAAAAAACCCGAATTAAACCGCAAGATATTCGGTTTTCATTTTTCTGAACATATTTGAATCTATTAACACGGTGAACCAAACCTAATTAATTAGAGACGTATTTACTAATCAGTAATCATAATAAAGGAAAGGGAATTTAATTACTGATTTGTGATTATTGTGTGTATAAAAATTAATTGAGAATCAAATTACGTGGATCTCATACACAAATTAGAAATTAAGTTATGCGAGAAAGGAAACTTGATTCCTCTCTCTCTCGCTTAACGAATACCTTTCCCGATTCTTTTCTATGAAACTAATTCCCTTTTATTTCATTCCAGATTAGTAAACGCACATAGGTTTAAATCATTTATGATGGAATTTTGAATTTTTTACATATTATTTTAACTCTGGACCATAGGAGCATATGGACCATAAGATGCCTTTTGTAATTATTTTTCTACTTTCAATATTTATAAAATGCACCCCATGAATTTCCATCATTCACAAAAGAATCTCGATGAATTTCCATCACGCACCCCATGTTTTGGTTTCACGGTTAATGATAGGACCCACGTGCCAACTCTTCTCCCCGGACAAATTTTGTTGGTTTATAGATGTGAAATGTTTGAATAGTAATGGTGGTATCAGGTATTTATGAAAATACCATAGAATCACATTACAATTTATTCAAAATTAATAAAACACTTGTAAATACAAACACAACTCACACATTTAGAAGACTTCAAAGACTAGATTCAGTCTCACAGATTTTCATTGAATTAGTTTGGGGTGAGACTTGAGAGGAGGTATAAAGATGACAATTTAATTTCGTTATTATATTTTATTTTATTTGTAATTGTGCTGGGCCCAATTCATTCCTATTTTTTAATTCTCTACTTTGTCTTGGGCTGCTAATTATCAAGTCAATGGTCTTATGGCCTGTTTAAAGACCCAGCCTCTTCAATTTGGATCTACCTGCCCTGATGTGTCATGAAGCCGCTGATGAGATGATGTACCCTAGCGGCCTAGCATGTCAAGCTGTGTTTACTTCTTCTATTTGGACCCTGACTCTCGACCCGATTGTTTAATCGTCGCGGCAGACACTAACCGTAAAGAAGACCGAAGCACACCACCGATACAAGTACCATGTGTGCGTCAACGTCACTTATCTCTATAGAAATTTGCTATTTTGAAAACCTGTCAAAGTTCTCTCCATTGAGGTAAATCTTCTGTATTCCTCTACTGGATCAAGTTGTTTATAGGTGGTTCCTCTGATGACCAAATCTGTGGAGAAGGTCGGGGTCTTCTCCGGGTGTGATGTTGAGAGGCGTTCTCGGTTCTCCTTTTAAGCTTGAAAAAAAAGTGCTTTGGCTTGAAGCACTTATCATTGATTGATCGAATGACTGCCAACACATTCATATTCGTAATTGTTTTTCCATTAGATTGTTTAGATCAAATGGATATTTGGACCCATCTCAGTCTCAGCCCATATATTCATAGAAATTGATGATGGGTGGAAACGGTATGGTCTCCATTTCCAAAAATATATATATATATATATATATAGTTTGGTCTCCACACAAAAGAAAGTAGTTGTCATAGAATGAAGTCTGCGTAATGGTTTTGCTTATTGTATTATCTAGGACAAGCTTATTGTTTTTGAAAAGATTCAAAGTATTGAAGAAAGGAAGAACAGCACTACAGGTGTTCGATCTATTTACTCAGAGAAAATCTATGAACAAAATATAAAAAGCTTTGAGAGAAATATTAAATGGAGAGAAGAAATGTTTCTGGTAGAGAAGATATTTTCATTTCTGGAGTGTTTTTACAAAATGATTTTCTCTAATCTATTCTAAGAGAGTGAGTGAGTCTATATATACAGAGAATGACCACTCCTCACTTCTAACTAATTTCCCGCCAATCCTAACAGAAATTCTGGCGGGAATTAACTTAGTGCCAGCTCAGCTTTTCTCAGTTGGCAATATCTAACTAGAAAGCTACTTCCAGATGCCTTGATGATTTGGATGATTTACATTTGATTTATCATCAAATGGCTTGTAGACTGCCAGACCAGAGTATGCTGCAGAATGTTGTAGTGCTGGTGCATTATTGTGATTGACAACATTGCATACTCTCACAGTTTTGGGTAATTAAAGGCTGGTTAGTTTAGCTTATTGTACTAACTTTTGTACTCTAGTTAGTGGTAGACATGAGATACATACAAATGGCAATAAGAAGAGCATTTGTCTTTGTAAAGTAGAATCTGCCATGAATTTTAAAGAAGAATCTGGACATCGAATTATGACCTTATGTTTGACAATTGACAATTGGTAATAAGATTTTGCATTCAATTGGTAATAAGATTTCATGGCATATCCTAGGGAGTAAGGATGATGGTGTATAGCACAAAAGACCAAGGAGCTCTCATACTCTTTTAACTCATAATAAAGTTTTCTCCTTTTAAATGGCAAAAACAATCTAGCTTGGCTGTTAAGATTTGTGTGTGGAATGTGGATGTTGTAGCTAAAACAATCTCAGCCTCTCAAATATTGTGGACCATGGAATTGAAATTCTATACACAAATGAAAACATTTTTCTGCATTTATTAAGCCGGCCGCTTGACTCAATGGGCCCTTGAATTGGTCTTTGCCACATCTTGCCTTCGTTTCTTTGCTTCATAATTAATAAACAAGTTGCTATAACAACTTGTGGACGAAGGAAGTTTGAAGGGCACAGCACAGTGCCACAGTGGTGTGGACATGATAAATTATTCTACACTGAATTTCAACCATACAACTATGTAGAATGCGATAGGCCGATAGCAATGCATTTCATTTATTCTAAATCAACATATATTATAATTTATATATATCACTACTAATGGAGTTTCTCTTTTTTAACTTGACAAACAACCAGATTATTCATCTTCATAAGCTAATGAAAACATCATCTTTTATATGCCTGATTTTCATACTTTGCTTATCAGCCTCTCTCTGCACTTCCAATCCCACATTTAGTAATCAAACAGATCAGATTGCTTTGTTTGCTTTCAAGGGTTCCATCACTCAAGACCCTCTTGGGGCTCTCAGCTCATGGAACAATTCTGTCCATCTATGCCAATGGCATGGAGTCAAGTGTGGATACCGGCACCGACGAGTGGTAGAGCTAGACTTGAGGTCTCAGAGATTGGCAGGGCCTATATCACCCTTTATTGGCAACTTGAGCTTCCTCGGGTCCATTTACCTTCAAGACAACCAGTTCCGAGGCAGTATCCCACAAGAAATCAGCCATTTACCACGCCTGCAGAAACTGAATATCTCTTCCAACACTCTACAGGGGGAGATTCCAAGCAATTTGTCACTCTGTTTGGACCTCAGAATCATTCACTTAAGCCACAATGATCTTGTTGGGAAAATTCCAGCAGCATTTGGTTCTCTTTCCAAGCTCACTTTTCTATCTCTTTCCTCCAACAATCTGCATGGAACTATTCCTCCATCTCTTGGTAACCTTTCCCTTCTGGAAAATATCTATCTTGGAACAAATAACATTGGAGGAGCCATTCCAGAATCGATTGGCCATCTCAGAAATTTGAAGCTGTTTGGTGCTAGTGTGAATAATATTTCTGGTACAGTTCCTCCTTCACTCTACAACATTTCCACCCTCACAAACTTATACATGACAAACAACAAGCTTATAGGTAGTCTACCTTGGGACATCGGCCTCACACTCCCAGACCTTCGTGAATTTTCTGTCTCAGATAACCAATTCACCGGGCGTTTTCCACCTTCTTTCTCTAATGCATCTGGGATGGGAGCTCTTGAACTCTCTAGCAATGGATTATCTGGGCCAGTTCCTGTTGATCTTGGAAGAAGAATGAATGATCTTTGGTGGCTGAATTTGGGTTTTAATAATCTAGGTACTGGGGTTGCTGGCGAGGTAAGTTTTGTTGATTCTTTAACCAATTGCACCAAGTTAGAAAGACTGGGATTACAAGTAAACGGGTTTGGTGGTGTTTTACCCAATTCCATCACCAATCTCTCAACTCAACTTATATACCTGGTACTAGGAGATAACCAATTTGTTGGGAACATCCCAACTGGTATATCAAACTATGCCAACCTACTTGCACTTGGCTTAGAAATGAACCATCTCTCGGGTTCTATTCCTTTCGATATAGGGATGCTTCATAACTTGCAAGGAATATCATTAGCTGAAAACCGGCTGTCTGGTTCAATCCCAGAATCCATTGGCAATCTCACTCAGATCTCCATACTCTATCTGCAAGAAAACAATTTGACAGGAAGCTTTCCTCTGAGCCTTGAAAGCATTAAAGGCTTGCAAACTTTAAATCTTTCTCACAACAACCTTGGTGGTTCTGTACCTAAAACAATTAGCATGTTCTCCTCTTTAATTAGAATTAACTTGGCTCATAACTCCTTTAATGGTTCCCTTCCTTCGGAGCTTGGTGCCTTGAACAATCTGGAGGAACTCGATATTTCCAATAATGATTTGTCAGGTGAACTTCCGATGACTCTTGGAAGCTGTTTGACACTGGAAGTCCTTGTTCTGAGCAGCAATTCATTTAATGGAAGCATCCCTTCCTCTTTCGCTTCCTTGAAAGGGCTGGTGGAATTAGATCTATCTCACAACAACTTGTCTGGCACAATTCCAATAGATCTACAAAAACTTTCCTTTCTTCAAAAGTTGAACTTGTCCTTCAATAACTTAGAAGGTGAGATGCCATTGAAAGGTGGTTTTAACAACACAAGTGTGATTTCGATTGTCGGAAACAGGAATCTCTGTGGGGGTGTTCCTGCATTGCACTTACCAGCCTGCCCCATTCTTGAGTATAAGAAGCGGAACAATCGTCTTGGCTCCAAAGTTATCATCATAATAATCAGTGTGGGTCTTTGTTTGGTAATTCTAATGTTTGTGGTTGCTATTTACCGTAAAAGAAAACCAAGAAAAGCTCCATCTAAAACACCCCTTGGAGAGGAGTTTTTGAGGGTTTCTTACGACGAGCTTCTTAAAGCTACCAATGGATTTTCTTCAAATAACTTGCTTGGTGTTGGAGGTTTCGGTTCTGTGTACAAAGGAATTCTTCAGCAGAATGAAAAACCTATAGCAGTGAAGGTTTTCAATCTTGAACAATTGGGAGCTTCGGAGAGCTTTATTACATAGTGCGAAGCGTTGAGGAAAATTAGACATCGAAATCTTCTCAAGATAATCACCGCTTGCTCAAGCATAAATTTTGAAGGTAGTGATTTTAAAGCTCTTGTTTTCGAGTTCATGCAAAATGGGAGCTTAGAAAGTTGGTTGCATCCAAGTGAAAATACAACGAGTAAGTTAAATCTGACACAAAGGTTAAACATTGCTATTGATGTTATTTCTGGGTTGGAGTATCTTCACCACCACTGTGAAACACCTATTGTTCATTGTGATTTAAAGCCAAGCAATGTTCTCCTAGACGAGGAAATGATTGCTCATGTGGGAGATTTTGGGTTGGCCAAGTTCCTAACAATAGATATAAATAATCCTACTGAACAACACACCAATTCAATTGCAATCAAGGGTTCCATTGGATACGTTGCACCAGGTAAGAAATTCATTTACGTCTTTAAGATCATGTTTTATTATATTATACTTGAGTTATTAGGATGAAAATTTTGATCTTGAATGGGAAATGATTTTTTTTTCTCTCATAATATATATGAAGAATATGGGATGAGGGGATCAGTATCAGCACAGGGGGATATTTATAGTTATGGAATACTTCTACTAGAGATATTAACGGGGAAGAGACCAACAGATGAGATGTTTAAAGATGGTCTAAACCTCCACAGTTTTTGTAAGATGGCATTGCCAGACAGAGTGATGGAGATTGCGGAGTCACATCAACTACTACTACTTGAAGAAGAACTTAATGATAAAACCAACAAGAGCAGAGGTAAAGCTGAAGTGAGAGAATGCTTGATTTCACTTGTAAGGATTGGAGTTGCTTGTTCAAGAGAAACACCAAACGAACGAATAGGTATAAGTGAGATAGTGAAGGAGTTGAATGCCATCAAGAAAGTTTTTCTTGGAGAGGCGAGTAAGGATGCAAGTCGCCGGGCAAATAACTTTTAAACCTTTCATTCTCTTGAATACAAGTCTGTTTTTGGCCATAAAAATTCATCTCAGACAGAGGGAGGCAAACTCTCAGCAGAGCATCCACAGTTCAATTGCATCGAACACTTAATTTAAATTGTCGTTATTACTGTTATATGCAGCACTGTTTTATTATGTTTTTCGAGCATCAGTCTCACAGCTTGTTATTGCAGAATATTCTGCTTAAATATTGCAATTCTGTGAATTAATTGTTATTGTGACATTTTTGTTCTTCTTTTTCGCATAATATTTTAAATTGTTGTTCCTTGGTTTTGAGGTCAGTTTTATTTCTATAGCCTTTTGTGAAGAGATTTTAATTGTCCATAATATTAACAACATAACTCACACATCAATCTCCACCTTTTCAAAGGTAAAAAACAAGTTAAGGGAAAATTCCCATCTGATATTGGTTCCAATACCAACAACTCCAACAACTCGGTTAGACTTTGAGGTAGCGTTCAAGTTTAATTATCAAAGACTTCACATTTAATCAACTTTATTGTTATTTCAAATTTTGTTGTTTTATTTAATTCTCTTACTATTCTTTCTCTTCCCTACTTCTCATGAGAATGACAGCAAGTTGTTGAATATATCATATATGTCACAGAAGCAATGGAATTCCCTTTTGTCTTCGTTGGTTTTCATATATCAAGATAAGAGAAGAAATTTGTCATGAAAGTGACAGCATGTTGAATATTATTGATGCCAAGAAACACCAAGGAGGCAAGGACCAGCGCCGGCTCAAGAACGTTTGAAGCCTAAGGATAAAATGTTAAATTAGGCCATGTATTAAATATTTATTTTAATATTCTTACATCTTTATGACTTTATGTCATTACAACCAACGAGATAGGATTTAAAATTTCGTTCATTTTTTTGTTTATTTTTTTGATACTATCAAAAACTTCCCCTCTAGTTTGGGTTATTGGTCAAAAACCACTCTCTAGTTTCGTTATTGGCCAAACCACCCCCCTCCTCTTACGGTTTAAATTTTTGTATTTTGTTATTTGTTTTTGTATTCCGATGGAGATATATATTTTTTATTTGTTTTTGTATTCCGGTGGAGACATATATCTCCACCGGAATACAAAAACAAATAACAAAATACAAAAATTTAAACCATAAAAGGGGGGTTTTGGCCAATAACGAAACTAGAGGGTTGTTTTTGACCAATAACCCAAACTAGAGGGGAGGTTTTTGATAGTATCCTTTTTAAAAAAACAAACAAACTAATAATTATGTGTATGCAAGGACCAATGACTCAATGAGAATGAGTCAAGGAATTGATATCAGACATACATGAATGTAGATGCAATAGCAAAGCATAATAATTATATATCACATTACTACATAAGTAATAGAATTCTCTTTTTAACTTTAACAAAGAACCAAATTATTCAGCTTCATAAACTGTGGAAACAACATATTTTATATGCATGATTTTGATGCTTAGCTTAACACCCTCTTTGTACATCACTGCCAATCCCACATTCAGTAATCAAACAGATCAGATCGCTTTGTTTGCTTTCAAGGATTCCATCTCTGAAGACCCTCTTGGGGCACTGAGCTCATGGAACAATTCTGTCAATCTTTGCCAATGGCATGGAGTCAAGTGCGGATGCCGTCACCAGAGAGTGATAGAGCTGGACTTGAGGTCTCAGAGGCTGGCAGGGTCGATATCACCCTTCATTGGCAATCTGAGCTTCCTTAGGTCCATTACCTTCAAGAAAACCAGTTCCGAGGCAGTATCCCAAAAGAAATCAGTCATTTGTCACGGCTGCAAAGTCTGAATATCTCTTCCAACATTCTTCAAGAGGAAATTCCAAGCAATATGTCTCTCTGTTTAGACATCCAAGTCATTGACTTGGCCAACAATGGTCTTGTTGGGAAAATTCCAGCAGAATTTGGTTCTCATTCCAAACTCACTACTGTATATGTTTTCGCCAACAATCTACATGGAATTATCCCTCCATCTTTTGGTAACCTTTCCCTTCTCCAAGTTATTAATGTTGGATCAAATAAGCTTGAAGGAACCATTCCGGAATCCATTGGCCATCTCAGAAATTTGAGAAACTTTGGTATTGGTCCAAATAATGGGTTTTATTGATAACTAACCCTTTGATGAGGCTCCTATTGAAATCTAACCCATTTTTGAAAAAATTGCACAACTAACTCTTTTTTCATGCGTAAATACCATTTTACCCTCACTTACTAACTTTTCTCTTTTACTCATTATATACATCTTTTGGCTTCTTTCCACACTTCTTCATCTCCTCACACAGAGACGTGCGCTCCATCTTCTCCTTCTCCATTTTTTTTTTCTTTTGTTCTCTCTTGCAAATACAAATTAAGCAACTCCACCATTGAGCAACTCCACAAGGGTTCCTTCCATTGAAGCTTTTAGGTGAACTTTTATAACATTGTTATACCCATGTCCGAATTTCTTCTCATCTATGTCCGAATTTCATGAATTTGTGTAATATTTTGGTGAAAATAGTTTACATTTACATAATAAATCATGGGTCTTGGTTGAATTTGATATTGTTGTGGTCAATTTAAAGTTCACAAGCTAAATTATAAGTTTATTTCTTGGTAAAATATGTTATTTACATAGATTTGTTTATTAGGGTTCTTTATTTTTTTGAAAATAGCTTACATGAATGTAATAGAGCATGGGTCTTGGTTGAATTTGATGTTGTTGTGGTTGATTTTCCATTATAGTATTGAATCTAGTGAATTGAACAATTTTTTTGGAATGTGTCCAGCACAGAATTCCTAACAGCTGTTAGGAAATTCCTAACATATGTTAGGAAAATCCTAACACCAGTTAGGATTTCCTAACGTGCGTTAGGAATTCCCTAATTGAGTTAGGAAATTCCTAACTTCCGTTAGGAAAATTCCTAACACCAGTTAGGATTTCTTAACGTGTGTTAGGAATTCCTAACGTGCGTTAGGAAATTCCTAACAGTGTGGATTCATAATATTTTATAGATTCAATTTACCCTCGGTGGCGTTCAGCCAAAAAACGCAAGCCATCGAAAGGTGAAGAAATTGTGCAGCGGAAGTGTGGTAGATGTGGAGGAATGGGACACAATAGGCAGAAATGTAAGGCACCAATTCCTTTATCCGATCAGAATGGAAACCCGTAAGGTATAATAAACATGTTTTATATTGTAGTTGACAGTTGTTGATAGTTGCTATTTAATTTTGTGAAATGATTAACTATGTATTCTTATATTCTATCATATATTTTTCTTATTAATTTTACATGTTTATTTGTAGGTGTATGGATGTCCCGGGACGTTGGTTATGGGAGCCGTTGTGACTATTGTTGTTTTTCTTATGCTTCGTTAAAATTGTAATGTTTATTTGTTGTATAACAAAATGTGTTGTTTGACAGTGTTGTGTAAAACATTTCACACAATTTTATTGGTTGTTGTTATGGATTTTATTGCTATGAAGCTTGTTGACATAATTTATTTATTTTGGTTTATGGGATTTAAGTGTTTTTTGACAGTGTCGTTATGAAGCTTGTGTTATGGATATAATTGTTTTAGATGAAGTTTGACAGTGTTGTTATGAAGTTCAATTTAATTGTTATTTTATTGTTTAACAGTGTTGTGTAATAAACAGCCCCTAAATTGCAAAATCAAAACAGGCCCTAAATTGAACAAAAAAACAGTCCATACATTTGAAAAACAAAAACTGCCCCTGCCATATAACAACAAAAACAGCCCTTGCATTTTTACAAACAAACCATGCCTTACACATCCATAAAAGGCAGAAATTTCTGCATTTTCACAACAATAACAATTCCTAAATTTAATGAAAACAGCCCCTGCATTTTTACAAACAAACCATGCCTTACACATCCATAAAAGGCAGAAATTTCTGTATTTTCACAACAATAACAGTCCCTAAATTTAATGAAAACAGCCCCTGCATTTTCTTTCCCATGTCTTTCATCTCTAAAAGTTTCCCAAAGCATGTTGTGCGGAAGAGGGATAGTTGCGCCTCCGTCAACTTTTCCTTAATGCACTTTATAGCAGCTGTTGATGAAGTGCTGTTTATCTTCGCCGGGAAATGTTCTACCACCTTTACTAACAATTCCACCTCTTCTCCCATTTAATTATCCTGAAATATAACATAAAACCACAAAATATTTATATTAGTACAAAATATTTAACCGAATAAGCAATTTAAGGTGATATTTGTTATTGTAGTTCAGAATTCAAAACGGTGTTGGAAATTCCCAACAGCAGTTGGGAGTTCCAAACTACTGTTGGGAATTCCAAATGGGTGTTAGGAATTCCAAATGGGTGTTAGGAATTATTAGGAATTTCCTAACACCCGTTAGGAATTGCGTTAGGAAATTCCTAACGGGTGTTAAGAAATTCCTAACGTTTGTTAGGAAATTCCTAACGGATGTTAGGAATTCTTAACATACGTCCGTTAGGAATTGCGTTAGGAAATTCCTAACGGGTGTTAAGAAATTCCTAACGTTTGTTAGGAAATTCCTAACGGATGTTAGGAATTCTTAACATACGTTAGGAATTTCCTAACGGGTGTTAGGAATTCCTAACGAGTGTTAGGAATTCGTTAGGAAATTCCTAACAGCCGTTAGGAAACCAAAATGCTACTCATAATACCAAACCTAAGAGTACACAACCACTACAAACACAAAAACACCCAAACAAATAAATATCACTGAACCTAGCAATATAGGAACTCAACCATAACAATGAGATGGCAAAAACACCAGCAATATAGCAAATCAAACATCATTATGCCAAAATGACCAAACACAAAAACACCCAAACAATGTATTAGGTGAACTATTATAGTTTGACATAGTTCTACGATTTATGATTTCGGTTCATATCATCATAATTGATTGAATCAACCATAGCATAACTGGCAATGTTTTCCCCAATATAATTATGCTTTTATGGTCAAATTTTGTTTGTATACTATCAAATGACTTGCAATGGCAGAATTGCCAAGAGAGATACTTTTATATGTAAACCTTTAAGTGAAATACACATCTTCCAAGCAAACTTAAAAAGGATTATATATTTACCAGAAGAAATTGGGCAACAAGCAAAAATCAACAGACAACACACACACATATACACAAATTTCGAAAAATCATATCAGAAAAAAAATTTATAATAACAAAGACTACTTGAAGCATAACAAGCAAAAGGGTTCAAGCAACAAACATTGGTTCATTAATGTGGAAATTCTTCTCATCAATTTATATGGGCGACCCAAAAGTTCTGCTAAATAGTCCTGCATTAGGAAAAGCATTTCACATATAATTACTTCGTATGCACACATATATACATACGTACATGAATAAAAACTCTTACTGCAGAATTTAAACATATATATTTTTTTAAACGGTGAAGTTTATAAAGGAAGCCCAAAGGCAACAAAAACACAACAGAAACGGGCACCAAGGCCACAACCAGCCCACCCAAGGCAACAACCCACGAGCAAACAAAAACACAGAGAAACAGGGGCACAGACAAACAAACAGAACAGAGGCACAACAATGCCCAGAAACAGCCAGCAACAAGAAACAGGGGCACAACAACGCCCAGAAACCCCCGCACCAAAACAAACCACCACACGCCAGGCCACCCACCACCAACTCCTATGAAATCTAACCTGATTTTTGTACCGCAAGGACCATAGAAATCAACCTAGGCTGAGTCAACTCGAGCCGAGACAAGATTTAACTCAAATTAGGGGTTAAAGAACTCAATAAACCATACATAACAGCAAATTAAGCTAAAATATAAACTGGGTCGATCCCTAAAAAGATTGGCAATGAAGTTTCATGAATCAAAACGAACAAGATTGTGATTACCAATTGTTGAAGAATCACCATAAGAACTTGGCAATGCAGAAACTATCGACCAAGCTGAATTCAGAGTATGGGCATGCAAATCCATCAACAGTCAACAATATTTAGGAACTGATTTGACATGTAAAAGGTATATACAATATAAGATTTTTGGATTTGGTTTCAAACTACGATCCCCTACGAAAATAGATATGTGCAGCTGCCTGTCAAAGGTAAAACATAATCAATCTAGACCATATCACAGAAAAGCATGTTTTCAACACAAATGCTAGGATGTGGGTATATATCTCAGTATTGGTATATAGTGAGATATCCTTGTAAAAAAATTGTTAAATCCAATGTAGAGGCTCAAAAAAAAAAAATGTTTAAAAGGATAAACAAACATCAAAGAATGGGCAGGTATATTTGTTGCAAAAGAACTTTATTCAACTGGCCAATCAAATAATTAACTCAAAATCTAATTACAAAGGTCATGTCCAAACTAACATAACTTTTCGATGAAAATCATATTAAAAAACAAAGAAAAAGTTTTAATGCATATAACAGATGAAAATCTAACCACAACAGAGCAGATTATAGAACCTAGACCTCCAACTAAAATAAAATGTAAAATGCGGAAGTCTTATATGAACAAATTCAATTCAACAAGATGCACATAATAAAACATTCCAAACATAAAATGCTAGCATAAACTGCATTCATGAGGACCTAACTATGGGGGGAAACAAAAAAAGAAAACAAAAAATGACAAAGAAGTGATGGTATCTCATCTCAGAACAATATAAAGAGAACTCAAGATCCATATATGCACATAAAGCAATTTTTGTCCCATGACACAAAGAAGGTTTCTAATGAATCCAAAAATTTAATATGTGTGTTTCCTCTGCTAAGTATCACATACCGCCACAATAAAGGACATTCACAACCTTTACACATTAATATTTAAGAAAGAAAAAAGTAGAATGTATCAGAACTAGGCATATTATGCATATACCAAAAAACTAAAGATGTGATAAATTACAGACCTTAGCGAATAGCAACCAGACTTTTCTTGTTTCAGTGCTTTTCAACCCAACTTATGAATTGCTCGATCTTCTCATCACTATCGACCTGTTGGAGTTCCTGTTTACCCATCGCGCCTTCGTCGACTGCAACCTTACGTCCCGTCGCGCCGTCGTCCACTTCAAGCTTCCGTCATCATCAGCGTGGTTGTACAGCTACCACTGTACCGTTTCAGAGAAGGAGACAGAGGGAAAGAAGGAGAATGTTGTTTCAGAGAGATTCAAAGATTAGGTTTTGTCATTTTGAGGGAAATTAGGGATTGAGAGAAGGAGAATGTTGTTTGAGAGAGATTCACATATTGGGTTTTGTCAATTTGAGAGAAATTAGGAAATTAGGGATTTTGCTTTGAAAGAGGTTTGGTCTTACAAAGAGTAGATAAAGGTTTGGTCGATGGCTAGAAGGATTAGATAGGGGTTTTTTAATTTAACAAGGGCAATGTTGTCTTTTGACAACCCCAAAAGAGTTAGTGTTGCATTTTTTTCAAAAATGGGTTAGATTTCAATAGCAGCCTTCCAAAAAGGTTAGTTATCAATAAAACCCCCAAATAATATTTCTGGCACAGTTCCTCCCTCCATCTACAATATTTCCAGCCTCATGGGTTTATACCTTTTAAATAACCAGTGAACAGTAGTCTACCTTGGGACATCGGCCTCACACTCCCTAACCTTCGTCAAATTTCTGTCGGAGGAAATCAATTGATCACCGGCCATTTTCCAGCTTCTTTATCCAATGTATCTGGGATGAGAGATCTTGATCTCCTCAGCTGCAGATTATTTGGGCCAGTTCCTGTTGATCTTGGAAGAAGAATGAATGATCTTCGGTGGCTGAATTTAGGTAACGGGGCTGCTGGTGATCTAAGTTTGGTTAAATGAAAATGGATTTGGTGGTGTTTTTAAACTTAATTCCTTCACCAATCTCTCCTCTCAACTTACATTACTAAAGGCAGGAACAAATCAATTTGTCGGAAACATCCCAGCTGGCATATCAAACTTTGTTAACCTACTGTCACTTGACTTATCACAGAACTTTCTATCAGGTTCTATTCCTTTCAATATAGGAAAGCTTCAAAACTTGCAAGGAATATATTTAGGTGGAAATCGACTGTCCGGTTCAATCCTGGAATCCATTGGCAACCTCACTAGAATCTCTGAACTCGATCTGCATGACAACAATCTGTCAGGAAGCCTTCCTTGGAGCCTTGAAAACGTTCAAGGCTTGCAAATTTTATATCTTTTTGACAATAAACTTGGTGGTTTTGTGCCTAAAACAATTGGCCTTTTCTCCTCTTTATTTTACATAAACTTAGCTAGCAACTCTTTTAATGGTTCCCTTCCTTCGGAGCTTGGTACCTTGAACAATCTAGAGGTACTGAATATTTCCAACAACCATATATCAGGTGAACTTCCGATGACTCTTGGAAAGTGTACGTGACTGGAAGACCTTCTTCATGGAAGCATCCCTTCCTCTTTCGCTTCCTTGAAAGTACTGGTGCTGTTGGATCCATCTCACAACTTGTCTGGCACAATTCCAATAGATCTACGTAAACTTTATTTTCTTCAGCGGTTGAACTTGTCCTTCAATAATTTAGAAGGTGAGATGCCATTGAAAGGTTCTTTTAATGACACAAGTGTGATTTCGATTGTCGGAAACAGGAATCTATGTGGAGGTGTTCCTGATTTGCACTTACCAGTCTGCCCCATTCCTGGGTCTAAGAAGCAGAACAATAGTCTCAACTCCAAAATCATTATCATAATAATCAGTGTGGGTATTTGTTTGGTAATGCTAATGATTGTGGTTGCTATTTACCGGAAAAGAAAACCAATAAAAGCTCCATCCGAAACAAATGAAAAGATTGCAAGTGAATTCATGAAGCACTTCATTTAGCATAACTTTCTTGTGCTGAAACTTACAAATCATAGATGACATAAAAAGTTAAAAACACTGACAAGTGACAACAACAACCAACACAATCAAAAACAATAACTTAATTAAATATGTAATTAATAGAAATAGAAACAAAATTATTCAACATTTGATTGAGACGTGGTGGAAGCAAAAGCAGCGCTGACCTGTTATCAATCAAACATCTGGAGCTTGAATTTCCAATTAATCAACCATTTGGAGCTCCACCAGCTTCAATCATATACACAAAAACTGATTTTGATCTTCAAGGAACTAAAGGAGTCGTGTGAAGTCGGTCAATTTGCAAAAATGGTTGGAAAATATTGCGGGAAAATTAGATCAAACTCTTTCTGGAATTTTTCTAGTTTATAACGGAGAAGATCGAAGAAGAAAAAGGATACGGTGACGTTTTAGAAAAGAAGAGAAATTTACAGAAAATGATGATGTGAGTGGGCACGTCATGGCCTTTTGCCGACGTGGCAGATTACGTCATCGGCCGTTTGGTTGGCCCAAATTGAAGAATGGTCCGACCCACTTGTTAAATTGGGCTTTCTTAGTTTTGATACCCATATTTATCTCCGTCTCGTGAATCCTGCTGTATCTGTATGACATTATATTATTATTAAATTATATTATTTAATTATTATTAAAAAAAACACACAACACATTTATATGTATATATCTCAAGTTCTGTTTTTAATTAACATTGCAAAGAAGCAAATTATTCAGCTTCATCAGCTATGGAAACATCATCTTTTATAGGCATGATTTTGATGCTTAGCTTTGTAAACATCTCTTCGTACACTGTCAAACCCACATTTATTAATCAAACAGACGAGATTGCCTTGTTTGCTTTCAGGGATTCCATCATTGAAGACCCTCTCGGGGCACTAAGCTCATGGAACAATTCTGTCAATCTATGCCAATGGCATGGAGGCAAAATCTTAGCAGAGTATCCACAGTGCAAGTGCATCAAACATTTATTTGAAAAAGACCGGTAACTTATGTATTTTGAGCATCAGTCTCGCATTTTGTTAGCCCATAATATTCAGTTCGGACGCGCCCACACACGAGTCGTGCAACCGAAGGTTCGAGGTCCATGATTTGCACCCCCTGCACGATCGCGAGAGAGAGCTTCTATGCCACACATGTTAATAAGCTACTATTACACAATCACTTATATGCCACATATAAGTGTCTTCCCTAGTAAATGTGGGATGTGCAATTTCCCCCCACAGTTCAATTGCATCAAACTCAAAACGCTTATTTTAAATCGTCGTTATTACTGTTATATGCAGCACTTGTTTATAAAGATTGGCTATATTATGTTTTCCGAGCATCTGTCTCGCAGCTTGTTATTGCATAATATTCTGCTTATATGTTGCAATTTTGTGAGTTAATTGTTGTTGTGAGATTTTTGGGGGGCCTGTAGTTTGTTGTTTCATATTGGTTTTGAGGGCGGTTTGGTTTGTATAGTCTTTTGTGAAAAGATAATAGCCTAATAGGTTCAGTGGACTAGTACCTGGGGCAACTAGGTAACTTGGCTTGGTCTTAATGGTAACAACTAGAAAGGGGAACGATTTGAACTTTATATCATTACATAATCTCTACAAAAAGCATATGTCTAATTCTGCAGAAAATCCAGAAGCATCACTCTCGAGCACAAACAGAAAATATCCAAATGAATATAACCTCATTCATCATTGATAATTTCTGTAGAAAATTGCTTCAACTACCAGTCTACAATGCATTCACTTTCTCTCCCTACGTACAATACAACCAGTTTACTTCCATTATGTTCTATGGAAACGCTCAGAGATGGAATGGAAATAACAGATGTTGTAAGGAAATTACATTCAATTAAAAACTCTTACGGTGTATAATGGCAAGGATAGCTTTTTGAGTCACAGCATGATAAATATAATCTATGTAATTCATTCCCCTCGGACGATAAATAAAAATCAGACTTAGAAAAACATAAACAAAAACTTTCAAATTTGAAAAGATGATAAAGTTTCCACATCATTGTGCGTCCAATGAGCTCAAGTTGCAGGAAGACAAGTCCAGATATCTTGCATCTATAAGATAAGAGAAGAATTTTCTCATGAGAGTGATAGCAAGTTGTTGAATATTGAATTTTCTCACTGCAGATCTAATCTACTACTGAAGCGTTACTGAAATTAATTTGTTAGGTAGCATTTTCCAAAAGCAAATGACTTTGAATGTATACAACTTCTTTAACTTCCATTGATACTGATACTCTTGTCAAAGAATTAATTTGCAAATGACTAAGTCAAGATATATACCTTGCAAGTTGCTACTAAATATGAGAAGAATTTTCTCATGAGAGTGATACCAGGTTGTATAATTTTGATGCAATAGGCCGATAGCAATATTGCATTATAACTTTTATTAGCTAATTTACTGCAAATCAACATAAATATCACGAGTAATGGAGTTTCTCTTGTTTAACTTGACAAACAACCAGATTATTATTCAGCTTCATAAGCTAATGGAAAAATCATCTTTTTTATGTATAATTTTGATGCTTAGCTTACAAACCTCTCTCTGTACTTCCAGTCCCACATTTAGTAATGAAACAGATCAGATTGCTTTCTTTGCTTTCAAGGATTCCATCACTGACCCTCTTGGGGCACTGAGCTCATGGAACGATTCTGTCAATCTATGCCAATGGCGTGGAATAAAGTGTGGAAGCTGGACTTGAGGTTTCAGGGCTTGGCCGGATCTATATCACCCTCCACTGGCAACTTGAGCTTCCTTAGATCCATTTACCTTCAAGACAACCAGTTTCGGGGCAACATCCCGCAAGAAATCAGCCATCTCTCGAGGTTGTAGAATCTGAATTTCGCTAACAACACTCTACAGGGGGAGAATCCAAGCAATTTGTCACTCTGCTTGGACCACAGAGTCCTTGAATTGCACTTCAATGATCTTGTTGGGAAAATTCCAGCAGGCATTTGGTTCTCTTTCCAAGCTCACTAATCTATCTCTTTTCTCCAACAATTTGCATGGAAGTATCCCCCCATCTTTTGGTAACCTTTCCCTTCTGGAAACTATCTCTCTCGGAAGAAATAACCTTCAAGGAACCATTCCAGAATCAATTGGCCATCTCAGGAATTTGTATTTCTTAGATATTCGTGAAAATAAAATTTCTGGTACAGTCCCTCCTTCCCTCTACAACATTTCCACCCTCACATATTTAATCATGACAGATAACAAGCTAACAGGTAGTCTACCTTCAGACATCGGCCTCACGCTCCCCAGCCTTCATGGATTTTCTGTCTCTTTTGGTAACCAATTCACCGGGCGTTTTCCACCTTCTTTCTCCAATGCATCTGGGTTGGAATTACTTTTAATCTATGGAAACAGATTATCCGGGCCGGTTCCTGTTGATTTTGGAACAAGAATGAATGATCTTTGGTGGCTGAATTTAGGTGATAATAATCTAGGAACTGGGGTTGCTGGTGATCTAAGTTTTGTTGATTCTTTAATCAATTGTACCAAATTAGTAAGACTGGTATTAACTACAAATGGGTTTGGTGGTGTTTTACCCAATTCCATCACCAATCTCTCAACTCAACTTAGATACATAGGGCTAGGAGGTAATCAATTTGTTGGGAACATCCCAGCTGGTATATCAAACTTAGTCAACCTACTTCAACTTGGCTTAGAAGGGAATCGCCTCTCAGGTTCAATTCCTTTTAGTATAGGGATGCTTCAAAACTTGCAAATCGACTGTCTGGTTCAATCCCGGAATCCATTGGCAACCTTACTCAAATCTTCGATCTCAATCTGTTTGACAACAATCTGACTGGATGCCTCCCTCAGAGCCTTGAAAACCTTAAACACTTACTAATTTTATATCTTTCTCACAACAACATTGGTTGTTCTGTACCTAAAACAATTGGCCTTTTCTCCTCTTTAATTAGAATTGTCTTGGCTCACAACTCTTTTAATGGTTCCCTTCCTCAACAAATGGTACTCTGCCCTCGTGGTAATCTCTATATCTAATTTACAATACAACCAATTTTACTTCCACTAACACAGTATTCTAAATCTGAACCTCATCCAACGCAAAAAACCAATCAGTTCACCGATTCAAGCCAATCTTAAGCAGAAGATCCAACGTCAGATTGAATAACGAAATACGAATCAATTCAACAATTTTACAACCATCAACATCAATCCAACGTCTTAAACAAATTATCAGCTCATTAACTCGAGATAAAAATGTCAACTTTACTCATCACACCATTTCAATTTCTGATAAATTACAAATTTTTATAAATCAAAGTTCACAAAAACACTGTCAACAAACAATATTAACACAATTAAAACATCTGATTTTTAAATTTAATATACAAAACAAAATTATTCACCAATCTCACTGTCAAGTGGAAGCTGACCTGTCATCGCTTGCTATCGTAATCGACGATCTCGGAGTCGGTGACGGACCTAGAGTGCTGCACGATTGACCGTCCGATGGAATTGATCCAGTCCTCCTTCTCCTTCTCGGAGTCGGCGATGAAGTACATCGTCTCCGTCCTCAAGCTCAGTTCGAAAGCGTACTGCTTGTTGAGCACGTCCTCAGCTCCCTTCACCGTCAGGCAGGACGCCACCGGGATGACGCCACGTGTCCGGGAGGAGCGCGTCACCGTCGATTCCTTGAACCAGAACAGCTTGCCCTGTTTCAAGACGAACCATCGGCGGCGCCAAGTTTTGATGTACTGGCCTTGTTTGGTCAGCCACCCAGTCCGTTCGGGGTTGGACCAGAACTCCACGCCGTCGTGATCGTCGAGCTGGTTCGTTTGGCCCGAGACGGCCCGCCAGAGGCTATCCATCGATTGTTGGTGATGCGTTTTTTGGAGTTTGGGTCAAATTGTAGATGTATAAGATGCCTTTTTGTAATTATTTTTCTACTTTTAATATTTATAAAACGCACCCCATGAATATCTATTATTAACAAAAGAATCTCGATGACTCTTGTCTCGATTTCTGACTCCATCGGTCACACCTTAACCGATGGTGATCGACTTTAATATTTATTTATTGTTTAAACAAGTGGTTAAATGCTCCTTTGAAAGTTCTAACCGGATAATCACAAACTTCATACTACTAAAAAGCTTGTTACAATCTCATGAAATCAAATTTGTCTGATTAAGGTTGCTTCGTTAAAATTTGAATGGATCACCCACCCTAATCAAAGAGAAATATGATTGTATAAATTACTTGACTGGGCAGATATTGATGATATGATAATGTCCTGTCTGTTAAATGTGTTTTGGAAAACATTAAGCTGCTTTCAAGACCAAGTTAATTACTTAATTATGATTATCAGTAACTTGAGTTTTTAATTAGTACATTATATAACATCATCATGATTTCAATTTTTTAATTAGTACATTAAATTTAATTGTTGTGAATGCCTTCCCAATTTGTATACATTATTACACACCAATTTAAATTATCAAAAATCTGGATAGATTACAGTAACAACATTTAATAAAAGAGAGACAGAAATAAATATAACTTGATAAATTACAATTCTGTTTCACAGTCTACTGCATGATGAAGCTTTTAAGTACTTCATTGACCTGTGATTCATAAAAGAGATAATGTATATTAACAAGTTGAAACAACAAAAAGGGAATAATTGCAGATTTCAAGTTACATACAAACACATCATAAACAGTTATTAACAAGGCAGGAAAGTTTTGTATATTAATTACCTCTTTGCAAGTTGAGCCTAGTTGTAGGTTGCAGAAGGATGTTCCTGAACGATTGCAATTCATTGATAACATGGCTTATGTTCATTCGATCTTGTGGTGACTCCATAGAACATGCTACTCCAATCCTCACCATACATTTCAGACATTCATTTCTCTTGTTGTTTATTGCTTGCCTCATCCTATCGGTAGGGGCAGCGATCTCTTCGTTTATAAGTATTGGATCCACAATGTCCAACACCCGATCAGGCAATGCCATCCTTGCAAAACTATGAAGATTGAGATCTCCTTCAAACATATCATCTATTGGTTTTCTCTTAGTTACCATTTCCAATAGCAAGATCCCATAACTATAGACATCCCCATTTTTTGAAACTTCACTTCCTAAACCATACTCTGCAATACATGAGATTTACATAAAATTATATGAATTTTGAAGATGTAAATAATAATATTATACATAAGAGTTAACGAGTATTATGATTACCTGGAGCAGCATATCCAATCGTTCCTTTTACTCCAACAGAGCTACTTTGATTGGGATTTGAGAATTCTGGAAGAAACCTTGCCAATCCGAAATCCCCAACTTGAGCAGTCATGTCACTATTCAGAAGAACATTGCTTGGTTTTAGATCACAATGGAGGACCGACTCTTGGCAGTGGTGATGGAGATAATCCAGTGCAGACGCCACATCAATTGCAATGCTTACTCTCTGAAGAAGGGTAAGACTTCGAATTTCGGGTTGTTCTTCCTCTATTTCTAGAGTTGGATGCAACCACTTTTCAAGACTCCCATTTTCCATGAACTCGTAGACTATAGCTTTGAAGTCATTACCTTGAAAATCAATACTCGAACAAGAAGTTATGACTCTAACAAGATTTCTATGGCGGATATTTCTCAATGCTTTACACTCCGCCATGAAACTCTTTAAAGCTCCTTGGCGTTGAAGGTTAAGTACTTTGACCGCAACAGTAGTTCCATCTTGATCAAGAATTCCCTTATACACGGAGCCAAAGCTACCTACACCAATCAACTGTGTTGGAGCAAACCCATCGGTCGCTTTGAGGAGCCTTTCATAAGACACTTTCAAAAGTGCTTTCTTCAACATAGACCCAGAAACTGGTTTTTCTCTCTTCTTTTTGAGCCAGCAAAAAATGAAAAATGACATCATAGTTAATCCCACAAAAGCAGTTGTGACCGAGATTACTATTTTGAGTACCCTGGAAATCTTTTCTCTCCTGGAATCAATGTTGGGACATTTGGGTAGCCACAGGTCAGGTATACCCCCACAAAGTTCATTACGATTTCCAACAATTGTTATCGCGCTTGCATTTGAGAAAATCCCTTTCATTGGCACTTCACCCTCTAAATCATTGAAGGATAAGTTTAGATTCTCCAAAGGAAGGGTCTCCAAGAACTTTGGAATATGGCCTGACAAGTTGTTAGAAGAGAGATCAATGTTCTGAATACCTCTCAAAGAACCCAGTGACGGAGGAATGGATCCATGAAAGAAGTTACCCTCCAGATAAAGATTTACAAGACTAGAACACAGACCAAGTTCGTTTGGAATTTCACCAGACAAGTTATTGTCAGACACATCAAATCTCGTTAGAACTTTTAGGCTACCAACGTTTCGAGGAATGGATCCAATCAAATTGTTTTGAGCAACATTTAGTGAAATTGACATGTATGGTATATCAAAAATTTGTTCGGGTATGATTCCACTAAGGTCATTTTGGAAAAGATGTAAAATATTTAGTTGTTTCAACTTTCCTAGACTAGAAGGAATGATTCCTGATAATTTATTGTTGTCCAAGTTAAGTTCAGACAATGCCGACAAGTTTCCTAAAGAGGAAGGAATTTCTCCAGAAAGTTGGTTGCCAGTAAGGGACATCCACTGTAAGTTTTGAAGCTTACCCATTTCTTTGGGAATTGTCCCTGTAAATTGGTTATGCTCCATACCTAATAAATACAAACTAACAAGATTACCTATACCTGGAGGGATGCTTCCATACAACTGATTTGTATCTATGATTAATTTTTGAAGGGTAATAGAGAGATTAGCTATCGAATGAGGCAATGTTCCTCTGAATTTGTTTACACCTAAAGTCAGAGACCCCAAATTGCTACAGTTAGCTAAAGAATTGATAAAACTCATCTCATCGACTTCCCCACTTCCTAAATTATTAGTACCAACATTTAGGTATCCAAGATTTTGCATTCCTCCAAAATCAACCGACAATTTTCCAGAAAAATTATTACCAAACATTTCAATGAATTCGAGGTTTGAAGCATTTGATAAAGATATCGGAATGGAACCTTCAAAGAAATTTGCAGAAATTTGAAATCTTTTGAGATGAGGAAGAGTAAGGCCTAAATGTGGTGGAAGATTACCATGAAGTTGATTCTGAGAAAAAGCTAGAATTTCAAGGGAGGAAAGATTGTACAAAGAAGGAGGTACTGTACCAGAAAGGTCGTTTCCACCAATTCCAAGAGCTGATAATTGTTTTAATTGACCCAATGAAGCTGGAATATTTCCTCCAAATGGATTGTAACTGAGAGATAATTTTTTCAGGGAGGTAAGGTTCGCAAGGAAAGGTGGGATGCCGCCTGTCAAATTGTTCCAGTGTAAACCTAAAATTTGGAGGTGGTGCAAAGAGACAAACTCCTGCGGAATGTTTCCTACTAGCTTGTTGTATCCTATATGCAAAGTTGTGAGCTTGGAGCATTGGGACAGGTTGGCTGGGATTTCCCCTACTAGGGAGTTATTGTACATATGCAATAATTCTAACCTGAAGAGATGGCCGAATTCTTGAGGTATTTCACCTTGGATGCTGTTGTTATAGAGTCTGAGCTCCCTCAGGAAGCTGAGATTGCCAATGTGAGGAGAAAGGGAGCCAACCAAGCCTCTTGAACTTAGGTCAAGCACGGTGACTCTTCTATGTCTGCGACCGCATGTAATTCCAGTCCACCCACAGAAATGGCGAGCATCATTCCAAGAATTGAAAACCCCATGAGGGTCATAACTAATTTTCGACTTGAAGGCCTTCAAGGCAACTTCATCGGTATCATTTTGAGCAGATTTTCTAGTTACAGAGGAAGTGGTACAGGAAAATGGTGTAACATGGATGAGTATGATGCAAAGAAGTAAGGGGAATTGGAAGTAAACAGAGGAGTATAACCTGGTACTCATTTCTGAAAATGAGAAGGCAACACCTTGAACTCGCCTTTATGTTTTTCAGTATATGAGCTTCACCTAGCTTTGCTGCTATATATATATAGGTGTTTAAGGAATTGATAAATCTGAATGAAAAACCACTAGACAGTAGACACTAGTGCAGAAATTTGGGCAGTGTGAACAAAATTCGATTTTGTTTGACAAATAATATGATTTGGAAATCCCCTACCCAACATTATTTCCACAAGAAACTAGAGGACTCCTGCCGTGTGTGCTACTACTTGTGAGAATTTTTCCACCACTAAGTGCATGTAGGAAACTTCAACTTGAATACAAAATGTAAAGTTAAGACTCTTGACTCCTTGACATTGATGGGAGTGGACCTTGATATTGACAGTTGGACTTTTTTAATTATGAAATTTCCATGGTATTTCACACATAACCATCTGTCTTTGATTCTACATTTAAGAAAGTGATGATGTCTGATGGCTCATCAAAACGATTTTAACAGTATATTACGAGCCCAAAACATACACCATTTGTCTCTTCGCCAGGGGTGAAGCCAGGATTTTGGCTTTTGGGGGCTAAGATAAAAACTAATATTGTAGGTCACGCAATATTCAAATAATATCAGTAAGAATCCCATACAAAAAAAAAATACGGAATCTCGCACCTGATACTTTTCAACAAATTAAATATGATACCGTTTGGTGTTAAAAGTAATGATACAAATAAATAAATAAAATAGACATTAACTAATTAAAATGTAACATATCTATTTTATATCTAGAAAATTATTTATAACCAAATCAATCTAATTTTCTTCTTAATTTTCATTTCAATTGCATAATCAAATAGTGTATGAGAAAACATCTTTTATTTTATCGTAAAATTTATGCTTGTTCTTAACGGCATGCATAACTGAAAAAAAAAAAAATTTAATAGTTCCTAGCTTATAAAATATAAATTTCAATAGCTTAATTCAAATATTATTATACCATTGATATATTTAAATCACAATTATTTACATACTTGTAACTTAATTTTATAATATTCATGTCAAACCAAATTAACTTATAATAATTTTGAAGAAAATTTAAATAATAAACTAATAAAGTAAATTTATCAAAATCAGATTAATATTTAACCTAACAAAATAAATAATAAATGTAGCCCTTATAAGAGTTCAATATTTACTTAGTTAGTTAGTTTGTTCTAGTAAAATCTATAATATATATATTATATAATGAGTAGTGTTTGGCTTCCCAAATGTTTATAGAACGTGAGGTGTCAGCATCACATCATTCACCGTATAATCTCATGATTTACAAAATATTGACATCTCACGTGCTATAAACATTTGGGAAAAAATTTAGGAAGTCTAACATTACTCATATATAATACACACTAGATTAGATAATAATGTATGAAATAATAGGAAATTAAAATATTAAAATGGATTGATTTTATCTCTTATTTTCATGGTCATATAGAATTAAGAAAACAAAAAATATAAGTTAATTTATATTATTAAAATAATTTATATTTAATTGATTTGGAGGGGGGGGGGGGGGGGGGGGGGGGGGGGGGGGGGGGGGGGGGGGTGGCGTTGGCAGCCGCTGCTCTTCGCGGAAGCTTCCACATGTGTCCTACATTGGATACACCTTCAATTTGTTATGACTTTCCTTTGTCGTTGCCTATACTTCCAACTTCAAGAGAGGGTAGGGTGAATTGACTACTCAAAAATCAACTCTGCCGTGTCCGAGAAACTTGGAAATTATTGCAACACTAATTGTGAGTCCTTGACATCCATGGACGCTGTAGATTCATCTGTTGACGCTAGCTGCAGATCACAGTCTTCCTCTCCCACCCCTCCATCTACGCTGCTTGATTGGACGGTCCCATCTCACAAAATGAATTTGTTTGTTGTTTCAAACCAACCTTTGTTAGCATTAGCATATAATTCAATGTCACACACAAATAAAAGCTTGCTGCAAGCTTGTTTTGATTCATGTAAACGTAACGAGACCGTTAACAACGAAAGCGAGTTCTAATTTTTTCCAATTTATATGGCTGTCAGATTAGTGGAAACGCCAGATAATTCTAAATATTTCAATTTTAAAACAAATTACAAGTGAATTCTGAAGAAGTCACTTTGTTTTTATACTGGTCTGGTGATGACATGGCTTTGTATCTGAAATTAGACAGAATGACACAACCCAACATGTCAACACGTCTTCCCCTGCCACCCCTCCAGGCTCCATCTACGCTGCTTGAACTTGAACCAGAGAATGGTTTCTAGGATCTTCATAGTTGGAGTTTTCTTTTCTTTTTTTTTTCTTTTTTTTTTTCTGTTTGGATGGAGAGAAAATTTTGAGAAGAGAAAGTGAATTTTTGATTGGGTCAATAAAAAGGGTATGTTTAGAAATAAAATGACGTAGGCCCATTAAAAATAATAAACAAACTGGTCCAGATCATTTAACATTTAATGATCCGCCTCCCTTATTTGTCTTTCACTGTAGGCACGTCAACCCATTTTGTTGAAGTGTTTTAAGACATCATCACTTCCTGCTAACGTGTTTAGACAAATCAGCACACAAGTCTTAACCTTGCTGATGCCCAGGCACGTCATAACACTATTTCTGACGTGCCTTCAACGTTATAGTTCATTTTTGCTCCCCCCAACGTAAACTAATTGAATGACATGGCTAGACACCTAGGATTGTAGGAACACAAGTTAGCAATTTCCTCAGACGTGCCCACTATAACCTGAAATTCCAATCGGATTAAATTTTTCAGGTAATATTACTAAAGTCCCTACTTTTTTACGATTTGTTACCTTTTTAAACGTCCTTACTATATTAATCATTTTAGTCTCTTGCGATTTCAAAATACATGACTTTAGCCCTTCTGTTAATCATCGGTTAGTCAAAGATAACAGATCCAAGGGCATTTTAATCCTTAAGGCATTAAAATTCAAATTTCTGACATATGCACGTTAATTAAAAACTTTTCCCACATGTGGGTCATAGTAAATATAATAAACAATTTGAAAAGACAAAAAACAAAAAACAAAAAAGAGGAATCTGGGAGGTGGGAGATTAATTTAAGAAGACAGCCATTCAGTGAGTGACATGTGTCACACACATGTCATTTTATTGTTATTTTCTCTTTCTTCTTCCTTCATTCACAGACACTCACTCAGTACTCTGCTTTCTTCTTCTTACACAAATACTCACTCTGCTTTCTTCTTCTTTCTCATCATCATCAGCAACCAAGATCTCATTTTTTTACTCTGCTTCTTCAATCACAATGTCATCAAACACATGCCTCCTCTGACTCCTCCTCGGCATCATATCATCGTCTTCTTCGTCATCGTCATCTTCCTTATCTCTCTCTGCCGCATCTCCCACCACCAACTCTATCTTCTCCGCCAACAACCACCGCGCAAACACCGCCCCATAAGAAGTACTAGTCCCACCACTCTCATTTTCTTTCCCTGTTTCTTAGTCTTTTTTTTTACAAAGGAAATTACAAGATGATATTTTTTGCAAAGTTCTCATTTATATTTTTTATTTTTTATTTATATTGTGCTATTGAATGCTGATGTTGTTAAAACTCTAGAGAGAATGCAATTCGGTTAGAGGAGAAGGAGAAGGAGAAGGAGAAGAAGGACATTGCAATGTCGAACCAAATAATGGAAGAAGCCGATGAATAAAAAGTAGAATTCTACATGAAGAGGGTTGTCACTTGCCACAATAACAAAGTCACTGAATAGTGAATTGACATGAAATGCTTCAAAACAAAATGTGGGGTTTATTGATATTGATAGCAGTTTCTTTTTAATTTTTAATTTCTAATTTCTTCATTACAATGAGTACATGTAAATCAACCCCTCCTAAACCGTAAGGATTTAAAAAAGCATTTTAAATAGAATTATACGTTTGAGTATAATACTAAAATGATGTAATAAATATAGAATTTTACTATTTTTTTAATGTCAAATTTGACATTAATATATATATTGGAAATGGTTTTATGATTATAAAAGTTAAATAAATAAGAGCGAGAGATCCTCACTTGGATTGCTGTGAGATTTACTTGTGCATTGATTACAAAATCAAAAATTAATCAATAAATTCACATTATGACTTGGATGATATCGGAAATAAATATTTTCGCTTGCATCATATATTCATCCATCGCTAAACATCAGTGTTCGAAAACGCGGCCGCCTAGGCCGATTAATCAGTTCAATTTGGATTGGTGGCGGGCAACTACGGAGAAAAGTGGAAATCGGCCGAATTATGCGGTGGCCGCTTAATCGGGCACTTTGCCGCGTAATCGGACACGTGGCCGAGTAATCAAGCTAGGCGCCGTTCTTTTGCACCAGAAATCAGTTGGAATAAAGGCTCGGGATCACCGTTTCCGGCGACTGGACGAGCTCGGGGTTGGTCGACAATGGAGGCAGGCGTGAGGTTGAAGATGAAGTTGAGAAAGGTGGGGTGCGTTTAGCAACGGTCTGGGGTGTACGCAGGAGTCAGGTTGGCCAACGTTTGAGCTCGTGTTTGGGCCTGGCCTGTTGCCCCATTTTATTGAAACGCAGCCGTTTCATTGATGTGTTGTTATCACTGATTTGAGTTGCAAATTATGAAACGCCCCCTGATCTCTTATAAAATCACAATAGCTTCAATCTTCCTTCAATAGTTACACTTATACCCCTAATTGACCAACTTTATAAATACCTGAAAAGAATTTTGTTTGGATTTGATAATTGAAATTTGTTTGAGATTGGATTTTTATACAGGAAAATAAAAAAATAGGCTTAAATTCGCCGGCCGATTAATCACCGACTAATCGCCTAGGCACTAGGCGGTGGGTCTCCGCCTAACTAGCGCCTAGCGCCTACTATAACACTACTAGACATAAATGGGCACAAAATAATATATCTAAATTAAGTTATTGCTTTTAGCTCAAAAATATATGTACCACAAGAGAAAGTGATGGAATTCTCATCTTTACTTGACAAAGTAGCCAAATTGTTGAGCTTCATCCCACAAAAATCAGCCAGTTCCAGTTGTAGAATCTGAATATGAATTTCTCTTTGTTTTGATTGGATCATCATCAATTTGACTCTTGTTTGTATGGGCCAATGTGTTGGGTACCAGAGAAGGCCCATTTCAATTGAGGGCCCAATTACTACATATTATTTACTCAAACGTCACCGTATCAATGCCACCACCACCTTGTGTTGTTGAATACAGCTGGTTTGGTTTTTGTTTTTAAATTTGCTTGGAAACTGCACTTCTGCACTTACTGACACCACTGTTGACTGTTGAGGAAACATGTTGTCAGGGTCAAGTGTGATTTTGGAGAAGAAACAATTACTAAATAACAATAATTATTTATTATTATTTACTTCTTCATGATAATTTTTGGTGGCTATCTACTCTAGTCTCTTCGTACAAGAACAAAATGGCAACATACTAATATTTATGTATGAAATATCAAATCACACTTCAATAGAATTAATTACTTTCTGAGATGAGATAATATATAATTAATTAAAAAAATATTAAATCTGTTTTCAAAGTTTATTTTTTGAATAATGCAGGTGCTAACCGATCAGCACCAAAAATACTGACCCCCCCTATTAACAAGAGATGAGGAGATTTAGTAGCAAATAACAACAATGATTATTAGCACTTGAAGTTATAATACTTTTAGAAACAGATTATGTAATTAGACCTAACAATTAACTTGAATGGGAAACATTATGCTTAATTGTTCACTAATTAGATTTTGATCTTCCGATCTACCCAAAACTCCTCTTGATAGTGAACATTTAAGAATCATGGATGAAAAGAAAATATAGAGGGAATGTAATAAGGGTCCTTCAAGCAGGGAAGAGCAAGCAATAAATAACAAAAAATGCTACACAACTATACATCCTTTTCTGGTTGCTGGTGTGAAGAGCAAGTTACAGAGGATATTACGTAACCTTCTAACTTGACATCAAGAAAAGTACAAAAATAAGCATCTTGCAACAGCATATTCTCTACAGTTAGGGAACATACCTGAAGGTGAGGTTGATTCGAGTAGCCTCTGCTTTGGCTATCTCGTTGAGTGTAGCCTCTCATCACCAACAGTGATCCATGCTTTAGTGTGAATGAATGATGATCAGGGTTACTGCTCTTTTTTAAACGCTTGCTCACAGGTTCATCATCAGATCTTCTCTCTAGCAAGCACAACCACAGAAATTCATACGCATACAATTAGTGAATTGTATCTAAGTCTAGTGAACCTATCACGGCTTGGTCTTAATGGTAACATGCTAAGAACTGGAAAGGGGAACGATTTGAAATTTATATCTTTCTTAACTAACGGTACTCAGCCCTCGTGCTCATTACATAATCTCTACAAAAAGCCTATATCTAATTCTGTAAAAAATCCAGAAGCATCACCCTCGAGCACAAACGGAAAAAAATCCACACACTACCTCAACGAATATAAACCTCATTCATCATTGATAATTTCTGTAGAAACTTGCTTCAACTACAATGCTTCCACAAACCTGAATATTCATGACAAAATACCTCCAAATTTAGGCTTTCCATTCACTTTCTCTTCCTATATACAATACAACCAGTACCAGTTTTACTTCCACTAACACAATATTCTAAATCTGAACATAATACAACGCAAAACCACCAATCAGTTCACAGATTCAAGCCAATCTTAAGCAGAAGATCAAGTTGCCACAAGTAAAAAACATATAATCAGATTGAATAACGAAATGCGGATCAATTCAACAATTACTACATCTACAATTTTACAACCATCAACATCAATCCAACATCTTAAACAAATTATCAGCTCATGAACTCAAGATAAAAATGTCAACTTTACTCATCACAACATTTCAATTTCTAATAAATTACAAACTTTTATAAATCAAAGTCCACAAAAACACTGTCAACAAACAAAATTAACACAGTTAAAACATCTGATTAATAAATGTAATATACAAAACAAAATTATTCACCATTCTCACTGCCAAGTGGAAGCTGACCTGTCATCGCTTGCTATCGGAATCGACGATCTTGGAGTCGGTGATGGACCTAGAGTGCTGCACGATTGACCGTCCGATGGAGTAGATCCAGTCCTCCTTCTCAGAGTCGGCGATGAAGTACATCGTCTCCGTCCTCAAGCTCAGCTCGAAAGCGTACTGCTTGTTGAGCACGTCCTCAGCTCCCTTCACCGTCAGGCAGGACGCCACCGGGATGACGCCACGTGTCCTGGAGGCGCGCATCACCATCGATTCCTTGAACCAGAGCAGTTTGCCTTGTTTCAAGACGAACCATCGGCGGCGCCACGTTTTGATGTACTGGCCTTGTTTGGTCAGCCACCCGCTATGCGTTTCTTGTTATCGGGTGAAGCCAGTCTGAGAAAAAACTTCTGTCCATGGCTAGCAACCTGGCTTGGGCTTCTGGTTTTCACAAAATTCATTGAAATTCCTTTCCAATTACCTTTGCCAAGTGGGAAACATCGCAAGCACTTGGCAAAGGACATTGGAGAGGAATTTCAATGAATTTCTCTCTCTGATTCCGATCGGTGAAACATCGCAAGTTGCGTTATTGTTCCGAGAAATCCATGATTAAGGAGTGTTTGGCAGGGATGAAAACAGAGAGAAAAAATTTTTGAACTGAAAATCGTAAATTTCTTGTTTTGAGTTTTTAGCAAAGAAAATAAAAGACGTGAGACGGATCTGTGTGTTATTTATAGGATACGCCAAAATCACACGAATGATGTACGGAAAAGGAATCCTAGTTGGACAAGGACGCGCTGTGGGCCTGTGGCCTGTGAGTGTAGGAATTCTTTTACTCGTTTAGTCTGTTTGTATCAGTGTTGTAAAAGTCGCTAGCGCCAGTCGGGCGGCGACCCACCGCCTAGCGCCTAGGGGGATTAATCGGAGCCAGAAGTTGGCCATCGGCCAGATTTTTTTTTTTTAGTATTTTTTTTCCTGTAATTCAAAAAAATCATAATATTTCATATTTTTTTTTTCATATTTTGAAACTAAAATTGAAAATCAAATTCTAAAAAACTCAATATTGAGAATCAAAATTCCATATACAACTAAATAAAATCCAACAAACTAAATCAAATTCCAACCAAAGTAAATAATTTCCAAGTTCCAACCAAAGTAAAAAACTAAACAAAATCCAACAAATTAAATGAAATTTCAACCAAGTAATTCAAATTTCAAGTTCCAACCAAAGTATTCTTTTTTTTTTTTTTTTTTGAAAAGGCCAAATATATTCAAAACCAAAGACAAACCACAGAACAAAGCAGGGGACCAAGAGACCCACAAACAAAAGCATCAAAGGAAAGCAACACAAACAGCCACACTAAAAGTCTAAAATTGTTGCAGAGTAATGACACCTACAAAAAAAACAAAAACCCCACCAGACAACCCCACAAAGAACCCCACAATACAAAACGAACAGAAAGAGCAAAACAAACGCACAAGACGCCACCAGCACCAGCAGAAGCGAAGACGAGAGTAGAGAACCATCCAGAAAGCTGGAGGCCGACAGCGACGGCGACGGCGACGAGCTGGACGACGACGGCGACGACCGGCGGAACTGGAGGCGACGAGCTGGAGGCCGACGGCGACGAGCTGTTTTGGTTGTGGTTTGCTATTTGAGTTCTCAGATCTTTAGTTCTCGCCTCTCAATTTCTCACTTCTCACCTATTTCAATTTTTTTTAAATGAAACTGAAACCTAACAACTTACACTCTTACAAAACGGCGACGTTTTTCGTTCAACTGCACAAGTCGGTCAAAATCGGTTTGACCGACTGGAATCCGACTTGCCGACTTCCTCCGACTAGGCGGCGACTTCCTTCTTCCCGCCTAATCTGGCCGACTGCCCTGAAATCGCCGCGGTGGTGCTTCGACTAGCGCCTAGGCGCCGACTAGGCGGGTCTAGGCGTCGACTTTTACAACACTGGTTTGTATACTGTATAACCAGAAAATCCTACGGTCAAAATTCGGTCAAAATCGTAGTGTTTGGGGCACCGGCAATCTATGAACAATGTTTTGTCGTATGCTTTGGATTCCCTGTCGAAAAAAAGCTATAGGAAGGGGGGTCTTGTCGGAATCTACTCGACACCCAAGTTAGACAATTTATAAACAAATAAAATAATTTCGAATCAACAATAAAAATTAATAAAATATAAATCAAACCGTAAATAAAATTGGTCGAGCCCTGGGTGGTGTCATTCATATAGCCTTAGGTTAGCTTGGGCTGAGCGTATAGTTGGGACGTAGAGCTCTCAATTTGAACGTTGCCATCAGACTTGTAAAATATGGGTGGTGGTCGAATGAGCTTTCGTCGTACTAGGCCGAGACATTTTTTGAAATGGAGCAGAGAATACATAGTTTCTTGGTTAAAGTCTATTGGAGTCGACATATGTCGAGCAACCAATGTAGTGGCAAAAGGTCGGTAGGTGGATGATTTGTAGTAGATGTGGTCTACGTGAAATGTAGAGCAACTCATTGATCTTTGCATAAGTTGGGAACAGAGAATTGTGAGAGTGGGTTCAATTGGTCCCACCATTTCTTATTTTTGTCATTTTGTGTGAGTAGGAGTTGGTGGAGAGGAAAATAATGGGCGGTGGACGTCAATAGAGGAGGGAGCCTCCTATTTATAGCTGATGAGTGAAGACTCAGATCACGTAATCCCATCGATCTCGGTTTGAGATCATGGACCGAGATACTTGATTTGTTGAGATTTGAATTTGAACTGTTCAGTTGAATGACTATCTTGACTTGGTCTTTGCTGACTTGGTCATGGGCTGTAACTATTTGGATTTACGTTGGGCCTGTCTTCCATTGGGCCTCAATATTTGGCTACCACAGTTAGCCCCCCACTCTCTGAGTTGAAGCCTTCAAGTCAAGAGAGTAGTTTGTTTCAATCGAACTCTTGCGTCGAACGACAGATAGATTTATCGAATAAAGCGCGGTGGTCGATCGACCATCTACTATTGTTTACATTTAAATCGCGCACATGCGTTATGGGTCGACATGAAATAAGCCTGTAAACTTATGCACGTTCGATCGACATGATTATTCTTTTTTATTGAAGTCGCGTACAAGCGTTATTGGGTCGATATGAAATAAGCCTGTAAACTTATGCACATTCGATCGACATGATAATTTTTTTATTGAAGTCGCGTACAAGCGTTATTGGGTCGATATGAAATAAGCCTGTAAACTTATGCACATTCGATCGACATGATAATTTTTTTATTGAAGTCGTGTACAAGCGTAATTAGGTCGATACGACCTTTATTAATGTTGGAAATCGCGTGCATGCGTTATTTTTTGGGTCGACAAGACCTTTTTTACATAGAATATCGCGTACATGTGTTATGGGGTCGGTCCGACCATTTCATTCACAAATTTCGCGTACATGCGTTGTGAGGTCAACATTTATAGAACACTCGTTGTAGAGAGAATTTTGTAGAATGCTTGATGTAGAGCGAAATTTATTGCTCGTTGTAGATCGACATTTGTAGAATGCTCGTTGTAGAGCGGCATTTGTGCATCATTTAAAATGCAAGTACGCAAGTAAACAATGTTTTTACTAAAACGACAAAAGCAAGGATCATAGAGTGAAATGTGTGTGTGGGGATAGATAGTTAGTGTTAGTTGCCATGCAATGTCGTGATAATATAAGCAAAAAACAATAAATAGGAGAAGATGTATAATTATAAAAAGTGAGAAAAGCTTGGATGTAGGGTGCAGAATATACCTTATAATTCCAATTTTGCGGTAGTATGCTGACTCGACAAGCAGTGATATACTCATAACTTTTTAGTTTTTCGTTCACTTTTTGTTACAATTCGTCGTTTGACTTGGAGTTGAAGAGTGTGCCCAAAACTTTGGCCTGACTTGGAGTAAGCAATGTAGCTCGACGAATAGAGTTCGACAGTCGACATGTAGCTTGACGGAGGGAGTTCGACAGTCAGCATATAGCTCGACGGAGTGTTTTAAACGACCGACGACTTATTGTAGATCGACACAAAAGTGGTGTGCCTCATTCTTTTGTCACTCGACCATGCATTTGTTCGACCATGCATTTGATAATGTAGTTAAATAATTTTAACATAATCACTTTGTCGCTCGATCAACACGCATTTGATAGATGAATCAATATAATATAATTACTCTTGTCGGTCGACTATATAAACCAGCATGTATTTGATATAGTTGAATCATTATAACATAACTCACATGTCATTCGACAATTATAGTATTTGCTTGCTATAGTATTTGCATGCAATTGATAAAGTAATTTAATCATTTAATATAACTTCTTTGTCATTCGACCATGTCTAGATCAGCAAGCATAAAATATCTGAATCATTAATACAATGCATTTGTCGTTCGACCATGTCAAGATCAGCATGCAAATTTTCCCTTTTTTTTATTTTTTTTTTATTTTTTTTTTAATACAAACATTTATTTTGACTTGGAGCACAAAAAACTTGAATTTTTATGAAACTAAAAACGTGTAGCCTGAAGTCGATCAGTTCAAAATTAAAAGCAAGGTGCCTCGACACAAAACCAAGCAACGAAATAATTCAGTATGGTGACATACCTCAATATAGAGCGTTATTTGTAGCTCGCCGTAGCGCTTCTATTCTTAGCTCCATAGAGCGCTTTTTGAAGCTTCTTAGAGCGTTTATTTTATGGCTCGTCGTAGAGCGAAATTTGGAGAGATCGACATAAAGCGAAATTTGGAGAGCTCGGCATAAATTTTCTAAGGATCGTAACTTGATCCAATTTCATATGGAGAGCTCGATGTAGAGCGACATTTGTAGAACGCTCGTGGTAGAGCGACATTTGTAGAACGCTCGATGTAGAGCGAATTTTTGTAGAACGCTCGTGGTAGAGCGACATTTGTAGAACGCTCGATGTAGAGCGAATTTTTTTTTTTTTATTATTTTTTTTTTTAGAGGCTCCATAGAGCGTTTTTGTGGCTCTTAGTCAAGCGCCTTTTTTTTTTAGATGGGCAAAGATGAAGACAATATATGGTAAAATATTATATGGAGAATATGGTAAGACTTTAACATAATAGTAAGAATAGATGTGGTAGCCAAAAATAGCACAGCCCAAACACCGAGGCCCAATTTTAGAAATCCAAGAGATGAGCCAGATGGTCTGCTGAAGCAAGCATGATCTGGCCCAACGAAAGACAAGCCCAACGTGGGCCCAAAGGAAATTCAAACCTTTACCAAGTCTGTAAAAGACTAAGTCAGTTGTGCAATTCAAGGGACTGACCAAGTCAATACAGTTGAAGCAGATTGAGATCCCAAAGATCTCGGAGGATAAAAACCACAATCTCAACCCATGATCTCAGGATCATACAACCACTTCACTTGGGGAACACTCCTCACCCGCTATAAAAGGCCACCACCATTTCATAAATGGAAAAAGAAAGTATCTACAAAAAACAAAGCTAATTAGCATCTCCAAACTCTGTTCATATTTATTCCAGCCACCGGAATTCTACTTGATTCACAATCACGATTCAAGTATAATAAACGCTCAGCCCAAGCGAACCTAAGGCTAATAAACCGATCCCCACCTTTCCATTTTTCTACATTACATTTCTGTTTTAAGTTCCTTTTGCAGGTTCATCGAAGTTCAGACGACCATATCCAGACGACAGTCGACATCGACCAATCGACTATCAACTAAGTTGCTGGTTCATCGAAGTTCAGACGACCATATCCAGACGACAGTCGACAGTCGACATCGACCAATCGACTATCAACTAAGTTGCTGGTTCATCGAAGTTCAGACGACCATATCCAGACGACAGTCGACAGTCGACCAATCGACTATCAGCTAAGTTGCTGGTTCATCGAAGTTCAGACGACCATATCTAGACGACAGTCAACAGTCGACCAATCGACTATCAGCTAAGTTGCTTTGGGCCTGATACCACCCGACCCATTTGACGTACCACGTAGTTCGACCACTTACAGGTGTCGAGTCGACTCCTACAAGACACCCCTTTTTAGCTTTGTTCTACAGGGAATCCAAATCATTTGACAAAGAACCATTCATAGATTGCCGGTGCCCCGAGTATCACGATTTTGACCGAATTTTGACCGTAGGATTTTCTGGTTCTACAATAGACAAATTATTCATCGACAGTAAAAGCATCAAATGAATAAAATTGAAGATAAATCAAGATTCTCGATTAATATGGCAACAAACTCGATTAATATGGCAACAAACTACAAATATACTGACCTTTCTAATAATTCGTGTTTCGTTCATGCGTCCGAGTGCAGCGGTCGCCTTGATTATGTTATTGACATCATTATGTTATTGACGAAGATGTCGATCACCAAGAAGAAGAGAATCCAGATTGATGCTTTATTTGAATTTTGTTTTCTCGATATGTGATGTATGTTGGATGTAGGTTGAGGGGACGGGCTGAAACAATGACCCCAGATAAATTCGTATACTGTCGTTCGACAAAATAGGTTAACACCCTTCTTTATAACTAGTCGACGCTGTGAGTAATTTATTGAAGACATTTAACTTTACAACTGCTTTGTATACTTTGTAGACCCACATAGGGCACTCACTTATACTTTTCCAAATTGAGAGCATGCAGCTTGGTTTTGAGCATCAGATTTGATTTTCTTTATTTGATAGAGCTTACAATTGTAGAACCTGAATACTCGTCGCTCGACATAGAGCTTATTTGGTCTTTCACTGGCAAAAAAGTTCCACTTGTCATTTTTGTAAGATTTATTTAGAAATTTTGAATGTTGCTGGACAGAGATCATTAGAAATTTCGAATTGCCGCTCGACATAAATCAAATATTATATTATCTCACATGGATAAATATCCATTTACTTGAACGCCGCTTGATACGGTGCTTTCTGTAAATTCGATTTGTAATGTAGAAGATCTGCATCTTGCTCAATATAGAGTGTTTTGTCATATGTTACTCAAAGTAGACCAGTGGTTCATCAAATAGGCAAATCATTGATAGCAAAATACTCGGCAGTAAAAGCATGGCAAAAGTACTGACTAATACATCAAAAATCCATCCAAATTTTCACGAACTTGATATCACAAAATAAAAAAGAACATGTCTAAAAATATACTAACCTTTCCCAATTTTTGTGATTTGTTTTACCAGCACTTTGGAGAATTGTGAAGGAGTTGTACTGTGTATAATTAGACTGTCCTGGAGTGTCAATATCTAAATTGCTTTTTTGTTCAATTGAATTTTTCTGTATATTTACATTAAAAAGACTCACAAAAAATATTGTTAACACGAAATAATTCATCAGAGCAAACAATAATTCAACTGGCTTTTGATATTTATGGAGCAAAGAGAGAAAGTGATGCATGAAAGATTAAAATCATTTATTAACCGGTCTCACAGTCACAGATAATTAAAATACTTATCTAATTTAGCGATTACTTGATGGCTGTATGAAGGTAGTCTGATGAGTGCTAGTTGAACCTCAAGATCCAATCCTACAAACAGGTTAGTTTTACCAAAATGATTGTCAAGGCCCCACGGTGGGCGCCAAACTGTAGAACCAGAAAATCCTACGGTCAAAATTCGGTCAAAATCGTAGTGTTTGGGGCATCGGCAATCAATGAACAATGTTTTGTCGTATGCTTTGGATTCCCTGTCGAAAAAAAGCTATAGGAAGGGGGGTCTTGTCGGAATCTACTCGACACCCAAGTTAGACAATTTATAAACAAATAAAATAATTTCGAATCAACAATAAAAATTAATAAAATATAAATCAAACCGTAAATAAAATTGGTCGAGCCCTGGGTGGTGTCATTCATATAGCCTTAGGTTCGCTTGGGCTGAGCGTATAGTTGGGACGTAGAGCCCTCAATTTGAACGTTGCCATCAGACTTGTAAAATATGGGTGGTGGTCGAATGAGCTTTCGTCGTACTAGGCCGAGACATTTTTTGAAATGGAGCAGAGAATACATAGTTTCTTGGTTAAAGTCTATTGGAGTCGACATATGTCGAGCAACCAATGTAGTGGCAAAAGGTCGGTAGGTGGATGATTTGTAGTAGATGTGGTCTACGTGAAATGTAGAGCAACTCATTGATCTTTGCATAAGTTGGGAACAGAGAATTGTGAGAGTGGGTTCAATTGGCCCCACCATTTCTTATTTTTGTCATTTTGTGTGAGTAGGAGTTGGTGGAGAGGAAAATAATGGGCGGTGGACGTCAATAGAGGAGGGAGCCTCCTATTTATAGCTGATGAGTGAAGACTCAGATCACGTAATCCCATCGATCTCGGTTTGAGATCATGGACCGAGATACTTGATTTGTTGAGATTTGAATTTGAACTGTTCAGTTGAATGACTATATATCTTGACTTGGTCTTTGCTGACTTGGTCATGGGCTGTAACTATTTGGATTTACGTTGGGCCTGTCTTCCATTGGGCCTCAATATTTGGGTTGTGCTATTTTTGGCTACCACATATACCTTATTTGGGATATATTCCGGATACCCTTTCCAAATAAAATTTTCTAAATAAGTCTATCAAATTACTCTATACATATATGAGTTGGCACTTGGCATGCATACACATATCATATTTAGGGGTCGGTATGGCTCAATTCAATTCAATTTTGAGTAAAACAGAATTAAACCGCAAAACATTCTGCTTTCATTTTTCTGCACATATTTGAATATATTAACATGGTGAACCGAACCTAATTAATTAGAGAAGTATTTACTAATTAGTAATCCTAATAAAGGTAAGAGAATTTAATTATTGATTTGTGATTATTGTATTTATTAAAATTAATTGAGAATCAAATTACGTGGATCTCATACACAAATTGGGAATTAAGTTATGCGAGAAAGGAAACTTGATTCCTCTCTCTCTCACTTAAGGAATACCTTTCCTGATTCTTTTCTATGAAACTAATTCCCTTTTATTTCATTCCAGATCAGTAAACGCGCATAGGTTTAAATCTTTTATAATGGAACTTTGAATTTTTTACATATTATTTTAACTCTATGGACAATAGGAGCATATGGACCATAAGATGCCTTTTGTAATTATTTTTCTACTTTTAATATTTATAAAATGCACCCCATGAATTTCCATCATTCACAAAAGAATCTCGATGACTCGTCTCGATTTCTGACTCCATCGGTCACACCTTGACTGATATATGGTGATTAACTTCGATTTTTTTTTTCTTTCACAATTACAATAAATTCGGGATTTTAGGATTTTCTGAGGTAACCCACATGCCAACTCATCTCCCCGGATAAATTATATCGGTGTATAGATGTGAAATGTTTGAATAGTAATGGTGGTATCAGGTATTTATGAAAATACCATAGAATCACATTACAATTTATTCAAAATTAATAAAACACTTCTAAATACAAACACAATTCACGCATTTAGAAGACTTCAAAGACTAGATTCAGTGCTTTAAATTTACTCACAGATTTTCATTGAATTAGTTTGGGGTGAGACTTGAGAAAGATGACAATTTAATTTCGTTATTATATTTTATTTTATTTGGAATTGTGCTGGGCCCAATTCATTCCTATTTTATAATTCTCTACTTTGTCTTAGGCTGCTAATTATCAAGTCAATGGTCTTATGGGCCGTTTAAGGGCCTAGCCCACTTCAATCCTGATGTGCCCTGGCATGTCATGAAGCCGCTGATGATGTACCCTGGCCTGGCGGCCTAGCATGTCAAGCTGTGTTTACTTCTTCTATTTGGACCCTGACTCTCGACCCGATTGTAAAGAAGACCGAAGCACACCACCGATACAAATACCATGTGTGCGTCAACGACACTTATCTCTATATATATAAAAAAAAATAGTTTGGTCTCCACACAAAAGAAAGTAGTTGTCATAGAATGAAGTCTGCGAAATGGTTTTGCTTATTGTATTATCTAGGACAAGCTTATTGTTTTGTGTAATTAAAGGCTGGTTAGTTAAACTCAAACTTTTGTGTCTAGTTAGTGCCTTTGTGGTAGACATGAGATACATACAAATGGCAATAAGAGGAGCATTTGTCTTAGTACAGCAGAATCTGCCATGAATTTTAGATAATGAATTGAAACGCCAACATTAAAGAAGAAGAATCTGGACATCGAATTTATGACCTTATATTTGACAATTGACAATTGGCAATAAGATTTTGAATTCAATTGGACTGTTAATTGTCTACCTTATCGCCTTGGACTGCTTCTCTTACCTGATTAGATCAATAGATCCGGCCATACAATGAATGAGTAGAGTAGATTCGTTTTTGTTATACAGATAGTTTAATGGTTATATGGGAATTGAAGTGTATATATATATAATATATGGTGTATTGGTGATTGAAGTGAAAACTATAGGCCGAGAAACGGGTCAACTTTGAAGAAATTTTTTCATTTTTCTGCAACCCTTTTAAGTCTTATGGTAGTGACAAGTGCATGAATATAAAAGAAGTATATTTTAATTATGTTCAATGACCGAATGGATTCATTATGATTATGAATATGAAGAAAATTTAACTAAGTTGCCTGTATAATATTCACTAATATGGACACGATGAAGTCAAACTAAGTTTTTTTGTTCAAATTCAGAAATTTGATGTCAGAGAGGTGGAATTAAATGCTGTTCACTAGCTTGTTTGATTGGTTGAGTAAATGTTTTAAACATGAAATTAATTAGAACAGTATTATTTTACGACTTTTTGGAAGCTGCTCTTTGTCTATCATTGATGCCTGATGGTGACCTCTACTTTCCATATGTGTAGTTGTAGCAATTAGCAAATATAGAGATACTCAGACTTGGATATGTGTTAGAATTGAGTGGATAAGTATTGAGAAATCCTCCCCCCTCTCCCTCTCCCCCCCTCTCTCGCAACATTGTGAATCACTTGTCCAAAGTTATCTTTGTTTTCTACATATAAACAGGTGTTCCGAGTTTTGGAACCTCTGCCCTTTTTCCTTTTTTCCTATCAAATACTAACATATATATATGTTCACTCTATACATTATAATCTAGGTGGAATTAACTTATCCAAAAGCCATATGAAGAGGGCTGAAGTTGGTTGAGTCCTATGAGGCTCTATCATTGTTTCAAAGCACCTCTTAATTACATTCTCTGGATTATTTTTCCTAAATAATCCTTATAATTGGATTGATTGAGTTATCAGTTTAGAGTAGAGCACACCATTGTTGTAACTCCCTTGCAGTTTTAGGCAAGTTACAATGTTCTTTGAAAGTCAAGGTCACTCACAAATTTCAATTATTCAATTGTTCGCCTGAAATTTAGGGGCCGGGTATAGTAGCATGGCATATTGAACAAGTCTACAATGGTGACATGTTGATGTGTGTATGTCACCTCTCTACCAAGTTTAATTTGGACTTTGGAGCATCAAGTATTAATTTATAAGAAAACTGCAATTGGGTTATATATACCCCGCTTCCTATCAATTATTATGTATTTTTCCGATCCTGAAAAATACATAAAAGAATTTAGGATAAAGATAGTATTTCAAACTTGAATTACATAAGAAGTTCAGAGAAAAAGAAATAGAAGAGATACAAGGGGGATAATTTGCATTTGCAATATATATTTGATATCCTCATTCAATAGTTCTCAGGCTATTTATAAGCCAATAATACATGCATAAACAAAGGAAATGGGTGCTTCCAGCAGCACGTCTACACTACCAATCCTCCTAATCTAAACTGAATTGTAAACATCTTATTGTCTCCAACAGCCTAACCTACTCTTGACTTAGTCTACTTACAGCCAACAACACTTGGCACGTTCATGAAGTGCAACCAACAACCCATGTAGTCCATGAAGTCCCACGTTCCACAAGTGTAGCAGCACCATGCACGACCCAAGCACGTATCATTCCACTGAAGATAATGGAGATAATGGATAGTGGATACAATCCACTATTTCTCCTACTAATTAACAACGAAATAAAGCAAAGAGAAGGCAACAAATTAGGGAGCATAATAATGACATAAATTAAAGAGTAAAAAAAGTGAACACATCATGTTGTTCCATGAAAAAAAAAAGATGGCCTCCAGGAATTTTGTTGCTTTGCTGTTTCTTGGCCTCCTTGTCACGCTTCTCTTAACCTTGGAAGTGGCTGCAAAGCAACTTGGTAAGACTTCTCTCTTGAGTCTTTTCATTTGCTTATTTATACAAGTGGTTGCATCAAAATATATTGTTTATTTTTTATTTTTACATAATGCACATACATTGATTAGTTGTGTAATTAAAAGGTGAACATGTTAGCGGCACAGCTTACCAATGGTGATCCTGTGGGTACCGGTTTTCACGATGATATCTCTACGGACTGGAATTCATACAATCCATAACTGTATTAGGTGGTGTTGATTGAAAATTCTTTAAGTTTAAGCTAAACTATATTACAAGTAAAATAAGAGTAGGAACCGGCTAGCTTAGTTTAGTTATGTAAGAGGTCTTGTCTTGGAATCTAATTCCTCCTGCTAATTATAAAAGTTGAATTAATAAATGGTGAATTCAATTAGGATTTTAAAAGACTTTTAATGACTTTTATGAAATTAAAAAGTTTAGGTCTATTCAATGTAGACTTTTAACGACTCTATAAAAGTAATGAGGTATTCAATATAGAGTTTTAAAAAGTCTTTAAAAGTCATGTGGTATTCAATCAAGACTTTTTAATGGTCTATGAAAGTTATGAGGTATTCAAAATCTTAATGATTTTTAATGACTTTAAAATATCAATGACTTTTAATGATTTTTAGTTATAACAAATCTCACAATTTGTCTTCCATTCCTACCAAAGATTTTGAATGACTTTTTTTTTTTAAAAAAAAATAGAAAGAATTTCACTTTAAAAGAAAAATATAAAACTCTTCAAAAAACATCAACCACTAAATATATGTTTTATTTTCAAATAAACGCACACTCATTTTTAACAAATTTCATAATAAAATAAAATGAATAACTTTAAAATGAATACACATTAAAAAAAATAATACAAACATTAACGATCTATAAAAAAAAAAAAAAAAAAACTAAAAAATAATATAAAACAACTCTTCATCGGTTATGCAATAAGGACGAGAGATTTCATATTTTTTTACCTATATTTTTAAAGCAACTAAACAACACCGAAAGAAATCAAATGAACTTCATTTATGTAAAATAAAAATAATAAAAGACAAAAACCACTACTTAACCATATCAATATGTCATAATCAAAGTCGTGTATGAACGTGACTCCATGTAATTATGATCAATATCAAACTACCCATTTTTAGGCATGGATCTTATTCAATAACTAGGTGCGGTTTTTATATTTTATCTTTAGTAACTTGAATGAACTTTTGGTTGATTTTTTATACTCATTATCATACTTTCGTTGAGACATGTAAACATTAATAATATTTTGACTAATTATAAAAAACAAATAAAATTTTGACTAATTATTAAAAAAAAAAAAAAAAAAGGAGCATAATGTCTTTATAATACAAAATATTATTAAAAATAAATAAATTAAAATCACATATATAGACATTTAATGAAGCACATGGAACCATGATGTGGAAAAGGAGATGAAGTTTTATATTTCTACTTTTTACTTATGATTACAATTGAGTTATTTTGGTTATTTGAGTTGAGTGCGTAATATAAATATTATATCATTTATTCATTATCTAAGTCATTGTAAATTTAACCTCGATTTTTCAACTGATGCTACATACAATCCAAGCAAGAAAAAGCTCATTGTCATATAAATCCAGAATCAATAACTGGCTTGATGATGAGAATACAATAAAATATAAATTACCCACAGGATCACCATTGGCAAAACACCACTCAAGTTTGACATCTCATTGATCATGACAAAGCTAAATTTTTTCATTTGGAGCCTCATAATGTAAACATTTTTTTTTTTTGATTGGAATACAACAACTGGAAATGATTACAACAACTGGGACCCTGCGAGGATAAGACACAACTACAAGCACAGCCCAAACAAACGCTCCCACAAACGGGGAGAGAGCACCCACACAATGGTGGGAGTTGGGACAACATCCACACTAGGAGGACCAAAGAAAATTTGCATATATCCATGTACGCCTTGACACTTGAACCTTGGTGGTGACGGTGGAGGGCTCCAAAGGAGGGTCTAACCATCTTGGCAAGGGGCCATAGGCATAATGTAAACATTGAATGAATGTGACAACCAATTACAAAATATAATAATGTTTTAGCTCAAAACACATTTTTAATACATATACAAAGTTTTTAGTCTGACCATCTCATAGTTGAAAGTCCCTTTTATTTTAGGCAAAGGCACCATTTTGGGAAGACAAGTCAAAGATCAATTATTTTTCATGACAAATTTAATTATATCTTACTACATTCTTCCATTGATCAGCCCACCATTGCCATTATTTGGCCTGCAAAATGGAATTAAATTAGAGAGAAAACCATAAATAGCCATAACACTTATCATACTTTTGTTTTTAACCACTTTTGAATTTTTAATTGTTTAATAACCACTTTTTTTTAAAAAAATTCAGTTTAGTACCATAAATTACTAGAGTACCCCTGAAAATAGTGTTTTTTAAACCTCGAAACAAACTTGAAATCACGACTAAATTGAAATACACAAACTTGAAATCATGCCTAAATGGAAATATTCAAACTTGAAATCATGCCTAAAATAGAAATATTCAAACTTGAAATCTGGACTAAATTGAAATTTGGCTTAGGTTTTTTTTCCCCTCTTTCTTCTTCCTCAGATTCAAATTAGGTTTAGGTTTTTTTGATTTCTCCTTTTTATTGCAGGTGCCGTCGCCGGAGAGCTATGGCCGGAGTTGCCGGACGTCGCCTGGACCAGCGGAGCCGCCGGCGTCACGAACCAGCGACGCACGAAGGCGTCGCCTGGTCGACGCACGAACTAGCGCCGCTGGTTCGTGCGTCGACCAGGCGACGCCTTCGTGAGTCGCTGGTTCGTGACGCCGGCGGATCCGCTGGTCCAGGCGACGTCCGGCAGCTCCGGCCATAGCTCTCCGGCGACGGCACCTAGAGGAGAATAGAGAGAGAGGATCGGGAGAGACAGAGAGCAGAGGAGAGAGAAGGAGAAAGAGAGAAAAAAAGAGGAGAGAGAGAGTTTTGGGGAGGTTTTTATACGAGGGTGTTTCAGTAATTTCTCAAAAAAGTGGTTAAAAACAATTAAAAGTATGCATGTGGTTAAAAAAGAAAATCTCATAATTAGATGGGTCAGTTTTGGCAATTTCTTAATTAGAAATAAATATATTTTCATGACATAGTTTCAAAATTCTACAACTACAACTTGAAGGTGGCTATCTGATAATCGGTAAAAACTTAATTTACCAATTATTAAGATATAATTAAATTCTGATCAATGATTAAGATATAATTAAATTCTATCTGATAATTTAATTATATCTTAATACATTCTTCCATTGCTCAGCCCAAAAAAAAAAAAAAAGAATAATATCATTTTCATTACATCACTGAAGAAAAACACTTTTTTAACACATATATAAAGTTTTTAGTCTGACCATCTCTTAGTTATTACACATTTTTAGGCAAAGTCAACATTTGGAAAGACGAGTCAAAGATTTATTATTTTCTGTGACCAATTTAATACATATTCTTCCATTGATCAGCCCACCATTAGAATTATTTGGCCTGCAAAAAGGATTTAAATAAATATATTTTCATGAGCCATGGTTTCAAAATTCTACAACTACAACTAGAAGGTGGCTATCCGATAATTGGTAAATTATGTCAACCGTATTGAAGACAACTAATCTCCTTTCAACATCATTGCTTGCATAAATAAAGGGATATGTAAAAAATATCTATAAATTAAAGAATTCATATAAAATTATCACAAGATCATATGATTTCAAGATCATTGGCCTACAACTAGCTAGATGGTGGGGATGTGATAAGTGATCATCAATGTCAACCATGCACCAAATGTTGAATGCAGGATATATATATATATATATACACACACACACACACCACAAATATTGGATCAAGATCACTTCTTTACTTTACAAAGAAGCCATATTATTCAGCTTCATATGCTAATGGAAACAACTCCTTTTGCACACATGATTCTGATTCTTAGCTTAGCAGCCTCTCTTTGTACTGCCATTTCTACATTTAGTAATCAAACAGATCAGGTCTCTTTGCTTGCTTTCAAGGATTCCATCACTGAAGACCCTCTCGGGGCGCTGAGTTCATGGAACAATTCTGTCAATCTATGCCAATGGCATGGAGTAAAGTGCGGAAGCAGGCACCAGAGAGTGTTAGAGCTGGACTTGAGGTTTCAGAGCTTGGCAGGGTCTATATCACCCTCCATTGGCAATTTGAGTTTCCTTAGGTCCATTTATCTTCAAGACAACCGGTTTCGAGGCAACATCCCGCTAGAAATCAGCCATCTCTCGCGGCTGCAGAATCTGAATTTCACTAACAACACTCTTCAGGGGGAGATTCCAATCAATTTGTCACTCTGCTTGGACCTCAGAGTCATTGAATTGCACTTCAATGATCTTGTTGGGAAAATTCCAGCAGCATTTGGTTCTCTTTCCAAGCTCACTTCTCTATCTCTTTTCTCCAACAATTTGCATGGAAGTATCCCCCCATCTTTTGGTAATCTGTCCCTTCTCGAAACACTCTCTCTCGGATCAAATAACCTTGAAGGAACGATTCCAGAATCAATCGGCCATCTCACCAATTTGAAGTATTTTGGTATAGGTGTGAATAAAATTTCTGGTACAGTTCCTCCTTCACTCTACAACATTTCCACCCTCACAGATTTAGTCATTCCATCAAACCAGTTAACAGGAAGTCTACCTCAGGACATCGGTATCACGCTCCCAAGCCTCCGTATAATTTCTACGGGAGGAAACCAATTCACCGGGCGTTTTCCACCTTCTTTCTCCAATGCATCTGGTATGAGAATTCTTGATCTATCTGAGAGCAGATTGTTCGGGTCAGTTCCTGTTGATCTTGGAAGAAGAATGAATGAACTTCGGTGGCTGAATTTTGGTGATAATAATTTAGGTACTGGGGTTGCTGGTGATACAAGTTTTGTTGATTCTCTAACCAATTGCACCAGGTTACAAATACTGGGATTGTATTCAAATGGGTTTGGTGGTGTTTTACACAACTCCTTTACCAATCTCTCAACTCAACTCAGAATACTAGATGCTGGAGGAAATCAATTTGTTGGAAACATCCCAGCTGGTATATCAAAATTTGTCAACTTAGTTGATTTTGGCTTGGAACAAAACTCTCTCTCAGGTTCTATTCCTTCTGGTATTGGGAAGCTTCAAAATTTACAAGCACTATCTCTAGGTCGAAATCGACTGTCTGGTTCAATCCCTGAATCCATAAGCAACCTCACTCAACTCTTCCAACTCAATTTGGAAGAGAACAATCTGACAGGAAGCTTCCCACAGAGCCTGGTAAACATTCACGGCTTGCAAATTTTAAATCTTTCTCACAACAACCTTGGTGGTTCTGTGCCTAAAACAATTAGCTTTTACTCCTCCTTAACCTCCATCAGCTTAGCTCATAACTCTTTTAATGGTTCCCTTCCTCTGGAGATTGGTAGCTTGAATAATCTACAGGAACTGGATATTTCCAACAACGATTTGTCAGGTGAAGTTCCAAGCACTCTTGGAAACTGTTTGAGATTGGAACACCTTCTTCTGGGCAGTAACATGTTTCATGGAAGCATCCCTTCCTCTTTTGGTGCCCTGAAAGGTCTGGTGGATTTGGATCTTTCTCACAACAACTTGTCAGGCACGATTCCATCAGATTTCGAGACACTTCCCTTTCTTGAGAATTTCAACTTATCTTTCAATAACCTGGAGGGTAATGTGCCAACCAAAGGTGCTTTTACCAACATGAGCGTGATTTCGATTTTCGGAAACAGGAATCTCTGTGGGGGTGTTCCTGAACTGCACTTACCGACCTGTGCCATTGAAGAGTCTGATAAGCAGAATAATCGTCTTGGCTCCAAAGTCATTATCATAATAGTTACTTTGGGTGTATGTTTGGTACTCATATTGCTTTCTGTTGCTTTTTACTGGAAAAGAAAGCCAAGAAAAGTTTCTTCCCCATCACCCCTTGGAGAGGGATTTTTAAGGGTATCCTATGACGAGCTTCTTAAAGCTACTGGAGGGTTTTCTTCGAAAAACTTGCTTGGTGCAGGAGGTTTCAGTTCTGTGTACAAAGGAATGCTCCACGAGGATGAAAAACCTGTTGCGGTTAAGGTATTTAATCTTGAAAAGTTGGGAGCTTCCAAGAGTTTTATTGCAGAATGCGAAACTCTAAGGAATACCAGACATCGAAATCTTCTCAAAATTATCACAGCATGTTCAAGCATAACTTTTGAAGGTAATGATTTCAAAGCTCTTGTTTTTGAGTTCATGCCCAATGGAAGCTTAGAAAGTTGGTTGCATCCAAGTGAAGATACAAGGAGGAAGTTAAACCTGACACAAAGGCTTAACATTGCTATCGATGTTGTTTCTGCCTTGGAGTATCTTCATCACCAAGGTGAAACACCAATTGTTCATTGTGATTTAAAGCCTAGCAATGTTCTACTTGATGAGGACATGATTGCTCATGTGGGAGATTTCGGGTTGGCCAAATTCCTTGCTGTAAACATAAGTAATCCAATTAAAGATCAAACCAATTCAATTGCAATCAAGGGTTCGATAGGATACGTTGCACCAGGTAAGAAATTCATTCATATCTTTAATTTCTAGTTGTAATAATTTAATATAATTTACACGCGATATTAAGAAGAAAAAATTGATGTTGTGTGTAGAATATGGAATGGGGGGATCAGCATCAAAACAGGGAGATATTTACAGTTATGGAATACTTTTGCTAGAGATATTGACAGGTAAGAGACCAACGGATGAGATGTTTAAAGATGGTCTAAGCCTACATAGTTTGTGTAAGAAGGCACTGCCTGACAGAGTGATAGAGATTGCAGATTCGAGTCTGCTAATACCAGAAGAAGACCTTGATGATCAAACTAACAGAAACAGAAATGCTGAGATTGAAGAATGCATGAAAGCTGAAATGAGAGAGTGCTTGATAACACTTGTAAGGATCGGGGTTGCTTGTTCAACACAAGTAGCCAGTGAAAGAATGGGTATAAGTGATGTAGTGATGGAATTAAATGCAATCAAGCAAGTATTTCTTGGTGTGGGCATTCATGGAGAGAGACGTATAAGGATGCAACTAGCTAGGCAAGAAACATCAGATAATGTTTAAATTGATGGAGGTATATTAGTATGACCACTAACATTATTTTGAGAAAGATGTAGCTAGTTTTCTTGTATCATCTTTGAAGATTCCTCTATAGTTTGAAGTCTTAATCTTTCTAAGAAATCCATGACCATACAACTAAACAAATGAATTCATGAAGCACTTCATTTAGCATAACTTGATTGTACTGAAGCTTACAAACCATTGATGAGCAAACAACACAATCAAAAACAAAAACTTTAATTTTGCAGGATTAAATATGTAATTGATAAATATAGAAATAAACTTATTCGACATTTCATTGGAGCGAAAATAGCAGGATTCAAGCTCTTACCAAATTGCTTGTAATGACCTGCGAATATCAAAGAATCAACACAGAATTAGGGTTGCTTTATATAAACATCAGATCATCATAATGTGATGACGTGTGTCGAAAATGATGAAGAATGAAGCTTTAATGGCAAGATTCAAACTTTGCTCAGTTAAAAACCCACCCGTGCTTTGGCTGACTCTAACTGAGTTGGTTTGATCGTGACTCGCTTATCGACTTGAAACTTGAAAGTCAAAACCCAACTGAAGGCGCTGACTTGTCCTATCTAGGCACGTAAGTAGGTGGGAGCTGATGTGCTCGGGCACGTCACTGGGAGGGTGCTCACGTAACCACTATCCATCCACTGTCGTGACAGAGCACGTCATCTCCCCCATACGATGATGTGGCAGAGACACATCCCCTCACACAGGCTGGCGTGCCCTGGACACGTCACTACCCACACGCTGACATGCCGGTTAGAGTCAACCTCCCGTCAATTTGCAAAAATGGGTGGGAAAACAGAGCAAACCCTTACTCGAAGAGGAAGAGACATTGATACAGTGACGTTTTAGGTGAAATGGGGCCTGGTTGAGATGGGCCTTCTCTGCTACCCAACAGATTGGTGTTTTGATAAGTCTATGTAATGGATAGGTATTAGGTAATAGGTAATAGGTAATAGGAAGGGGTGTAGGGGAATTTAAAGCAAACTTAATAAGAGGTAGGAAAATGACAAGCGATGGTTGATGAAAGTTGGCAACTAAAATCTAAATGATAGTTATTAGTTATTACACACGGTGCATGATAGATTATTCTGGACTGAATTTCAACAAATACAGCTATGTAGAATGCGATAATATGCTTTATTAGTTCATTTATTCTAATTATTCCTCTTTTTTAACTTGACAATAAACCAGATTATTCTGCTTCATAAGCTAATGAAAACATCATCTTTTATATGCATGATTTTGATGCTTAACTTATCAGCCTCTCTCTGCACTTCCAATCTCACATTCAGCAATCAAACAGATCAGATCGCTTTGTTTGCTTTCAAGGGTTCCATCACTGAAGACCCTCTTGGGGCTCGTGGAACAATTCTGTCAATCTTTGCCAATGGAATGGAGTCAAGTGCGGAGGCCGTCACCAGAGAGTGGTAGAGCTGGACTTGAGGTCTCAGAAGCTAGCAGGGTCTATATCACCCTTCATTGGCAATCTGAGCTTCCTTAGGTCCATTTACCTTCAACAAAACCGGTTCCGAGGCAACATCCCGCCACAAATCAGCCATTTGTCACGCCTGCAGAATATGAATCTCTCTTACAACACTCTTCAAGGAGAGATTCCAAGTAATTTGTCACTCTGTTTGGACCTCAGAATCCTTCTCTTAATCTACAATGGTCTTGTTGGGAAAATTCCAGCAGCATTTGGTTCTATTTCCAAGCTCACTTCTCTATCTCTTTTCAACAACAATCTGCATGGAACTATCCCTCCATCTCTTGGGAACCTTTCCCGTATCCAATTATTCTCTCTCGGAAGAAATAACCTTGAAGGAACCATTCCAGAATCAATTGGCCACCTCACCAATTTGTTGTTTTTTGGTATTGGTCAAAATAAAATTTCTGGTACAGTTCCCCCTTCCCTCTACAACATTTCTGCCCTCACGGATTTATACCTTGTAGACAACCAGTTAACAGGTAGTCTACCTTCGGACATCGGGATCATGCTACCGAACCTTCGTGAAATTTCTGTTGGAGGAAACCAATTCACCGGGCATTTTCCAGCTTCTTTCTCCAATGCATCTCGGATGAGAATTCTTGGAATCGCTGGGAGCCGATTTTTTGAGCCTGTTCCTGTTGATCTTGGAAGAAGAATGAATGATCTTTCGCGGTTGAATTTGGCTTTTAATAATCTAGGAACTGGGGTTGCTGGTGATCTAAGTTTTGTTGATTCTTTAATCAATTGTACCAAATTAGAAGTTCTGGGATTAGATTCAAATGAGTTTGGTGGTGTTTTACCCAATTCCATCGCCAATCTCTCAACTCAACTTAGAACCCTGACACTAGGAAGAAATCAATTTGTTGGGCACATCCCAGCTGGTATATCAAACTTTGGTGGTGGTCCCGAAATCGAGAAACGTCAGGAAGGCATACACATTCATATTCGTAGTTGTTTTTTCAATTTGATTGTTTAGATCAAATGGATATTTGGACCCATCTCAGTGTCTCAGCCCATATATTCATATTCGGCCCACAAAACATACAAAGGCATATCATCACTCACACAGTCACACTCGCATCGCAATTTCGCGAGCAAATAAATTTCACTTGTCGATCGACGCCGCTGTACATTGGCAAGCAACATGTCAACACTCACTGACTCTGTGGATTCATCTTTTAACGACGACGCAACCGATCACATCTTCTAATATATGCATGATCCAAGTCAAGCAAAGGAAGGAGACTTGGTCATAGAATTATTAATTGATTGATAGTGTTTTGTTAGTTAATTGTTAGTGTTGTAAATAACAGGGATCCCATGATAACTTCATGGCCTCATTGTTGGTGAGTGGAGTCATCCACTAACACATGATGGATCATGTTCCTATTTCTTTGTTTAGTTAATTTACTGCTTACGAATTGTAATTCACTCATTCGAACAAACAACTTATAAATAGCTAATGTAATCAGATTCGGATTATATGTTGAAATATATAAAAATAACATTTCCCTATTTCTCTATAAATTCTGCTCATGTGTATTTGATCATATCAACTAAATAGTGTTTTTATCGATTTTGATAAACCACCGATATTTGATGACTATGTATTTGAGAAAATCTCATATAAAAGCAATTCACATTTTGTGGATTATTTTTACGAGTCACACAATTCCCTTACCACGCAATCAACCTCTCCGACCCTTTGCACCATGCTGGACCGTAGTAACACCCATATGAAGTTATCCTTCCGTACTTTCGGTGACGATGACTCATAGGGATGGATTTTCAAATATGCATAATATGTTGATTTCAAGCATACACGATCAACCAAATTTAGAGACCCTCGCAATTGTGATGAATCCAATGAGTTATAACTTCAAACAGACTTATTCGGAATTTATCCTTGTGGAAAGGATAACTTGGGGGAGGATGGAATGATGTGTGCCTATTATGCTCTTGTAAATATGCACGTTTATCAGACTTTGTGCAAGTTAAGTTAGTTATCAAATTATCAGACTTATTCAAGGTAGCAAAATAAATTAGTTAGTGCGTTAGTGGGGAATTTGATTTCCATGAAGTAAGGTCATCGTGTTGTTATGCAACAGGTGCATAGTTATTTATCCTTATTTCTTGAAAGTGTGTTCTATTTTCTAGTTTAGTGATGTAATGTTCAGATGCCTATAAATGGTTATGAACCGATGAAATAAAGGGTATGAAAATTATAACCAAATATCTGATCATGTGTTTCTCTCTCTCTATCTCTTTTTCTAAATTCTTCCCGTGTATTTTCTAGAATCGAAAATATACACTTCATCTTCCTCTCCCACCACTCCATCTATGCTACTGGATCCGACGGTCCCATCACATAATGGACTAGGAGATTTACCTGTGCATTGATTACAAAATAAAGAATTAATCAGTAAATTCACAATATGACTTGGATGATATTAGAAATAAATATTTTCGGTTGCATCATATATTCATTCATTGCTAAACATAAATGGAGGGATACAGACAAAATAATATCTCTAAATTAAAGAATTGATATATTATTTAAGAATTCATACCATCTAGTTATTGCTTTTAGCTCAAAAATATAGGTACCACAAGTGAAAGTGATGGAATTATCATCTTTACTTGATAAAGTAGCCAAATTGCTCAGCTTCATCCCACAAAAATCAGCCAGTTCCAGTTGTAGATTCTGAATATGAATTTCTCTTTGTTTTGATTGGATAATCAATTGACTCTTGTTTGTATGGGCCAATGTGTTGGGTACCAAAGAAGGCCTATTTCAATTGAGGGCCCAATGACTACATATTTACTCAAACGTCACCGTATCAATGCCACCACCACCGTATCAGTTGGTTTGGTTTTAGTTTTTAAAATTTGCTTGGAACTGCACCTACTCACTGATACCACTGTTGAGTGTTGTCAGGGTGAAGTGTGATTTTGGAGAAGAAATAATCAAACTACTTTTGAATTTTAGAATTTTATAAATTACTAATAATATAGATTTTTATAAGTTTGATTTTATTTATTTATTTACTTCTTCTTAATGATAATTTTTGGTGGCTATGTAATCTCTTCATACAAGAACAAAATGGTAATATTTACGTATGAAATATCAAATCACACGTCAATAGAATTAAGGGATATTATCATTTGGGTCACTATAGTTTTTTGAATTATCTGTTTTTTCCCTACTTATTCATTTTTCACTGGATTAGTCCCTCTGTTTTTTAAAAAAAAAAACCCATCAATTTGGTCTCTCTGTGAGTCAAACGTTAGTCAACTTTAACGGTTTTAAGGGTAATTTTATCTTTAAACCAAGAACATGCCACATGTCAATACCAAAAAATTAGGAGTTTTCAAAAAATATTTATATAATACAAGAAGATAAAAATTTAAATCTCCACCATTCAAATCTTAGATGGAAGGTGAAGATTTATTTATTTAAAATTTTTATTTTATATTAAAATTGGGATCCAAATATGAATGGAGATGAAAAATTAAGAAATGGGTAAATTACACAGACATCCATGAGGTTTGGGTGAAAGACAGTTAGAGTGAAAGGTTTTCTTATTCTACACTAACGCCCCTATATGTAATGGTAGTTAACGATTCTATTAACTTGACTCAGTTTAACCTTTGTAAGGTCCAAAACACCCTTGAATAATAATAATAAATAAAAGAACAAAACAAAATTGAATAAAAAAGAAAGAACAAATTTTATTTTATTTTGAGATTTGAAAAATAATTTTTTTAAGGGAAGTAAAAAAAAAATTATTTAAAGAGAATAAAAAAAATTAATAACAAAAATCAAGGTAAAAAAAAAATATTAAAAGGAGAATGATTTATATATATATATATTTTAAAAAAAAAAAAATTGAAAGTGGCCTCCATGAACTACGAACATATATGGAGGCCACCATCCACACCAAAACCCCCAAATTGCATTACCCTACTTAATTTCAAAAGCAAAATCTCCATAGTACACACCACACCAAAACCCCAAATTCATCCACAAAACCACAAACCCATCATAACACCATGCTGGAGAAGACGATCGATTCTGGACGCTTAAAATAAAATTAAACTTAGCCATCTCTCTCTCTCTCTCTCTCTCTCTCTCAAACCCAGGCAGCCATCTCTCTCTCTCTCCTTTCTCGGTTTCTCTCTGACCTCCATGAAAACCCAGAAGAAGTTACTCGAATCCATCTCCCGTCGGCCGCCGCGAAACCAACGAACCCTAGCCGCCCCTCCCATCACCAAATCAAACCCCACCAACCCTCGCCGCCCCATGATTTTTGTTGTTGGTGTTTGATTTTTGTTGGGGTGTGAGAGATAGAGAGTTGCGGAAGCAAGAAGCTTATGGTTCGAAGATTCTGGGTTTGGGGTTAGTGGGTTTGAGTTGAGGATTGGTGATGATGATTCTAGGTTGGTGTGGCTGGGTGTTGTGGATTTGGTGATCTGTGATGGTGGAGTGTTGGGGGATTGCATCCATTTTCATCAAAGATGAGATGATGATTCTGGGTTGTTGATTATAATTGGCGATGATGATGATGAATTTTTTCAATTTTATATTTCTTTCTCTTTTTTAAAAATAAAATATAAAATATAAATTATAAATTTGAAAAACCCTTTTATCTAATATATAAAATATGATAAGACCAAAATAGCCCTTTACTATTTGATGATAACTAACCACAGTTAAGCTTGCAGGGTGTTAGTGTAGAATACCCAAACCTTTTCAACTAGGTGTCTGAAAGCCAAACCTTAAGGGGGTCAGTGTAATTTACCCTTAAAAAATTTAAAAATAAACAAAAAAAAAAATAATTGAAAAAAAAAAAGAACAAACGATTTTTTTTTTTGAAAAACCACCTCCACGGAGATCGATCTCCAGCTCCTGGAGATCTAGATTTTTTTTTTTCCATATTGTGGCAATTGGAGGTGGTGGTGGACTGGTGGAAATGCAAAGAGGTGACTCTCATTCAATATTTGTGTCAATCCCACTTTCCACATTTTGTTACTCATTCAATATCTGTTTCAAGCAACAGACCTCTGTTCTTCAGCTTAGATTTCAGTTTCACAATCTCATCTTTGGCCAAAATTACAGTCACCAACTTTCCTTAATTCCTTTCCCGTCGCGATCCTTTATAACAAAACAATTTCTTTTTCTTCAACTCCTTGAATTCCATACCAAAGCAATCCGGCTCTTTTCCATGGCCTGCTCGATCTGGCCTCTCTTTTGATCTGATCACGAATTCACGATGTTGGGACTCTCCTCACCGTCTCAAAATTCAACTGTCATATGAATGGGAAAATTTTGTTTACATGGGATTCAATGGAAGCTTAGTACAAACAGAGAGACAGAGGAAGAACCCAAGTTAGAGAAATCAATTATCTTGGATGATAAAATTTAAAGTAGAGACTAGAGAGGACTTAAACGAAGCAGAAGATTTGGATCACGAAACGACTAATCCAGTCAACAGTTCGATAAATTTGAAGAATCCAACATGGAGGAGACGAATTCTCATTGGAGCATGAGGAACTGCTAGAACTAGGGGACTTCCAAGTTCCAATCTCCCATCGAAGATAGATCTCCATTCCTCCCATCTATCATCGAATCCAAACTCAAAACCTTTACCAACCCTCTCAGGATTTTTTTTTTTTTTTTTTTTTGTCGTTTTTTTTCTTTTTTTTTTCTTTTTCATTTAAATTAAATATCAGATTATTTCTTCTGAAGTTAATTTTTTTTATTTTCTCTATTAAATTATTTTACTTATAAAAAATTATGTTTTATTTTTTATTTTTATTTATTTTATTATCTCTATTTTTTTTCCTTTTTTTTTTTTGTAAATTTTCTTTTATTTTTTTAAAGAAAATAAATGTCCAGGGGTAAAATAGTCATTCAACATTTTCTGTGACAGTTGACCGTCAAAAATCTGGTCAAAGGGACCAAATTGATGGGTTTTTGAAAACATAGGGACCAATCCAATAAAAAAATGAATAAATGAATAAAAAACAAATAATGCAAAAAAATATAAGGACCTAAATGATAATATCCCTAGAATTAATTACTTTCTAAGATGAGATAACATATAATTAATTAAAAAAAATATTAAGTCTGTTTTCAAAGTTCATTTTTTATCTGTGAAGTTTTCTGATAGGTGTGTGTTTTTCAAATCTCGTGATAAAAAATGACATAGATTGAGGAGTAAACTAATATTGACATTCTGAACTTTTGATGAAATTTGATGACAGAGGTGAAATTAATTGCAGCTTGATGTTTGTTCACTGGCTTGCTTTGATTGGATGAATAATTTTTTAATTAATTAGAACTGTATTATTTTATTACTTTTTGGTTGATGCACTCATTTTGTTAGTTTCCTTATCTTTTGTTGCAGAGAATGGCACCGGTCTCTGTTTATCTATCACTGATGCTTGATGGTGAGTATTTGAAATCTCTTACGTATCCTCTATTTTGTACTTGGGCAAATTTTATTTATCTTCCATTTTGAATTACTTGTCCAAAGTCATCTATGTTTTCTACATGTGTACAGGTGTTTGTTTTGGAGCCTTTTAATTCTTCACTTAATTTAATACTTTCTAGTATTGTTTCTCTCTATACGTTATAATCTAGGGGGATTAAAGTTACTTACCCAAAAGCTATATGAAGATGATGGTGATGAGAGAGGGCTGAAGCTGTTTGCTATCATTGTCGATCTCAAAGCACCTTATAAAGTTACTTATTATTATTATTTTTTTATATAAATAAGTAATTGTTATTTTTAATATAGTTCCCAGCAAAGAAAAAACAATTTTTGTAGTTTTTTACATTTCATTTTTTGGGCTTGACATGAAGTTTGCTATCAAAATGGCGGAACTTCTCATATTACGTGAACTAATTATGTAAGTCTTTTATTTATGAACTATTTATGTAATTGTGTTGAGAAATTCTGTATACATATGGATAAGTATTGAGAAATACCCTAAACCCTTCCTGTCTCTAGTATTTATTCAAAATGGGCAAATTTTATTTATCTTCCATTTTGAATTACTTGTCCAAAGTCATCTATGTTTCCTACATGTGTACAGGTGTTTGTTTTGGAGCCTTTTAATTCTTCACTTAATTTAATTCTTTCTAGTATTGTTTCTCTCTATACATTATAATCTAGGGGGATACCCAAAAGCCATATGAAGATAGGGCGGAACCAAGTTCAGCCCTGTTTGCTATCATTGTAGATCTCAAAGCACCTTTTAACATTCTCCGGATAATCCTTATAATTAGATAGATCAAGTCAGTAATTATTTGTTTGAGTTATCAGTTTAGACTAGCGCAAACCATTGTCGAAACTCCTTTGCTATTTTAGGTAAGTTATAATGTTATTTGAAAGTCATTCCTTCAATTATTAATTCATTCCTTGGCAGAAATTTAATATAGAATATGATAGCATGGCATATTGAACAAGTCTACACCCTACAGTGGGTGAATGGTGGGTCAGAGTGTCTCCTCTCTAGCAAGTTTGGACTTTGGAGCAATTATATATTAATTTGTAAGAAAACTGCAATTGGGTTCCTTACTATTATACAAGGAAGCATAGATACTCCATTTGGTGGAGGTAACTCGTATCGAACTCGTATCCAGTTCGGATACTCCAGGATACGTATCCGATATGCCAAATGGCGTATCCGTTGACTTTTTCACAAGTTTGACTGGCGGATACTTGGCAGATACTTGACGGATACTTGGCGGATATTTAGGGGATACTTGGAGGATACGTTTGGGGCAATATTATAATTATTTTAGTATAAAACGGGGTCAAATTATAATTTCAAAATATTAGGGGTCAAAATGATATTGTAAGGAAATTTTGTCTTTGATTCCATTGACATGGAGAATGCCGGGATACTTGAGATTGTAAACCTTTCTCTTGATGAACCAGAGTTAGATACCTAATTATTTAGATCATCTAACAATGTAAATGATGACAATGAAGTTAATTAGGAATTTAAAATATATTTTATGAGTTTTTTTTTAATGTATTATCTGGATTTTATAATATGTTATGGTTTTATGACGTATGGTTTATTTGGATTTTGTAATATGTTCGACTTATGTAACGTGTTTTATTTGGATCCTGTAATATGTTAGATTATTATGACTAATGTAGTTGTGTTATCAGTTTTTTTATTGTCAGTTCATCCTGACAATAAATATATCAGGACGAAGAATGTTGACCACAGATTATAAAGAAGTTTTGACAAGTGCATACACTTTGAGTCAAAATATGTAAATCTAATGATCCACATTATTCGTTCTGATATATTTATTATCAGGACAAACTGATAATAGAAAATCTAGTTATGTTATGTAGTTATGTGACATGTTTTATTTGGATTATAAATATGTTTTGATTTTGAATGAATTATCAAATATGTTTTTAAATATTTTTTTTAAATATAAATATATATTATTTTAATTGACGTATCCTGCCGTATCCGTATCCTAGTTTTTGAAGATTTACCGTATCCCCGTATCATACCGTATCCGTATCCCGTATCCGTATCCGTATCCGTGCTACCTAGCTATTATATATATCCTTGCTTCCTGTCCAGATTGAAATTCTATACACAAATGAAAACATTTTTCTGCATTTATTAAGCCGGCTTTACTCAATGGGCTCTTGAATTGGTCTTTGCAACATCTTGCGTTCGTTTCAATTCTTTGCTTCATAATTAATAAACAAGTCTCGCTATAACTTGGAAATTTTTTTTTTTCTTGGTTGTCATTCATACATCAAACAAATATAGTATTAGAGATGTGACATCAAACCTGTGGACGTACGAAAGAGGTTTGAAGGGCACAGCACAGTGCCACAGTGGTGTGTTGTTGACTTGTTGTATTCCGGTGACTTTTAGGGAATGCATTTAATGAAGCACATGGAACCATGATGTGGAAAAGAAGATGAAGTTTTATATTTCTACTACATTTACTTATGATTACAATTGAGTTGTTTTGGTTACAAGTATAAACACTTATTTGAGTTTAATAATATAAATATTATATCATTGTTATAAATAATGAATTAACAAAATGAAATGAAGATGAGAAAATGAGATGAGAGAGACGAGATACATAAAACAGTAATAAGATGAGAGAGATATCAGTTATAAATGAAGAGTAAATATGAGAGAGAGATGAGAGAACATATTTGTTGTATTGATTTCAAGTGAACTTTTTCTAAACAACCAAAACCTTTACAATAGAAGCCATATATATAGGCAATCTGTAGCTTAGTGGGGAAGCCAACAATAGAGGCTTGGTGGGGAAGCCATAAAATTACAACACTCTCCCTTGGATTTCCCACCACTCGTATTTTTAATTTACTAAGGAAAACCCAATAGGACAAAACCTTATTAAAATACATACAATGATATTCTAGATCTTATGGAGTTGGACATTCTCAAAACTATCTCGTTAAAAACCTTGTCAGGAAAACCCAGTGGGATAAAACCTGAACGAAGGGAAAAAGAGTATAGTGCACATATGTCCGTTCTAAACTTTGCTCCCCTTGATTGTCTCATTAAAACCTTGTCATGAAAACCCAGTGGGACAAAACCTGATCGAAAGGAAAAAGAGTACAATGCAAATATGTTCATAGTTAATGTTTTCTTCGAGACATTTCTCACATTTATACTTTGTTAGGGAAAACCGAGTAGGATAAAAACTTGAGCAACGATATTCATTGATCTATTGGATCAAAGTAATATTTATGATGATCTTTTGGATCAAGGTAACATATATACGATGATTAGCAAGATCAAAGTAATAGTTACAATGATATTTTGATCAAGATAACATATATACAATGATCTACTGGATTAATGTAATATTCATGATGATCTTTTATGAATCAAAAGATTTTTGGGTGTGCTTAGGGAATTGTCTCATTAAAACCTTTATCAGGAAAAACCCAATGGGACAAAAGCCTGATTAAAGAAAAAAGAGTATAATGCACTTATACCACAATATGATTAATAAACTTCATTTGATATGCTCCCCCTGATGGGACGCTCCCCCTGATAAAAATTCTTGTGAAGCAATCTTCTAGATTGTTGAACTTCAATAATATCATAAATGATTGGAGGAAGTATAAGCAAAGACTTGCTTCATGAAGTAATATCCATATTGAATCCTTTTCAGAATCTTTTCAACATATTCTGATTGATGGACAAACATTCCATTTGATTTATGTTCGACCTTCAGGTCGAGACAATATTTTCTTTCCCACGTCTTCCTTTTTAAACTCATTTATAAAAATTCAAGAGTTTTCAAGAGCTCTCCAGGAGCTCCAATTAAATTCATATCAACAACGTATGTTGTGAATATAGTAAATTCAGATTCTGATTTCTTTGCGAAGACACTTGGGTATATAATATAATTATTATACCTTTATTTTATCAGATATTTACTGAAACGGTTATACCACATCCGTCTAGATTGTTTTTAATCCATATAAGGATTTTTATATATTCATCAAATACATATTACGAGATCTCGATTTATATGCTTTTAGCATTTTAAATCTTTCCAGGATTATAAATATCTGCATTGAGTGAATCATATAGATAAATGATTACTACGTCTAAAGGACGTATTCCAAGCCTTGTAAAGGCAACCAAATTTATCAAAATTTTGAAACGTAATTGTATCTGTCACTATTGAATACCAAGTTTCTGTGAGAAACCTTGTACTACGAGTCGTGTCTCATATCTCACGATCACGTTTTTCTCATTACATTTCCGTATAAAGACTCATTAGTATCCAACTAGTTTGACATCTTCAGGTATCTAGAGTACTATTGGTCTAAATACTTTACGTTTGGTATATGAAGTCAATTCTTCTTGAATTGCTTCTTTTCACTTAGGCCAATCATGCCTTTTGTATACAATCATTGATATTATGAATATCATAATTATCATTTATAATTTCAGTAGCGCTACTGTATATAAAAATATATTATCAATGATTGTTTCTTTATGATTCCATATTTCTCTTATATGATTTATAGAAATTTTCTCAATTTCAATATACTTGAATCTCTGTTGAGATTTCTTCCATTTCAATGGATTTAGTCACTATATGGACTTTATAGAAATTTTCTTAATTTCAATATAGTTGTATCTCTATTGAGATTTCTTTCCATTTCAGTGGATTTAGTCATTTCATAGACTTGTATAGAAATTTTCTCAATTGCAATGTACTTGTATCTCTGTTGAGATCTCTTCCATTTCAATGGATTTAGTCATTTCATATACTCGTGTCTCTTTAGATATATCAGACTCTTATAGAGTTGATTTAGAGAAAGTGGATTTATTTATAACTCGAGTTTTGTTTACTTTTGGATCCTGATAATAATACCTTTTAAAAATGTTCATAAGCTTATGATATGCATCAGATGATTTATTTGTTGTCATTTACTCTGATCATTCTTTAAGAACAATCACCCGGCCGGGGTTTATGAGATGACAACTTATAAAATCGTGTTACCTTTAATATATCAGGTAACAGATTAATAATCATATGATGATCAATTATCTTTCGTATTTTAGTGATACAAAGATTGAAATGAGACACATTTATATATAGAGAACCGAACTGGTATCTCTATTTTATATAAGAGTAACTTTTCATTTACTCTTTCTAGAGAAACTTTCCATTTGGAAATTAATCAATATAATAATACACAGATTGTGCGTAAAAATATAAACTCTCAGAAGTTTAAATGATCTAATAGAAGATTAATCAAAATCAATATTAATCTCATAATGATATAGAATTCTTATCTTAGATCATGCCAAATATATAATAAGGAGATATACTACACAATCAAATATCTTAAAAACGTGAGCAAGTCAATGACCAATTACAAGTTGTAATGGTAAATAATGATGATAAGTAATGATCATAGATGAATGTATCAACATGTAATATAGAACGTCCCATATAGAAATTGGTAATTGAATCGAAATAATAAAGTTATCAAAATTACCTGGAAAAGTTTGATAAGTGATTCCGCTGATCCATTCTGATTATGAGTACATGTGAAAACTGGATGTTGAACATCGATCTCAATTGGAGAGATTTAATAATACATGAACATGTAATGATCTCGTAGATGTATCAATTAGAACTATAAAATAATGGAAGGATTCATTTGGTGGATGAATATATCCACATATACCCTCTTGAATGATGGGGATTCAAAATCAACTTTAGAATAAGATGGTTTATTTGGTGAATGAATATATTCACATGCAACCCCTTTTTGATCAGTGATATGATCCAGATGATAAATCACACAGCTTTTCTATAATCAGCTTCTGGCCTGAATCACGCACATATATTCAACATTATTATCATTCATGGTCTCAAATGACATTAATAAAGTTATATGTCTTTGATCTAAGCAGATTTCTTTATGTTCTGCTTGAATGATATAAAGTATCATTGATACACAATTTAATATCATCTAATAATAAGATTGTGACTCTTCTAGAGCCTTTATTCATATCCGTTGGATCTGATTCAGTATTAAACTTATACGCTTTTGAACTAAACATATTTCTTTATGGTCTGCTTGAATAATATCAAGTATCATTGACACATAATTTAGTATTGTTTGATAACAGTATAGTGGCTCTTCCAGATCTTTCTATCAGATCCATTGGACTTGATACATAAATAACATTTGCTCTCAACAAAGTTAAATTCATTAAATATTTCTGACTCCGCAGAAACGTATGAGTCGTTGCACTAGCGGCAAGGCATATATTTTCCCTTTTGGAAATTTTATGGACATTATTTGTAATGTTATTTTATATCTCATCTGAAATGATAATAATTCAGTAGAATTGTTTGATTCGTTGCACTATCATCATTGCATGGATAAATTTAATTATCCCAACCATATAGAAATCATGGCCTGAATCCATGCTTTTAATTTTGCAACAAATATATATATACATAACACTATTAATACAAATATGGAATATCAATGAGTGAAACAAGAGAGAAAATAGTATAAACTCAGATGCTCTGTTCGAGGTGTATATCTCTCTGCAGAAAATTTTGATCAACAATATAACCAATCAGATTGTAGAAACACGAGTGAAGAATGTTTTGACAAAATTTCAAATCGGACCATAGATCAAAGAGATATTATTCTTCGCTGAAATCTACACAATACCGGAATTTTCTCCCCTATTTTCTGCTCAACCCTATTCGGAGCTGCAGAACTCACCATAGAGAATTCTAATTAACAATCCCACCATACATATTCAAGAACTACAAGAGTAGAATATGCTAACTAAATTTCAACTCAAACCGATCTTAGACGAGAGAGATATAATAGTTTGATCAAGATTGCGCAGTGATGTTCTTTACACAATTTCTGCACACACCTCATTTTTCTTCTCTTTTCTTGTAAAATATTTCCAAATTCATTATATATGATATTAGGATCTTAAATCATTTTTATGATACTCACAACATCCTGTTGGATGTGTAGATACCCTTTTGAATATTGCTCTTCATGAGCATTAAACATGAATGAAATGGATAAAATATTATTTTCAGTTTCATTATACTTTAGGATCTTAAATCATTTTTTTTTTTCAAATGAGTAATATGTAAGCATATCACTTCATATATATATATGAGATAAAATAAAATCATGGATCATATTAATTTTTCGAACTCTCGGTTCGACCACGAACTGTAAGTTCATATACAAAATTCAGAAAACTTCAGATTCTGAATGAATTTGAAACCCCAGGTTCCAAATAATAAATTATGGAATTCTTGTATATAACATTGGATTTAGAACTCCAGGTTCTCATAGGTTTTTAAAACCGTGCCGACTTAAATATCATAATTCCAGAAACTTTAAGTTCTGGTTAGTCGGTCTAGTCAATCTCTTATATTGCATAAAAATAAATGCTAAATATTTAAACAATTTATCTGGAGACACAGCATAAAGCCAGTCCTAAGACACAGCATAAGTTAGTCCCGAGACACAGCATAAGCTAGTCCCGAGACACAGCATAAGCCAGTCTCATATATTGCATAAAAATAAATACAAAATATTTAAACAGTTTATCTGGAGACACAGCATAAAGCCAGTCCTAAGACACAGCATAAAGCCAGTCCCGAGACACAGCATAAGCCAGTCTCATATATTGCATAAAAATAAATACAGAATATTTAAACAGTTTATCTAGAGACACAGCATAAAGCCAGTCCCGAGACACAGCATAAGCCAGTCTCATATATTGCATAAAAATAAATACAGAATATTTAAACAGTTTATCTGGAGACACAGCATAAAGCTAGTCCTAGGACACAGCATAAAGCTAGTCCTAGGACACAGCATAAAGCCAGTCCCGAGACACAGCATAAGCCAGTCTCATATATTGCATAAAAATAAATACAGAATATTTAAACAGTTTAAATAAATCCAGAACTATATATAGAGGATCCGTTGAGGGCATAAGCCATCTTGTATACGGAACTATAAATAGATTTAGAATATTGAGATGTAAGTAAATCACCCATCAGGTATCCTTTTTACTTACACACACGAATATCGAGCCGTAAGTAAATCACTCATCAAGAGATACTTTTTACTTACATACGATCGTGCTGATAACGTGTTATAAATAATGAATTAACAAAATGAAATGAAGATGAGAAAATGAGATGAGAGAGACGAGATACATATAACAGTAATAAGATGAGAGAGATATCAGTTATAAATGAAGAGTAAATATGAGAGAGAGATGAGAGAACATATTTGTTGTATTGATTTCAAGTGAACTTTTTCTGAACAACCAAAACCTTTACAATAGAAGCCATATATATAGGCAATCTGTAGCTTAGTGATGAAGATATAATAGAGTCTTGGTGGGGAAGCCAACAATAGAGGCTTGGTGGGGAAGCCATAAAATTACAACAATCATTTATTTATTATCTAATTCATTGTAAATTTAAGCTCGATTTTTTTTAACTAATGCTAGATACAATCCAAACAAGAAAAAGCTCATTGTCATATAAATCTGTGCAAGCTCCCTCACACCTCCACAAAATAAATTTGGTGAAAATCAAAGTAAACTACACTTGGCTTCCTTACAATTATATATATCCTGTTGATAGTGCCCATTTGTACACTCGGTGTAGCCCCCATTTCTTATTAATTGTACTCGTTTTCAAGCATATTTGTATATTTAATGTGTTTGGTGAGCTTTGTGTAGATTATTTACCATAAATAAGGCATTTGAGCTTAATTGATGAGTTTTGAAAGTTAAAAGGGCTGAAATGGGAAAGACTTGTGCAGTATACCTATATTTCGGGGGCCATATCTCCCATCTCAGAATGAACTAGATTTCATGCTACCTATTTTCGGACAGCCCCGGCTGTCTACTTTCCAACCGTTTTTACGGATCACGATTCCGATATTTCTGGAGGAAGTTATGCCCATTTCTGTAACGGTACGTGATTCTGGAAGTCACTGAAGAACAAGAAGCACTGTACAAATGGCTGTTTGTACAACACTTTTGTACAGCGCCCAACGGTTGTCCAAGCTTAAAAAACCATTCCAGAGATGTGGCGCTGTACGGGTGCTGTACAAAAGCGCTGTACGTACAGCGACCACACTGCCACATCAACTTTTTCTAGGTTTTCGGGCCCTAATTCTCACACACTATAAATTCCTCACTTTAGACTCATTTACCTCACCTCTTGCATGACCCTTCAACTCCAAACACTTCAAGAACACATTTTTACTCTCCAAATCCACCAAATCACTACATCCAACCTTCAATCCATCACCCAAACTTCAAATCCACTTCACCAAACACCAAATATCCAACTTTCCCACCATTATCCACCATCAAAACCCAACATTGGAGCATAGAAGGGGACTAAGAGAGAAAGAGCAAGCCAAGCACATCAACATACCAAGAGAGGAGGAGATCTTCACATATAGTCTTCTCTACACCTCTCTCTTTATTTTCATTTGTAACTTGTTATGGCTTGCATAATATTCTTATCTTTTGTAGCCATTTCTTGTAATATGAACTAAAACCATCTTGGCTAAAGCCAAGATGAAATCTTTTCCATGAATCATCAATAAAGGTCATCACTTTATCATAAATGCATGTGTTATGTATGTGTATTTCAATTACTTAATGCTTCTAGGTGTCTAGCTAACACTTAGTTGATATTTGGTTGTTGTGTGAAGCACCGAAAGGAGAAGCCCACAACGTGCTCGATGAAATGTCCGATACAAGTCTAGTAAGATAGAAATATGCGATGCTAGCTTGTAGGATTCATTTGTGTGCCATAAAACTTAATGAATTTGTATATAGTTCGGATAACCATTGAGAAATAGGTTGTTGGTGCATATAAATATTGTTTTTATCACTTGAGAGAGGTTAGAGACTAATTAAGGGTATACGAATCTACATACACACTTGTATACTTAATTTCAATGATGTGCCTAAAATTGGTGATAATTTGATAGGTGGATTCAAGGTGGCCATCCCTAATTGGGAATGACCTGTCTAGGCATGTAAGGGCAGGGTTGAGATGGGCCTTCTCTGCTACCCAACAGATTGATATAGTGATGTTTTAGGTGAAATGGGGACTGGTTGAGATGGGCCTTCTCTACTACCCAACAGATTGGCTCATATCATACAAACAGTGAAGATTGGTGTTTTGTTTTGACAAACTTACTCTCTGTCTCTCTGAGCTCCTTTAAGAAGTAGGAAAATGACAATTGACAAGCGATGGTTGATGAAAGTTAGCAACTGGAGACATAAATACATAATATAGGTTTCATCACACGGTGTGGACATGATAAATTATTCAGCTATATAGAATGCGTGATGTAGGACAATTGGCTTTGGAGTTTGAAGAAGAGATGGATAGAAAATTGGCTAAAAGAGCTGGTCGGAAGAAACAGGCATAACTTTTAGCTCGGTTGTCAGATTTCCTATTATAATATGTTTTCGGAAAGGGTTTTGAGAGCTCCATACCGTCCATACCTGGGTTTCCTGGTTGAGGCCTTTTTCATCCTCAAATTCGCTGTTTAAGGCAGGCTGTCGGGTGGTTGAAGATTTATTGTTTATTTTTTAGTTTTTCGTTTTAGTTGCTATTTGTTTAGTAAATGTCTAATTTGGTCTTTTTACTTAAATTAGGGTTTCCAGAGACTATTTAAGCCTCTTGTTATTTCGTTTTGAAGGATAATAAAGTTTTTATTTGGTTTACGATTAATTTTGCTGATGGATTCCAGTTTGTGTGTTTTTAGGGTTTACGTTGGTAATCCTTTATAGTTCCATTATGCGTCAATGCTATAGGCGGCCAATAGCAATGCATAATAATGTTTGATTATTATTTCATTTATTCTAAATCAACATATATATATATACAGTCTTTCTATTATCAGTTCGAACTGATATAAAATATATCAGTTCCTTGTATGTGTGTCATTGGATTTAAAAGATGCTTTGACAAGTGCATGCAGCCAAGTCAAAGTATTTAAATCCAATGGCCCATATGCAAGGAACTGATATATCTTTTGTCAGATCGAACTGATAATAGAAAAATTGTATATATATATATCACCGGTAATGGAGTTCCTCTTTTTTAACTAGACAAAAAACCAGATTATACTGCTTCGTAAGCTAATGAAAACATCATCTTTTATATGCCTGATTTTGAACTGATTTGAGTTATGGGAGCTCTGATACCATATAGAGAATGAAATATATTATGTTGTAGTTTATTATTGATGAAGTCGAATGAATATATACATGGAAAGACTTGTAGTAGTCTTGTACAAGTAAACTATATGTTACTATGAATCCTAAGTTGAGAGGATATATAACAACTGCTCTAGATGACAGCGTGATGGAGATAATTACAAAAGATAAATACAAAGAGTACTAGTATGATTAAACTACATCATCTTTAACACTCCCTCGCAAGATGGTGGGCATTTCAGAGACACCAATCTTGGACCGTAATAGAGTAAACCTTGTCTTGGACAATGGCTTTGTAAGTGAGTCAGTCAACTAGTTGATTAGACAAGAGTCCCTTTTGTTTGACAAAATGTTTTCAAAAGTTGGATGGTAGGTAGATGTACAATAAAATAGTAAATTCATCTTGGAAATATATTTAATTCTAGTCAGTATCATAAAAATTTCAATTAAATAGTCATTGTCAATTGTTATACTGAAATCTATATTATCTGCTGGAAATTGCGCATTTAAAAAAAAAAAAAACGTGATGGCTCATAATTAGCTACTCTCTGATCAGTTGTTCTTTTGATAACAAATTCACCTTGATACCCAGAACCATATTGATACCAAGCCCATACTACTACTTTTACTATTGATAATTCATCTGTATTATTACCTCTACCTCCTCTTGGGGTTTTTTTTTTTTTTTTTTTTTTTTTTGTCTCCTTGAAAGAGTTGAAAATTTCTTTAAGTAGCATGACATCAAAAACTTGTCTCCTTAAGGTTTACGTTGTTACAAGGTTCGCAATACTCAGGTGGTTATGGAGAGACAAATGGAGAACTTGAAAGGGAAATAGCTGATTAAGGAGGTGAAAAGTTATAGGAGAGAAAAGAAGAAAGCAGAGATGGTTGTTAGTACTACAAATTGTATTAATTGATCATATTGGTTGAGTGTATAGATTGTGTTATTAGGCCATATAGTGGTATAATTCTCCATCTATAATAGAAGTCAGAGATAACAAATCCATAAAAGTCCTTAGATGTCTAAACAAATCCATAAAAGATTGAGATAGATGTCTAAACAAATCAATGAATATCCACATGAAAGTCCATGTGGATTTATAAAAGTCGGTAGAAATCCATGAAAATCTATCACTTAGAAAATGTCTTTAAATGTCCTCAAGAATCCTAATTGAATACACCCTTAATTTTTCTACGAAATTCAAGACAAATCATAGATGACATAAAAACATTGACAAGTGAGAACAACAAACAACACAATAATAAATAAATAAAACAATAACGTAATTTAACATTTGATTGAGATATTGGGCCTGGTTGATACAAGTCTTCTCTGCTACCCAACAGATTGGCCCATATCATACACAGTTGACAGTACAAGTAAGTGCATCAAACACTTATATGAAAAAGACTGCTAATTTATGTATTTTGAGCCCATAATATTCACCTTATGTATAGCAATTCTCGAGCCTCAAACCCTATTTGATTTTTCCACTTAATACTTGATGACAATTAATGTGTTCAATTTAGGGTTCGTTTGTTTTTTCCACTTAAGACTTAATGGGTCTGAATTGAACTCATTAAGTTGTTTTGTTTGTTTTTTTTAAGTGGTCAAACAACTTTAAAATATCAAAAAACAACTTTAAAAAAAAAGTAAGAAATCGTGACTTTTAACTTAATTCTAAGGGGTCGTTTGTTTTTTTGTCTGAAGACTGAATAGTCCTGAATTTTACTGAAGACTGAATAGTGACTGAAACCTGAATCTGAATGACATGTTTGTTTTTTCTTTTCTCACGTCTGAATGTACTGTCAACATGTTTGTTTTTTAAAAATAAAATTGTTTGAAAATAAGTAATTTTACATCTATACCCATACTAATTAAAAGAAGTAATTTAACATGCCATACTCTTTATAAGATTTTGCATGTTCTTCCGCAAACAAAGTTTAATTTAACAAAACAAAAAATTCATCCAAGAATATAATTTTGCATATTATTCTGCAAACAAAGTTTAAGTTCAATTTATTGTAAAAAAAAAAAAAAAAAGGTTCAAATTCAATTTTACATATTGTCCAAATATCCAGTATATAATTCTAGAAACCATTTTTTGTTTTTTGTTTTTTTAAGGTTCCTAGATACCTTTTTTTTTATTTTTTTATTTATTTTTTATTTTTTTTAATAGGTTCCTAAAGTATATACACCGGTACATATATATAAACAATTATTCTATAACTTCTTCAAGCCACGAAATCTACTCAATATCGAATGCAACCACACAAAGAATATTTGATAAATTATATAACTACAACTATGACAATCATAACAAATTATCATTCTAGATTATGTTTAAAGAGTTCTATAACTGCCACTACGTGTAGATTAAAAAAAAAAAATTAAAGAGTTCTTACCGGGATTTGGTAGGAGAGAAATTCAATTGTTTAATCCCATGAAGATTTCAATATGAGAAGTGATTATGGTTTTTTCTTTCTTTTTAAAAGCCTTTTAAAATAAAAAATACGTTAAAATAAAGAATTCTACACTATATCAAATTAGGATAAATTTATAAATATATCTTTTTTTGGAGGATAGACTTGGAAAAAAATATTTTAATTGTAATTCAGTGATATGGAATTAAGTTAAAAGTCAGGATTTCTTACTTTTTTTTTAAAGTTGTTTTTTCATATTTTTAAGTTGTTTGACCACTTAAAAAAACAAACAAAACAACTTAATGAGCTCAATTCAGACCCATTAAGTCTTAAGTGGAAAAAACAAACGACCCCTAAATCACTAAATTATAATTAAAAAATTTTCTTCCAAGTCTATCCTCCAAAACAAGATATATTTCTAAATTTATCCTAATTTGATATGGTGTAGAATTATTTCTTTGAACGTATTCTTTATTTTAAAAGGCTTTTAGAAAGAAAAAAAATTAAAATAAAAAAATAAACCTAATCACTTCTCATATTGAAATCTTCATAGGATAAAACAACATGAATTTCTCTCCTACCAAATCCCGGTAAGAACTCTTTATTTATTTATTTATTTTTATCTACGTGTAGTGACAGTTATAGAACTCTTTAAACATAATCTAGAATGATAATTTGTTATGATTGTCATAGTTGCAGTTATATAATTTATCAAATATTCTTTTTGTGGTTGCATTCGATATTGAGTAGATTTCATGGCTTGAAGAAGTTATAGAATAATTGTTTATATATATATATATATATATATATACCGGTGTATATAATTTAAGGACCTATTTCAACCAAAAAAAAAAAAAAAGTTTCTGTTTGTATATGATCCAGGAAACAAAAAAAATGGTTTCTAGAATTATATACCGGATATTTGGACAATATGTAAAATTGAATTTGATTTTTTTTTTTTTACAATAAATTGAACTTGAACTTTATTTCCAGAATAACATGCAAAATTATATTCCTAGATGAATTTTTTGTTTTGTTAAATTAAACTTTGTTTGCGGAATAACATGCAAAATCTTATAAAGAGTGTTGCATGTTAAATTACTTCTTTTAATTAGTATGGGTATAGATGTAAAATTACTTCTTTTCAGACAATTTTATTTTTAAAAAACAAACATGTTAACAGTACATTCAGACGTGAGAAAAAAAAAAACAAATATGTCATTCAGATTCAGGTTTCAGTCACTATTCAGTCTTCAGTTAAATTCAGGACTATTCAGTTTTCAGATAAAAAAACAAACGACCCCTTAGTATGATAAATATAATCTACCAACCTCAGATCAGAGTTGGAAGAATTTAACGGAAACGAAAAAAAAAAAACTTGTAAATTTTAAAAGATATATGATTATATTCCTTTCAGCGACTTGACTAGTTAAACTTTGCAAGTGGAATTCACCAAGTAAGCACTAAATCTTTTCTAGTATTCTACTCCAATCAGGCTCAAGTCGCAGGAAGAAAAATGTCTCATCTCTGCTGGCCTGCTTGATAGCGAAGATTGACAAATGTCAAGATAAGACAAGAAATTTCTCATGAGAGTGATAGCAAGTTGAATATTATTGATGCCAAGAGACAAAGCAAGTAACACCGAGGAGGTAAGGACAAATGAGTCAAGGAATATATTGATGTCAACCATACATGAATGTGGATTCATCAATAGCAAAGCATAATAATTATATACATCACATAACTACATAAGTAGTTGGGCGGTGTGTTTAAGTTGGTTGTATTTGGTTTTGTGTGCTGCTTCTTGTAGCAGTATATTATAAAGATTGAATTTTTCAAAAAAAAAAAAAAAGTAGTGGAACTCTATTTTTAACTTGACAAGGAACCAAATTATTCAACTTCATAAACTATGGAAACATATTTTATATGCATGATTTTGATGCTTAGCTTTGTAAACATCTCTGCCAATCCCACATTCAGCAATCAAACAGATCAGATGGCTTTGTTTGCTTTCAAGGATTCCATCACTGAAGACCCTCTTGGGGCACTGAGCTCATGGAACAATTCTGTCAATCTTTGCCAATGGCATGGAGTCAAGTGCGGAGGCCATCACCAGAGAGTTGTAGAGCTGGACTTGAGGTCTCAGAAGCTGGCAGGGTCTATATCACCCTTCATCGGCAATCTGAGCTTCCTTAGGTCCATTTACCTTCAACAAAACCGGTTCCGAGGCGGTATCCCACCAGAAATCAGCCATTTGTCACGCCTGCAGAAACTGAATCTCTCTTACAACACTCTTCAAGGAGAGATTCCAAGTAATTTGTCACTCTGTTTGGACCTCGGAGTCATCGACTTAGGGAAGAATAGTCTTGTTGGGAAAATTCCAGCAGCATTTGGTTCTCTTTCCAAACTCACTACTCTGTATCTTTCTTCCAACAATCTGCATGGAACTATCCCTCCATTTCTTGGTAACCTTTCCCTTATCCAATTACTCTCTCTCGGACAAAATAACCTTGAAGGATCCATTCCAGAATCAATTGGCCACCTCACCAATTTGTTGCTTTTTGGTATTGGTCAAAATAAAATTTCTGGTACAGTCCCCCCTTCCCTCTACAACATTTCTGCCCTCGAGGGTTTATCTCTTGTAGAAAACCAGTTAACAGGTAGTCTACCTTCGGACATCGGGATCATGCTACCGAACCTTCGTGGAATTTCTATTGGAGGAAACCAATTCACTGGGCGTTTTCCAGCTTCTTTCTCCAATGCATCTCGGTTGAGAATTCTTGACATCGGTAGGAGCGGATTTTTTGGGCCTGTTCCTGTTGATCTTGGAAGAAGAATGAATGATCTTTCGAAGTTGAATTTTGGTTATAATAATCTAGGAACTGGGGTTGCTGGTGATCTAAGTTTTGTTGATTCTTTAACCAATTGTACCAAATTAGTAGTTCTGGGATTAGTTTCAAACCGGTTTGGTGGTGTTTTACCCAATTCCATCACCAATCTCTCAACTCAAGTTAGATCCCTGACACTAGGAAGAAATCAATTTGTTGGGAACATCCCAGTTGATATATCAAACTTAGTCAACCTACTTAAACTTGGCTTAGAAAGGAATCGCCTCTCAGGTTCTATTCCTTTTAGTATAGGGATGCTTCAAAACTTGCAAATGTTATCATTAACTGGAAATCGACTGTCCCGTTCAATCCCAGAATCAATTGGCAATCTTACTCAAATCTTCGCACTCTATCTGCATCTCAACAGTCTGACAGGATGCCTCCCTCAGAGCCTTGAAAACCTTAGACACTTAAAATTTTTATATCTTTCTCACAACAACTTTGGTTGTTCTGTACCTAAAACAATTGGCCTTTTCTCCTCTTTAATTAGAATTGTCTTGGCTCACAACTCTTTTAATGGTTCCCTTCCTTTGGAGCTTGGTACTTTGAACAATCTGCAGGAACTTGACCTTTCCAACAATGATTTGTCAGGTGAACTTCCGATGACTCTTGGAAGCTGTTTGACACTGGAAGTCCTTCTTCTGAGCAGCAACTCATTTAATGGAAGCATCCCTTCCTCTTTCGCTTCCTTGAAAGGACTGGTGGATTTGGATCTATCTCACAACAACTTGTCTGGCACAATTCCCATAGATCTACAAAAACTTTCCTTCCTTCAGAACATGAACTTGTCCTTCAATAATTTAGAAGGTGAGATGCCCTTGAAAGGTCCTTTTACCAACACAAGTGTGATTTCGATTGTCAGAAATAGGAATCTCTGTGGGGGTGTTCTTGCATTGCACTTACCAGCCTGCCCAGTTCTTGAGTCTAAGAAGCAGAACAATCGTCTTGGCTCCAAAGTTATTTTCATAATAATCAGTGTGGGTCTCTGTTTGGTAATTCTAATGTTTGTGGTTGCTATTTACCGGAAAAGAAAACCAAGAAAAGCTCCATCCGAAACACCCCTTGGAGGGGAGTTTTTGAGGGTTTCTTACGATGAGCTTCTTAAAGCTACCGACGGATTTTCTTTAAATAACTTGCTTGGTGTTGGAGGTTTCGGTTCTGTGTACAAAGGAATTCTTCAACATAATGAAAAACCTATAGCAGTGAAGGTATTCAATCTTGAACAATTGGGAGCTTCAGAGAGCTTTATTACAGAGTGCGAAACGCTAAAGAAAATTAGACATCGGAATCTTCTCAAGATAATCACCGCTTGCTCAAGCATAAATTTTGAAGGTAGTGATTTTAAAGCTCTTGTGTTTTCGAGTTCATGCAAAATGGGAGCTTGGAAAGTTGGTTGCATCCAAGTGAGAATACAACAAGGAAGTTAAATTTGACACAAAGGTTGAACATAGCTATCAATGTTATTTTTGGGTTGGAGTATCTTCACCACCATTGTGAAACACCGATTGTTCATTGTGATTTAAAGCTGAGCAATGTTCTCCTTGATGAGGAAATGATTGCTCATGTGGGAGACTTTGGGTTGGCCAAGTTCCTGGCAAAAGATATAAGTAATCCTATTGAACAACGCACCAATTCGATTGCAATCAAGGGTTCCATAGGATACGTCGCACCGGGTAAGAAATTCACTTACGTCTATAAGATCATGTTTTATTATATTGTAAGGGAACTGACTCGTTTTTTTTCCTCATAATATATATGTAGAGTACGGGATGGGAGAATCAGTATCAGCACATGGAGATATTTATAGTTACGGAATACTTCTGCTAGAGATATTGATAGGGAAGAGACCAACGGACAAGATGTTTAAAGATGGTCTAAGCCTCCATAGTTTCTGTAAGATGGCATTGCCGGATAGAGTGATGGAGATTGCAGATTCATGCCTGCTAATACTCGATGAAGAACTTAATGGTCAAACCAATAGAAGCAGAGGTAAAGTCAAAGTGAGCAACTGCTTGATTTCACTTGTAAGGATCGGAGTTGCTTGTTCAATAGAAACACCCCACGAACGAATGGGTATAAGTGAGATAGTGATGGAGTTGAACGCAATCAAGCAAGCTTTTCTAGGTATTGGCATTCATGGACAGAGGCGTGTGAGGATGCAACTAGCCGGCCAGGGAACTTCTCAGCTAGATAATGTTTAAACCTTTCATTCTCTTGAATAAGAACCTCTTCTTTTTGGTCATAAAAATTCAACACCTGTATTTGTTTGTTGCCTTCAATTATAGACTAACGGAGAGGCAAACACTTAGCAGAGCATCCATAGATCAAGTGCATCAACTACTTGTTTTAAAGCTTCATTATTGTTGAAAATAGAGTTACAAAAATACTACAGAAGGATGTGTGACTATTTGCTTGCACATAACATTGCACATCCAACTGTCAATGTGCGACCATTTGGTTGCACTTCACTGGTTTCAGCCATACGAAACTAGGCAAGTTGCTCAAGTCTTCTAGTTTCATACAGCTGAACCAGTAGGCAAAATAAACATTTTTCATCACAAAGATCACTGCTCTGTGTCCATAAAAACATTACATAAAATATATTTGATAAACATTTATAAAAACATTACATGAAAACATAAATAGAAAGACATGAACATAAAATTAAAAGAGAGGAAACATAAGAGAAATTTTGAGAGACATTTATATTAACATCACCAACCATTTTCGGGGATGGCTAAACACATACATCTCCTTTTTTTTTTACAAAGCCCGAAGGGGGGTTTATATACAAAATACAGAGCAATGTGCTACCATAAGATTGCACAGTACATTACTCATCCAACGGACGAGGTGCAACAATAAACTGGCAATTTGCCAGACTTGAACTACTGACATAAAGAACTGGCACAGCCGCCCAATACATCATTACAATCAAAAAGTAAATTTAACACATTTTTAGAAATATAAAAGAAACTAAATAGTAACAACAAATCCAAATTAAACTAAACTAATCTAACATAACTAAACCATAATCCATACAATAACTCAACCAAAGTTAAATCATAACCATAATTACAAAATGGGCCATATTGGGCCATCCATAGATTGATCCATGAGCCATCAATATCCATAACCATTGATCCATACCCATTGTCTTTTAAAGATAAATTTCATATTTCCAACACTCCTCCTTGAAATTTGTCTTGAAGACTTGAAGCTTCTCATCCATCCATATCCATCAATAACTCCATCAATATTAAGCTTCAATTCCATCAATTTGGAGGAAAATCGGAACCATAAAACATCCATGAATGTGCGACTTGTTTCTTGCACATCATTGATATAAAATTTTGTTTTTCTCCAATAGCTCCTCCTCAATTTCAATTTGAGCTTTCTTTGAGCTCTCCATGCAGGAACTTGCTGGCAAATATGCTTCTTCCAATATTATATCAGAACAACAATTATTTTATTTATTTTTTTTTTTTTGAGAACATCAATAACATGGCTGCTGTCTTCTTTGGACAAACAGACCATGAACATAAACATCCATTCATAAATTCTGTTCATAAATCACGGGTGATGCCTCTGGGTCATGCTCTCCATGGATAGCTGCCTCATTGGGTCAGTCTTACCAAGGGCTATGCCTCTGGGTCATGCTCACCATGAACCATGAACATCCATGAAAAACAATAAAATGAATTTTAGGTCCCGAAAGAACAATGGGGGCTCTGATACCATGTTGAAAATAGAGTTAGAAAATTCTACAGAAGGATGTGCGACTATTTGCTTGCACATAACATTGCACATCCAACTGTCAATGTGCGACCATTTGGTTGCACTTTACTGGTCTCAGCCATACGAAACTAGGCAAGTTGCTCAAGTCTTCTAGTTTCATATAGCAGAACCAGTAGGCAAAATAAACATTTTTCATCACAGAGATCATTGCTCTGTGTCCATAAAAACATTACATAAAATATATTTGATAAACATTTATAAAAACATTACATGAAAACATAAATAGAAAGACATGAACATAAAATTAAAAGAGAGGAAACATAAGAGAAATTTTGAGAGACATTTATATTAACATCACCAGCCATTTTCGGGGATGGCTAAACACATACATCTCCTTTTTTTTTTTACAAAGCCCGAAGGGGGGTTTATGTACAAAATATAGAGCAATGTGCTTCCATAAGATTGCACAGTACATTACTCATCCAACGAATGAGGTGCAACAATAAACTGGCACTTTGCCAGACCTGAACTACTGACATAAAGAACTGGCACAGCCGCCCAATACATCATTACAATCAAAAAGTAAATTTAACACATTTCTAGAAATCTAAAAGAAACTAAATAGTAACAACAAATCCAAATTAAACTAAACTAATCTAACATAACTAAACCATAATCCATACAATAACTCAACCAAAGTTAAATCATAACCATAATTACAAAATGGGCCATATTGGGCCATCCATAGATTGATCCATGAGCCATCAATATCCATAACCATTGATCCATACCCATTGTCTTTTAAAGACAAATTTCATATTTCCAACAATTATGTTTTTTTATCATCAGTCTCACGGATTGTTATTGCATAATATTCTGCTTCTATATTGAAATTCTCTAATCATTTTATATTAGACCTCAGTTTTCACTTGCAGTGTATAATGGCAAGGATAGCTCTGAGTCTCAGCTTGATAAATATAATCTATGTAATTCATTCCTCTGAACAACAAATAAAAATCAGACTTAGGAAAACATAAGCAGAAACTTCCAAATTTGAAAAGATAATAAAATTTCGACATCATTGGTTCATTCAATGTGCTCTCAATGAGCTCACTTCCAAATTTGAGAATGTTTGATTTCACTTATAAGAATCAGAGTTGGTTGTTCGAAAGAAACACCGAGTGAAAGAATGAGTATAAGTGTGGTAGTGATGGAGTTGAATGGAATCAACCAAGAATTTCTCTGTGCAGACATATTCAAGAAGAAGGCATATAGTGCTGCAAGTAACTGGGCAAGGAACGTTCGCAGCTAATTAATTATGGACAAAAACAGAGAGGCAAAATCTTAGCAGAGTATCCAGTTGAAGTACATCAAACACTTGTTTAAAAAAGACTGGTAATTTACATATTCAGCTTATGCAATTGCAATTCTCTCATCATTTTATATTAGACCTCAGTTTTCACTTTCTTGCATAACGGCAATGATGGTTTGAGTTTCACCATGATAAATATGATCTACGTAAATCATTTACCTTGGAAGAATTTAACAGAAACAAAACTTCCAAATTTGAAAAGATGTATGATTATATTACAATCTAGAAATAGAAAAAGTCTTCAATTTCTTGTTGGAAAATTGTATGTGATGTACAAGTCAAGATATATACCTTGCATCTAAAACGTGAAGGAAGAATTTCCTCATGAGAGTGATATATAGCAAGTTGTTGATTGTTTGAGTCCAAGAATTAGAGCATGTGCCCCAAGGACCAAGTTAGTACCTCAATGAGTCAAAGTGTTTTAGAAGAATAAATATAAAGTTACAAAATCATATGTAAGCTAAAAGATAAGATATTTTCAACATCAAAACAATAAGAGATGAATTTTCTCACGAGAAAGATAACAAGAAAGTGTATTCATTACGTTCCGAAGAGATCAAGGGAAGTGCACCAAGGACCATGTTAAACTGCACCAAGGGGCAAGGACCTAGTTAGGAGTTGAATGAGTCAACTCATCTTCATGGGCAATTACTTAAGTTGTCCATTTATATTTACCTAATTCTTTTATTTTTAATTATTATTATTATCACTTTTAACAAAATTATTTAAACAGTTGATAAAAAACAATATCAAAACACAAAGAATCATACACTAGTTTATTAATAGAATAAATATGGGTGGTTTATTAAGATTTTAGCATTACCCTCGAATATACAGTTTTGGACTCTAAGATTATATACCTTGTCATCGATAAGTTAAAGAAGATGTAATAAATATACAGTCAATCACTTGTTTTAAATGAGAGCTCCTACAGACTACAGAAAATTAGAAAGGGGCAAATCTCGGTTAAGCATTAAGCAAGCAATGGAAGTAAGTTTTGTTGGAAAATGAAGGAGGTTGAGTGATGCTAATATATAATATTAACATACATACACAAAAATCTCAACAGCCGGATAGGTTTTGTTTTTTGAAACAGCTATATAATAAGGGGTCGAAGAGACAAAGAGCCACCCAAGCAAAACAACGACACCTGCCCATGGGACTACAAACAAACGACGCCCAAAGAAAACCAAAACCTGGAGGGAACAAACAAAAACAAGGAAACAAGCAGTAAAGCACAATCAAGCACAATAAGCAACAAGCTTAAGCCAAGGCCCTCCCAAAAACAAAAGCAGCTAAGACCCAACGAAAAACAAGCCCCAGTAAACTGAAGCAAGAACAGGGGAAAACAGAGCATCGAAAGCCAAGCACCCACTTCTGAAAGCTCATGTGTATTTGATCGTATCAACTAAATAGTGTTTTTATCGATTTTGATAAACCACTGATATTTGATGATTATGTATTTGAGAAAATCTCATATAAAAGCAATTCACATTTTGTGGATTGTTTTTACGAGTCACACATTTCCCTTACCATGCAATCAACCTCTCCTCCCCTTTGCACCATGCTAGACCGCAGTAACACTCATCTGAAGTTATCCTTCCGTACTTTCGGCAACGATGACTCGTAGGGATGGATTTTCAAATATACACAACATGTTGATTTCAAGCACACACGATCAACCAAATTTGGAGACCTTCTCAATTGGGGTGAATCCAATGAGTTATAACTCCCAACAGACTTATTCGGAATTTATCCTTGTGGAAAAGATAATTTAGGGGAGGATGGAATGATATGTGCCTATTATGCTCCGGTAAATATGCACGTTTATCAGACTTAGTGCAAGTTAAGTTAGTTATCAAATTATCAGACTTATTCAAGTTAGCAGAATAAATTAGTTAGTGCGTTAGTGGGGAATTTGATTTCCATGAAGTAAGGCCATCGTGTTGTTATGCAACAGGTGCTTAGTTATTTTTCCTTATTTCTTGCAAGTGTGTTCTATTTTCTAGTTTAGTGATGTAATGTTCAGATGCCTATAAATGGTTATGAACCGATGAAATAAAGGATATGAAAATTATAACCAAATATCTCATGTGTTTCTCTCTATCTATCTATCCTCTCTATCTCTTTTTCTAAATTCTTCCGTGTATTTTCCAGGATCAAAAATATACACATCATCTTCCTCTCCCACCACTCCATCTATGCTACTGGATCCGACGGTCCCATCACATAATGGACTAGGAGATTTACCTGTGCATTGATTACAAAATAAAGAATTAACCAGTAAATTCACAATATGACTTGGATGATATTAGAAATAAATATTTTCGGTTGCATCATATATTCATTCATTGCTAAACATAAATGGAGGGATACAGACAAAATAATATCTCTAAATTAAAGAATTGATATATTATTTAAGAATTCATACCATCTAGTTATTGCTTTTAGCTCAAAAATATAGGTACCACAAGTGAAAGTGATGGAATTATCATCTTTACTTGAAAAAGTAGCCAAATTGCTCAGCTTCATCCCACAAAAATCAGCCAGTTCCAGTTGTAGTTTCTGAATATGAATTTCTCTTTGTTTTGATTGGATAATCAATTGACTCTTGTTTGTATGGGCCAATGTGTTGGGAACCAAAGAAGGCCTATTTCAATTGAGGGCCCAATGACTACATATTTACTCAAACGTCACCGTATCAATGCCACCACCACCGTATCAGTTGGTTTGGTTTTAGTTTTTAAAATTTGCTTGGAACTGCACCTACTCACTGATACCACTGTTGAGTGTTGTCAGGGTGAAGTGTGATTTTGGAGAAGAAATAATCAAACTACTTTTGAATTTTAGAATTTTATAAATTACTAATAATATAGATTTTTATAAGTTTGATTTTATTTATTTATTTACTTCTTCTTAATGATAATTTTTGGTGGCTATGTAATCTCTTCATACAAGAACAAAATGGTAATATTTACGTATGAAATATCAAATCACACGTCAATAGAATTAAGGGATATTATCATTTGGGTCACTATGTTTTTTTGAATTATCTGTTTTTTCCCTACTTATTCATTTTTCACTGGATTAGTCCCTCTGTTTAAAAAAAAAAAAAAACCCATCAATTTGGTCTCTCTGTGAGTCAAATGTTAGTCAACTTTAACGGTTTTAAGGGTAACTTTATCTTTAAACCAAGAACATGCCACATGTCAATACCAAAAAAATTAGAAGTTTTCAAAAAATATTTATATAATACAAGAAGATAAAAAATTTAAATCTCCACCATTCAAATCTTAGATGGAAGGTGAAGATTTATTTATTTAAAATTTTTATTTTATATTAAAAAAATTGTGATCCAAATATGAATGGAGATGAAAAATTAAAAAATGGGTAAATTACACAGACATCCATGAGGTTTGGGTGAAAGACAGTTAGAGTGAAAGGTTTTCTTATTCTACACTAACACCCCTATATGTAATGGTAGTTAACGATTCTATTAACTTGACTCAGTTTAACCTTTGTAAGGTCCAAAACACCCTTGAATAATAATAATAAATAAAAGAACAAAACAAAATTGAATAAAAAAGAAAGAACAAATTTTATTTTATTTTGAGATTTGAAAAATAATTTTTTTAAGGGACGTAAAAAAAATTTTATTTAAAGAGAATAAAAAAAATTAATAACAAAAATCAAGGTAAAAAAAAATATTAAAAGGAGAATGATTATATATATATATATATATATATATATATTTTAAATAAATTGAAAGTGGCCTCCATGAACTACGAACATATGGAGGCCACCATCCACACCAAAACCCCCAAATTGCATTACCCTACTTAATTTCAAAAGCAAAATCTCCATAGTACACACCACACCAAAACCCCAAATTCATCCACAAAACCACAAACCCATCTAGAACATCACAAACCCATCATAACACCATGCTGGAGAAGACGATCGATTCTAGACGCTTAAAATAAAATTAAACTTAGCCATCTCTCTCTCTCTCTCTCTCTCTCTCTCTCTCTCTCTCTCTCTCTCAAACCCAGGCAGCCATCTCTCTCTCTCTCCTTTCTCGGTTTCTCTCTGACCTCCATGAAAACCCAAAAGAAGTTACTCGAATCCATCTCCCGTCGGCCGCCGCGAAACCAGCGAACCCTAGCCGCCCCTCCCATCACCAAATCAAACCCCACCAACCCTCGCCGCCCCATGATTTTTGTTGTTGGTGTTTGATTTTTGTTGGGGCGTGAGAGATAGAGAGTTGCGGAAGCAAGAAGCTTATGGTTCGAAGATTCTGGGTTTGGGGTTAGTGGGTTTGAGTTGAGGATTGGTGATGATGATTCTGGGTTGGTGTGGCTGGGTGTTGTGGATTTGGTGATCTATGATGGTGGAGTGTTGGGGGATTGCATCCATTTTCATCAAAGATGAGATGAGATGAGATAAGATGATGATTCTGGGTTGTTGATTATAATTGGCGATGATGATGATGAATTTTTTCAATTTTATATTTCTTTCTCTTTTTTAAAAATAAAATATAAAATATAAATTATAAATTTGAAAAGAGTGGTGCTATTGGCACACCCCCTATTGATCTATTTATGCCCCATTTTTAAAATTATTTATTATTATTTTTTTCCTTTATCAAAATTACTAAAAAAGACATACAATTTAAGAAAAAAAATATTCTTAAAAAGTAAATCTAATAAAACCCCACATTTATTTTTAAAAAATAAAAATAAAAAACCAAAAATCTTTTATTCTTTTTCTTGATTTTTTTTTTCCATAACTCTTGATCACTGGTTTGTTGTGTTGCTGGTGTTTGCATCTTGTTTGTGTTTGGGTTTGTTTGGGTGGTGTTTTGCCCCTCTCTGTTTGTTCCTGGTCTTTTTGCCTTGTTTTTGCGGTTTCTTGTTTTTTTTTTTTTTTTTTTTTTTTTTTTTTGTGCCTGTTTTGCAGCTTTTTGTTGCTGTTCTTGTGCTATTTGCTTTGAGAAGCGTTTTTTTAATAAAGCCCATGTTTCTAAAAAAAAAAAAAAAAAGTTTATTAAGTTTAAAAAATAAGTAAAATGGTAGTTTTGGAAATAAATAAAATAAATTAATAAAAACATTTAATTTTATTTAATTAAATCAAAATTTAAACAAGTGGGGCATACAACAAAGAAGAACAACGAAGAACAGTATGTGTATGCTGGCCACACACAAATATATACTTAAACGGAAATATATACTTAAACAAATACATAACATAAATACCAGTATCACGAAGGCCTCAACAACAATTATTCCATAATAATAAAATAATCAAACAAGCCACAACAAATATTCTAGGGCTTGAAAACAATTATTCCATACAAGATCATCACCACAAGAAGTTAAAAACAGCTGTAAATAACACATGCTGGGCTGTTCCTGCTTGTAAAAACTTAAAAACCATAAACAAGGTACTAAACAAGGTAAACTGCAACTTACAATGACTACACCACACCACCTAAAACGAACCACTACAACATCATCACAGCAACAACCAGAGAAACAACATCTCCTGCAACTTACAACACATACTACACCATCATCACCACCACAACTTTTTTGCACTCCTGCATCTGAACCTACAGTGCAGATGTATGTGCATGCAACAACAAAAGCGTAAGCAACTGCTGCCTATCAAAGATTTTTTATTTTAAAAAAATAAAATAGAAGGAAAGGATGAGTGTCACCCATACCTACGAATCAACTTCTTCATCGTCTGTGTCAGTGTCATCCGAGCTGAGGTGGGGTGCCAAACTGGGGTCCGGTGCGTTATCCCTATCCGGGCACGTAAGTTTGTTATGTCCTTCTTTCTTGCACACACTACAATCACGTGCTTTTTTTGCTGGTTTGCCTGTGCTACATGATGGGTTCGTGCAACTTTTTTGATTGTGTCCCTTTTGCCCACAATTCCCACACGATTGTTGCTTTCGTTTCTCCCCGACAGAAGGCATCCGATTTTTCTTTGGTCTTCCTGTCAGTCACTTTTTTTTCCAAGGCAATACAACGCGATTACGAACATCATCAGCAATGTCCCACTCTTCAGGTATTGGAACAGGGTTCACAACCATGGCGTACGCTTGTTTCAGCCATCCGGTTGTGAAAAAGTCGGAACATAATGAGTTTATGGGCTTACCTTTAAGCCTGATACAAAAGACACAAAAAAATTAATCACAATTACAAATTGAAGATTATGGTTGTTATTCAAAATGTAAATAAACATTATGTAAGCATACGTTGCAACAGCCATGGCATGAATACACGGTAGCTCATCTAGGTCCCATTCACGGCATAAGCATGAACGTTGTTCCAAGTCGACAATTGTTTCATTCCATTGGTCTTGTACCTTGAATCTATCATAGTCAATGGGGTGAATATCACACCGTTGCGATGCTAATACCCTATCTTTGATGTGTTGGTCCGCATCATTAGTCAAGAATGTGGGTGTTTCTCTTGCATTACTTCGACGGTCGTGGAACCAACGTTGCAACAAATCTCTAATAAATTCGGCAATAGATGTGATAGGCAACTTCCGGATCGCAAGTAGACAAGAATTCATTGACTCTGCAATGTTAGTGGTCATCATATGGTACCTCTTCCTAGGGCTATGGACACGTGAAAACTTCTGTATCCCAACCTCTAGGAGCTCATCATAAACCTTAGGATGGATGGATTTCAGCTCAGCCATTACACGGTCGAATTTCTCAACACGGTACGCATATGCAGCACGATAGTAATGATAAATCACGTCACCTCGCTTCCTACAATGTTGTTTCAGATTGTTGGCCAAGTGGTATGCACAAACCACATGTGCTGAATTGGGGAATATTGCTCTCATGCCATTAGAGATACCCGTGTGTCGATCCGAAACTATCAGAACAAGTTCGGGATGCAAGATCACGTCGTGAAGTTGCTTCAAGAACCATGTCCATGACTTTGAGTACTCGGAATTGGCAAACCCAAATGCCAAAGGGTATATCATCTCATTACCATCCTTGCATACGGCAACTAACAAAACTCCCCTGGTCTTGGACTTCAAGTGGGTAGCATCGACGGCAATAACCGGCCTAATTACTGTATTGAATCCCTCTATACAAGCCCAAAGTGCCATGAATCCATATTTAAACTGGTTTTGCCTATCGGTTGCAATCTTGGTTTTTGTCCCCGGATTAGATTTTTCCAACATGTGAAAGTATGCGGGCAACGTCTTAAATGACTCCCATGGATCACCGAAAACACTATGTAAAGCACGGTCCTTAGATCTGTAAGCTTTGTTGTAGGTGAGGTTTATGCCGTGCTTATCCTTCATGTCAGTCTGGATATCTTTAGGACGGAGGTTGCGTCCTGGATCAACAAACTTTCTTGCAAACAATTGCCCTATTACATGGGAACTTACACGGTGAAAATCTACGTTGTAGTTTCCATTATCAACACATGTGTGCTTAGAGTCAACGGACTTAACATTCCAGTACGTCCCATTTCTCGATTTCCCTGCCCTAAAAACCCATTGACAATCTCTCTTTTTACATATTGCGACGAATCGTGTATGATTCGATCGTCGAACCCTGTAATCAAACCTCTTTTGCAATGCATTGAACCCTAGAGCGCCTTTCAATGTTTTCTTGTCCTTGAAAATCTGTCCTTTATATATTTCACTAAAGTCTCCATTGTCTTCAAACAATTCTTTCGATCTAATGGGCTGAATTGAGTATAGTTCTGACCCCGGTATTGTCCACCGTGTCGTCGTAGAGGGTGTAGAACTCTTAGGTGCTCCATTTGTTTGAACTTCTCTACAGTCTGTTGACGCTTGCCCGTCACTGCTAGACTCATCACTGCTAGACTCACTGCTAGAACTATCATAATCATCCACCTTAACCTCTGGATGCTTAGTAGTCGATGCTGGAGTCCCCTGATCTTTCTCGGCCGATGTAAATCCGGGGGAAGGCACTGGCCTAAACGGTTGGTTGCTACCACTCACTGACGGAAAAAATGGAGTACTCATTGGGGATTCGGAAACACCAGAGGGTTTAAAGCCCGAAGGTATACATGACTGGATTGTTGTATTTCTTGACTTTATCACAGTTTGAAAAACATTTTCAGTTGGCTTCACCGGTACAGATCTTTCTACGACTTCGACCTTAATTTCAGTCCACAAGGACAAGGATCGATTATGAGAAAGCAAACAAGATACATCACTGTCGCTCATAATGGATAATGTACAACTCCCTTTCGGCGTTAAAAGCTCTGAACTTAAGCTTATCCGGAATCTGTCATTACTAACCCCGATTCGGTGACATATTGTTTCAAACAATTTACTATATTTGTCGTCATGACATGCAAAGGAAATTGGACCCATCACCTCGTCATCAATCCAATGTCTATCGCAATGTACTATGAACCCATCCATTGTATCCATAGACCCTGCAAATGTTGTTAAAGTAACAAAGATATGAAAATGAAGAAATAAAACAAAACGGTGTATAAGTAAAACAGTTCTGTTGATTGTTAAAGCCCTGTCAAGGGATTTGAAGCCCTGCACAGGGCTTTCACACCCAATACTCGAACTTCAAGCCCTGGACAGAGTTATCAATGCCAAATAAACAACGCCACATAGCAGCAGCAATTCAACAAGGGGTGCCATAGAAAACAAGAAATGCCCACACAGCAGTTAGAACGAACAAATCCCAACAAATGCCAACAAATTCTGCATTAGAACCAACTCACCAGACTGAACAAACGCATCAATCATAACATTCCACGCAACCATGCTTCTCTCAAGCATATTATCAAACACTTTCTCTGCTAAATCCAAACACCCACAAAGTTGCATCAAAATGATTCAACCCAGGCAGGGAAGCAAAGACGCCTAAAAAAACAAGACAACCTAACTAAGACATAAGACAAACAATACCTATACCAGCAGAAACGACCCCACATAAACACCAGGCAAAACCAACAAAAACAACCCAATCCAAACACAACACCAACAAAAACGAAAAAGAAAATGGACCCAATAACAATGTCTAGCCCCAAACAGCAGCACCGCCCAGCACAGACAAAAAATTAACATTGATTTCAAAGGTTCCAATGCACATATTTAAAGAAACACTCACCTGCAGCCGTCTTCGATCCCACAGCTAGCAGCTTAGGTATCCTTGCCTGGTCGATTTATCTTGGCTTCAGACTCAAACTCCACCCTGTCTGTTACCCAACACAATTGCAAACTTTTGAAGACTACACACAGAAACCCATCATCCCTCGTCGTCCTCGTGCCTCTATCTCTCTCTATCTCTCTGTTTTTAGGGTTTCTATATGGTTTTCAGGTTATATGGTTCTTGATAATGTTCAGTTGAAAACAATTGAGAAGGAATTTCGGAATGATAGGAGGAATATTGAAGCCCCGAAGATGGGGAAGGAAGAAGAATGAGAACAAGAAGAAGATACTGGGGACCGACTGTGGTGTGGTCGGGTCAGGTCCTGTATGTTCGAAAATGGGGGAGGGAATTCATCAAACCACTCGTGGAAAGAAAGGGAGGGAAGGGAAGACAAGGGTAATTGTGGAAACCTGAAATGTTTAAGGGTATTTGTGACATTACACCCCAATTTAAGTGAGGAGGGTAGTATAGTCCAACATGGGACATTTATGCAAAGTAAACATTGATACCGGACAGTTTTGCAAGAAAATCATAGAGGAGACATTTTTGCACTTCTAAACTTCATAGTGGACATATTTGCAAGGGCCCCATAAAAATTTCTAAATAAGTCTATCAAATTACTCTATACGTATATATATATATATATATATATATATATATATATATATATATATATATATATGAGTTGGCGTGCATACACATATCATATTTAGGGGTTGGCATGGCTCAATTCAATTCGATTTTGAGTAAAAAAACCCGAATTAAACCGCAAGATATTCGGTTTTCATTTTTCTGAACATATTTGAATCTATTAACACGGTGAACCAAACCTAATTAATTAGAGACGTATTTACTAATCAGTAATCATAATAAAGGAAAGGGAATTTAATATGAGTTGGCATGCATACACATATCATATTTAGACGTATTTACTAATCAATAATCCTAATAAGGGAAAGGGAATTTAATTACTGGTTTGTGATTATTGTGTTTATAAAAATTAATTGAGAATCAAATTACGTGGATCACATACACAAATTAGGAATTAAGTTATACGAGAAAGGAAATTTGATTCCTCTCTCTCTCTCGCTTAACGAATACCTTTCCTGATTCTTTTCTATGAAACTAATTCCCTTTTATTTCATTCCAGATTAGTAAACGCACATAGGTTTAAATCATTTATGATGGAACTTTAAATTTTTTACATATTATTTTAACTCTGGACCATAGGAGCATATGGACCATAAGATGCCTTTTGTAATTATTTTTCTACTTTCAATATTTATAAAATGCACCCCATGAATTTCCATCATTCACAAAAGAATCTCGATGAATTTCCATCACGCACCCCATGTTTTGGTTTCACGGTTAATGATAGGACCCACGTGCCAACTCTTCTCCCCGGACAAATTTTGTTGGTTTATAGATGTGAAATGTTTGAATAGTAATGGTGGTATCAGGTATTTATGAAAATACCATAGAATCACATTACAATTTATTCAAAATTAATAAAACACTTGTAAATACAAACACAACTCACACATTTAGAAGACTTCAAAGACTAGATTCAGTCTCACAGATTTTCATTGAATTAGTTTGGGGTGAGACTTGAGAAAGATGACAATTTAATTTCGTTATTATATTTTATTTTATTTGGAATTGTGCTGGGCCCAATTTATTCCTATTTTTTAATTCACTACTTTGTCTTGGGCTGCTAATTATCAAGTCAATGGTCAATGGTTTAAAGGCTCAACCCACTTCAATTATGGCCCGTTTAAAGGCTCAACCCACTTCAATTTGGATCTACCTGACCAGATGTGCCTAAGGATGGTCATTTTGGCCCGAAGCCCCAGGTCCCCGCTCCCTTATCTACCTTATCGCCTTGGACTGCTTCTCTTACCTGATTAGATCCACACAATGAATGAGTAGAGTAGATTCATTTTTGTTATACAGATAGTTTAATGGTTATATGGGAATTGAAGTGTTTATATATATATATATATATAGTGTATTGGTGATTGAAGTGAAAAGTATAAGCCGAGAAACGGGTCAACTTTGAAGAAATTTTTTCATTTTTCTCCTACCCTTTTAAGTCTTATGGTAGTGACAATTGCATGAATATAAGAGAAGTATATTTTAATTATGTTCAATAACTGAATGGATTCATTATGATTATGAATATGAAGAAAATTCCACTATATATGTTGCCTGTATAATATCCACTAATATGGACACGATGAAGTTAAACTAAGTTTTTTTGTTCAAATTCAGAAATTTGATGTCAGAAAGGTGGAATTAAATGTTGCTTGCTGGCTTGTTTGTCTGTCATTGATGCCTGATGGTGAATACGTGAAATCTACACATCCTCTACTTTCCATATGTGTAGTTGTAGCAATTAGCAAATATAGAGATACTCAGACTTGGATATGTGTTAGAATTGAGTGGATAAGTATTGAGAAATCCTCCCCCTCCCCCGCTCTCTCGCAACATTGTGAATCACTTGTCCAAAGTTATCTTTGTTTTCTACATATAAACATGTGTTCCGAGTTTTGGAACCTCTGCCCTTTTTCCTTTTTTCCTATCTAAGACTAACATTATAATCTAGGTGGAATAAACTTATCCAAAAGCCATATGAAGAGGGCTGAAGTTGGTTGAGTCCTATGAGGCTCTATCATTGTTTCAAAGCACCTCTTAACATTCTCTGGATTATTTTAATTTCCTTAAAAATCCTTATAATTGGATTGATTGAGTTATGAGTTTAGAGTAGAGCACACCATTGTTGAAACTCCCTTTTGCTATTTTAGGCAAGTTACAATGTTCTTTGAAAGTAAAGGTCACTCATAAATTTCAATTATTCAATTGTTCGCCTGAAATTTAGGGGTGTTAAGATTTGTGTGTGAATATTATTATATAGTAGCTAAAACAATCTCAGCCTCTCTTCCTTCCACTTTAGTAATTTCCTGCTTAACTGTGACTTGCTCATTTATTGTGGACCATGGAATTGAAATGAAAACATTTTTCTTCAATGAGCTGATGAATTGGTCTTTGCCACATCTTGCCTTCGTTTCTTTGCTTCATAATTAATAAACAAGTTGCTATAACAACTTGTGGACGAAGGAAGTTTGAAGGGCACAGCACAGTGCCACAGTGGTGTGTTGTTGTATTCCGGTGACTTTAAGCCGTTTAGGGAATGCATTTAATGAAGCACATGGAACCATATGATGTGGAAAAGAAGATGAAGTTTTATATTTCTACTTTTTACTTATGATTACAATTGAGTTATTTTGGTTATTTGAGTTGAGTAATATAAATATTATATCATTTATTCATTATCTAAGTCAGTGTAAATTTAACCTCGATTTTTCAACTGATGCTACATACAATTCAAGCAAGAAAAAGCTCATTTGTCATATAAATCTCAGAATCAATAACTGGCGTGATGATGAGAATACAATAAAATATAAATTACCCACAGGATTGTTGTTTGCTTTTTCAAAAACCACAATCTGGTATGAACCTGCAGCAAGAGAATGTAAATAAACCACAAACAATCACGTCAGAAATTCAAATCAAGGAAACCGAGGCCCGTGTTTCACACGGTGTCCTTAAGACGATTTCGCCGTATATTACACCATATGTGTTACCGATCGTCTCTTTTCTGCATTTATTAAGCCGGCTTGACTCAATGAGCTGATGAATTGGTCTTTGCCACATCTTGCCTTCGTTTCTTTGCTTCATAATTAATAAACAAGTTGCTATAACAACTTGTGGACGAAGGAAGTTTGAAGGGCACAGCACAGTGGTGTGTTACGTTGTTGTATACTTGTATTCCGGTGACTTTTAGGGAATGCATTTAATGAAGCTCATTGAACCATGATGTGGAAAAGAAGATGAAGTTTTATATTTATACTACTTTTACTTATGATTACAATTGAATTATATTTTGGTTATTTGAGTTGAGTAATATAAATATTATATCATTAATTCATTATCTAAGTCATTGTAAATTTAACCTCGATTTTTCAACTGATGCGGGATACAATCCAAGCAAGAAAAAGCTCATTGTCATATAAATCTTAGAATCAATAACTGGCGTGATGATGAGAATACAATAAAATATAAATTACCCACAGGATCACCATTGGAAAAACACCACTCAAGTTTGACATCTCATTATCATGACAAAGCTAAATTTTTTCATTTGGAGCCTCATAATGTAAAAATTAAATGAATGTGACAACCAATTAAATCATATTTAGGTAATAGGTAGGGGTAATTTAAAGCAAACTTACTCTCTGTCTCTGCCATTATATCATAAGAGGTAGGAAAATGAAAAGCGATGGTTGATGAAAGTTGGCAACTGGGGACATACTAAAATCTAAATGATAGTTATTACACACGGTGTGGACATGATAAATTATTCTAGACTGAATTTCAACCATACAACTATGTAGAATGCGATAGGCCGATAGCAATGCATAATATGCTTTATCATTTCATTTATTCTAAATCAACATATATTATAATTTATATATATCACTACTAATGGAGTTTCTCTTTTTTAACTTGACAAACAACCAGATTATTCATCTTCATAAGCTAATGAAAACATCATCTTTTATATGCCTGATTTTCATACTTAGCTTATCAGCCTCTCTCTGCACTTCCAATCCCAGATTTAGTAATCAAACAGATCAGATTGCTTTGTTTGCTTTCAAGGGTTCCATCACTCAAGACCCTCTTGGGGCTCTCAGCTCATGGAACAATTCTGTCCATCTATGCCAATGGCATGGAGTCAAGTGCGGATACCGGCACCGAAGAGTGGTAGAGCTAGACTTGAGGTCTCAGAGATTGGCAGGGCCTATATCACCCTTTATTGGCAATTTGAGCTTTCTCAGGTCCATTTACCTTCAAGACAACCAGTTTCGAGGCAGTATCCCACAAGAAATCACCCATTTATCACGCCTGCAGAAACTGAATACCTCTTTCAATACTCTTCAAGGAGAGATTCCAAGCAATTTGTCACTCTCTTTGGACCTCAGAATCATTCACTTAAGCCACAATGATCTTGTTGGGAAAATTCCAGCAGCATTTGGTTCTCTTTCCAAGCTCGCTTCTCTATTTCTTATGTCCAACAATCTACATGGAACTATCCCTCCATCTCTTGGGAACCTTTCCCTTCTGGAAACTCTCTCTCTCGGAACAAATAACCTTGAAGGAACCATTCCTGAATCAATAGGCCATCTCAGAAATTTGAAGCAGTTTAGTATTAGTGTGAATAAAATTTCTGGTGCAGTTCCTCCTTCACTCTACAACATTTCCACCCTCACAAACTTATACATGACAAACAACAAGTTTATAGGTAGTCTACCTTGGGACATCGGCCTCACACTCCCGAACCTTCATGAAATTTCTGTCTCAGAAAACCAACTCACCGGGCGTTTTCCACCTTCTTTCTCTAATGCATCTGGGATGGGAGCTCTTGAACTCTCTAGCAATGGATTGTCCGGGCCAGTTCCTGTTGATCTTGGAAGAAGAATGAATGATCTTCGGTGGCTGAATTTGGGTTTTAATAATCTAGGTTCAGGGGTTGCTGGTGAGGTAAGTTTTGTTGATTCTTTAACCAATTGCACCAAGTTGAGAGCACTGGGATTACAAGTTAACGGGTTTGGTGGTGTTTTACCCAATTCCATCACTAATCTCTCAACTCAACTTAGATCCCTGGTACTAGGAGATAATCAATTTGTTGGGAACATCCCAACTGGTATATCAAACTATGTCAACCTACTTGCACTTGGGTTAGAAATGAACCATCTCTCGGGTTCTATTCCTTTCGATATAGGGATGCTTCATAACTTGCAAGGAATATCATTAGCTGAAAATCGGCTGTCCGGTTCAATCCCAGAATCCATTGGCAATCTCACTCAAATCTCCGAACTCTATCTGCAAGACAACAATTTGACAGGAAGCTTCCCTCCGAGCCTTGAAAACATTAAAGGCTTGCAAACTTTAAATCTTTCTCACAACAACCTTGGTGGTTCTGTACCTAAAACAATTGGCCTTTTCTCCTCTTTAATTAGAATTAACTTGGCTCATAACTCTTTTAATGGTTCCCTTCCTTTGGAGCTTGGTGTCTTGAACAATCTGGAGGAACTCGATATTTCCAACAATGATTTGTCAGGTGAACTTCCGATGACTCTTGGAAGCTGTTTGAAACTGGAAGTCCTTCTTCTGAGCAGCAACTCATTTAAAGGAAGCATCCCTTCCTCTTTCGCTTCCTTGAAAGGACTGGTGGATTTGGATCTATCTCACAACAACTTGTTTGGCACAATTCCAATAGATCTACAGAAACTTTCCTTTCTTCAAAAGTTGAACTTGTCCTTCAATAACTTAGAAGGTGAGATGCCATTGAAAGGCGGTTTTACCAACACGAGTGTGATTTCGATTGTCGGAAACAGGAATCTCTGTGGGGGTGTTCCTGCATTGCACTTACCAGCCTGCCCCATTCTTGAGTCTAAGAAGCAGAACAGTCGTCTTGGCTCCAAAGTTATCATCATAATAATCAGTGTAGGTCTTTGTTTGGTAATTCTAATGTTTGTGGTTGCTATTTACCGGAAAAGAAAACCAAGAAAAGCTCCATCTTCTGAAACACCCCTTGGAGAGGAGTTTTTGAGGGTTTCTTACGACGAGCTTCTTAAAGCTACCGACGGATTTTCTTCAAATAACTTGCTTGGTGTTGGAGGTTTCGGTTATGTGTACAAAGGAATTCTTCAGCAGAATGAAAAACCTATAGCAGTGAAGGTTTTCAATCTTGAACAATTGGGAGCTTTAGAGAGCTTTATTACAGAGTGTGAAGCATTGAGGAAAATTAGACATCGGAATCTTCTCAAGATAATCACTGCTTGCTCAAGCATAAATTTTGAAGGTAGTGATTTTAAAGCTCTTGTTTTCGAGTTCATGCAAAATGGGAGCTTGGAAAGTTGGTTGCATCCAAGTGAGAATACAACAAGTAAGTTAAATCTAACACAAAGGTTGAACATAGCTATCAATGTTATTTCTGGGTTGGAGTATCTTCACCACCACTGTGAAACACCGATTGTTCATTGTGATTTAAAGCCGAGCAATGTTCTCCTAGATGAGGAAATGATTGCTCATGTGGGAGATTTCGGGTTGGCCAAGTTCCTAACAATAGATATAAGTAATCCTATTGAACAGCACACCAATTCAATTGCAATCAAGGGTTCCATTGGATACGTTGCACCAGGTAAGAAATTCATTTACGTCTTTAAGATCATGTTTTATTATATTATACTTGAGTTATTAGGACGAAAATTTCGATCTTGAATGGGAAATGATTCGTTTTATATTTCTCTCATAATATATATGAAGAATATGGGATGAGGGGATCAGTATCAGCACAGGGGGATATTTATAGTTATGGAATACTTCTACTAGAGATATTAACGGGGAAGAGACCAACAGATGAGATGTTTAAAGATGGTCTAAACCTCCACAGTTTTTGTAAGATGGCATTGCCAGACAGAGTGATGGAGATTGCGGAGTCACATCAACTACTACTACTTGAAGAAGAACTTAATGATAAAACCAACAAGAGCAGAGGTAAAGCTGAAGTGAGAGAATGCTTGATTTCACTTGTAAGGATTGGAGTTGCTTGTTCAAGAGAAACACCAAACGAACGAATAGGTATAAGTGAGATAGTGAAGGAGTTGAATGCCATCAAGAAAGTTTTTCTTGGAGAGGCGAGTAAGGATGCAAGTCGCCGGGCAAATAACTTTTAAACCTTTCATTCTCTTGAATACAAGTCTGTTTTTGGCCATAAAAATTCATCTCAGACAGAGGGAGGCAAACTCTCAGCAGAGCATCCACAGTTCAATTGCATCGAACACTTAATTTAAATTGTCGTTATTACTGTTATATGCAGCACTGTTTTATTATGTTTTTCGAGCATCAGTCTCACAGCTTGTTATTGCAGAATATTCTGCTTAAATATTGCAATTCTGTGAATTAATTGTTATTGTGACATTTTTGTTCTTCTTTTTCGCATAATATTTTAAATTGTTGTTCCTTGGTTTTGAGGTCAGTTTTATTTCTATAGCCTTTTGTGAAGAGATTTTAATTGTCCATAATATTAACAACATAACTCACACATCAATCTCCACCTTTTCAAAGGTAAAAAACAAGTTAAGGGAAAATTCCCATCTGATATTGGTTCCAATACCAACAACTCCAACAACTCGGTTAGACTTTGAGGTGGCGTTCAAGTTTAATTATCAAAGACTTCACATTTAATCAACTTTATTGTTATTTCAAATTTTGTTGTTTTATTTAATTCTCTTACTATTCTTTCTCTTCCCTACTTCTCATGAGAATGACAGCAAGTTGTTGAATATATCATATATGTCACAGAAGCAATGGAATTCCCTTTTGTCTTCGTTGGTTTTCATATATCAAGATAAGAGAAGAAATTTGTCATGAAAGTGACAGCATGTTGAATATTATTGATGCCAAGAAACACCAAGGAGGCAAGGACCAGCGCCGGCTCAAGAACGTTTGAAGCCTAAGGATAAAATGTTAAATTAGGCCATGTATTAAATATTTATTTTAATATTCTTACATCTTTATGACTTTATGTCATTACAACCAACGAGATAGGATTTAAAATTTCGTTCATTTTTTTGTTTATTTTTTTGATACTATCAAAAACTTCCCCTCTAGTTTGGGTTATTGGTCAAAAACCACTCTCTAGTTTCGTTATTGGCCAAACCACCCCCCTCCTCTTACGGTTTAAATTTTTGTATTTTGTTATTTGTTTTTGTATTCCGATGGAGATATATATTTTTTATTTGTTTTTGTATTCCGGTGGTTTAAATCTCCACCTTTTCAAAGGTAAAAAACAAGTTAAGGGAAAATTCCCATCTGATATTGGTTCCAATACCAACAACTCCAACAACTCGGTTAGACTTTGAGGTAGCGTTCAAGTTTAATTATCAAAGACTTCACATTTAATCAACTTTATTGTTATTTCAAATTTTGTTGTTATATTTAATTCTCTTACTATTCTTTCTCTTCCCTACTTCTTTTCTCTTCTCCGTTTTTTCAAAATCAAACTCCATTTTCCATTATTTATTTTTCGTTAAAAATCTATTTTAAGATTTTTTATTTATTTTTTGAAGAACCACTTTTTGTTTGAGAGAGTTGTAGGAATGTAAGATTTGTGTGATGTCCCAATTGTGTGGAAGTAGATAGGGGTTAAATGATATTTCAAAAAATAAAATAAAATAAATAGATAGGTGTTCATGAAATTGAAGAACATCTAATATATATTTTTTTTACAAGAAAGAACATCTAATATTGATAAATAAATAAAAAGTATAAAGTGAGTTTGAAATAAATAAAAAAATATAGATAATTTAAAAGTCTGTTTATATACATAATGAATTTGTTTTTATAATAATAATAAAAGATTACTTTTTCACAACCAGATTTGTTTTTCTATTCCGGTGGAGACATATATCTCCACCGGAATACAAAAACAAATAACAAAATACAAAAATTTAAACCATAAAAAGGGGGGTTTGGCCAATAACGAAACTAGAGGGTGGTTTTTGACCAATAACCCAAACTAGAGGGGGTTTTTTGATAGTATCCTTTTTAAAAAAAAAAGAACAAACTAATAATTATGTGTATGCAAGAACCAATGACTCAATGAGAATGAGTCAAGGAATTTATATCAGCCATACATGAATGTAGATGCAATAGCAAAGCATAATAATTATATATCACATAACTACATAAGTAATGGAATTCTCATTTTAACTTGACAAAGAACCAAATTATTCAGCTTCATAAGCTATGGAAACATCATTTATATGCATGATTTTGATGCTTAGCTTAACACCCTCTTTGTACATCACTGCCAATCCCACATTCAGTAATCAAACAGATCAGATCGCTTTGTTTGCTTTCAAGGATTCCATCACTGAAGACCCTCTTGGGGCACTGAGCTCATGGAACAATTCTGTCAATCTTTGCCAATGGCATGGAGTCAAGTGCGGACGCTGTCACCAGAGAGTGGTAGAGCTGGACTTGAGGTCTCAGAGGCTGGCAGGGTTGATATCACCCTTCATTGGCAATCTGAGCTTCCTTAGGTCCATTAACCTTCAAGAAAACCAGTTCTGAGGCAGTATCCCAAAAGAAATCGGTCATTTGTCACGGCTGCAAAGTCTGAATATCTCTTCCAACATTCTTCAAGAGGAAATTCCAAGCAATATGTCTCTCTGTTTGGACATCCAAGTCATTGACTTGGCCAACAATGGTCTTGTTGGGAAAATTCCAGCAGAATTTGGTTCTCATTACAAACTCACTACTGTATATGTTTTCGCCAACAATCTGCATGGAATTATCCCTCCATCTTTTGGTAACCTTTCCCTTCTCCAAGTTATTAATGTTGGATCAAATAAGCTTGAAGGAACCATTCCGGAATCCATTGGCCATCTCAGAAATTTGAGAAACTTTGGTATTGGTCCAAATAATATTTCTGGCGCAGTTCCTCCTTCCATCTACAATATTTCCAGCCTCATGGGTTTATACCTTTTAAATAACCAGTGAACAGGTAGTCTACCTTGGGACATCGGCCTCACACTCCCTAACCTTCGTCAAATTTCTGTCGGAGGAAACCAATTGATCACCGGGCATTTTCCAGCTTCTTTATCCAATGTATCTGGGATGAGAGATCTTGATCTCCTCAGCTGCAGATTATTTGGGCCAGTTCCTGTTGATCTTGGAAGAAGAATGAATGATCTTCGGTGGCTGAATTTAGGTGATAATAATTTAGGTACCAGGGCTGCTGGTGATCTAAGTTTTGTTGATTCTTTAACCAATTGCACCAAGTTGAAAATACTGGCATTAAATGAAAATGGTTTTGGTGGTGTTTTACCCAATTCCTTCACCAATCTCTCCTCTCAACTTACATTACTAAAGGCAGGAACAAATCAATTTGTCGGGAACATCCCAGCTGGCATATCAAACTTTGTTAACCTACTGTCACTTGACTTATCACAGAACTTTCTATCAGGTTCTATTCCTTTCAATATAGGAAAGCTTCAAAACTTGCAAGGAATATATTTAGGTGGAAATCGACTGTCCGGTTCAATCCCGGAATCCATTGGCAACCTCACTGGAATCTCTGAACTCGATCTGCATGACAACAATCTGTCAGGAAGCCTTCCTTGGAGCCTTGAAAACGTTCAAGGCTTGCAAATGTTATATCTTTTTGACAATAAACTTGGTGGTTTTGTGCCTAAAACAATTGGCCTTTTCTCCTCTTTATTTTAGATAAACTTAGCTAGCAACTCTTTTAATGGTTCCCTTCCTTCGGAGCTTGGTACCTTGAACAATCTAGAGGTACTGAATATTTCCAACAACCATTTATCAGGTGAACTTCCGATGACTCTTGGAAAGTGTACGTGACTGGAAGACCTTCTTCATGGAAGCATCCCTTCCTCTTTCGCTTCCTTGAAAGGACTGGTGCTGTTGGATCTATCTCACAACTTGTCTGGCACAATTCCAATAGATCTACGTAAACTTTATTTTCTTCAGCGGTTGAACTTGTCCTTCAATAATTTAGAAGGTGAGATGCCATTGAAAGGTTCTTTTAACGACACAAGTGTGATTTCGATTGTCGGAAACAGGAATCTATGTGGAGGTGTTCCTGATTTGCACTTACCAGTCTGCTCCATTCCTGGGTCTAAGAAGCAGAACAATAGTCTCAACTCCAAAATCATTATCATAATAATCAGTGTGGGTCTTTGTTTGGTAATGCTAATGATTGTGGTTGCTATTTACCGGAAAAGAAAACCAATAAAAGCTCCATCCGAAACACCACTTGGAGAGAGTTTTTGAGGGTTTCTTACGACGAGCTTCTTAAAGCTACCGGCGGAATTTCTTCAAATAACTTGATTGGTGTCGGAGGTTTCGGTTTTGTGTACAAGGGAATTCTTCACCAGAATGAAAATCCTATAGCAGTGAAGGTATTTAATCTTGAACAATTGGGAGTTTACTAAAACAATATTCTAAATCTGAACATCATACAACGCAAAAGCACCAATCAGTTTACCAATTCAAGCCAGTCTTAAGCAGAAGATCAAGTTACCAATCCACAAGTATAAAAAAACATATAATCAGATCGAATTCAAACGAAATACGACTCTATTCAACATTTACTTCATGTAGGAGTAATTGATCCAAGTGTTGAAAGTTGGAATTTTATGTTCTATGGAAACACTCGGAGATGGAATGGAAATAACAGATGTTGTAAGGAAATTACATTCAATTAAAAACTCTTACGAAGCAGACACCCATCCAAAAACTGAGCATCAACGAATATCTAATTAATAGACATAGAAACAAAATTATTCAACAAAACTGAGCATAAACCACTAATTACAGAAGAAGATAATTCTCTAGTCATTCATAAACACGAAGATTGAAAATAAAAGCTTCTATTTTCAGTTTTCTTTGAATATTCCACAACAGTTTGAAGTCTTAATCTTTCTAAGAAATCCACGACCTTACAACTAAACAAATGAAAAGATTGCAAGTGAATTCATGAAGCACTTCATTTAGCATAACTTTCTTGAGCTTAAACTTACAAATCATAGATGACATAAAAAGTTAAAAACACTGACAAGTGACAACAACAACCAACACAATCAAAAACAATAACTTAATTTAACAAGATTAAATATGTAATTAATAGACATAGAAACAAAATTATTCAACATTTGATTGAGACGCGGTGGAAGCAAAAGCAGCGCTTACCTGTTATCAATCAAACATCTGGAGCTTGAATTTCCAATTAATCAACCATTTGGAGCTCCACCAGCTTCAATCATATACACAAAAACTGATTCTGATCTTCAAGGAACTAAAGGAGTCGTTTGAAGTCGGTCAATTTGCAAAAATGGGTGGAAAATATTGCGGGAAAATTAGATCAAACTCTTTCTGGAATTTTTCTAGTTTAAAGCGGAGAAGATCGAAGAAGAGAAATGATACGGTGACGTTTAGAAAAGAAGAGAAATTTACAGAAAATAAAGATTGAGTGGGCACGTCATGGCCTTTTACCGACGTGGCAGGTTACGTCATCGGCTTGGTGCTGGCGTGGTTAACATTTCCATGACGTGGCTTGCCAAATTACATAAGGCCGACCCACTTATTAAATTGGGCTTTTTAGTTTTCATCAGCTATGGAAACATCATCTTTTATAGGCATGATTTTGATGCTTAGCTTTGTAAACATCTCTTCGTACACTGCCAAACCCACATTTATTAATCAAAACAGATGAGATTGCCTTGTTTGCTTTCAGGGATTCCATCACTGAAGACCCTCTCCGGGCATTAAGCTCATGGAACAATTCTGTCAATCTATGCCAATGGCATGGAGGCAAAATCTTAGCAGAGTATCCACAGTGCAAGTGCATCAAACATTTATTTGAAAAAGACCGGTAACTTATGTATTTAATTTGAGCATCAGTCTCGCATTTTGTTAGCCCATAATATTCAGCTTATGCATAGCAATTCTTGCGTCTTAGCATGATAAATATAATCCAAGTAAAAAATAATACCTCGGAAGACCGATAAATATCAGAGTTGGAAGAATTTAACAGAAACAAAAACTTCCAAATTTGAAAAGATGTATGATTATAATATAATCTAGAAAAATAAAAATGCCTTCAAATTCTTGTTGGAAAATTATACGTGAATATGTGATGTACACGTCAAGATATATACCTTGCATCCAAAACATGAAACTCATGAGAAAGATATATAGTAAGTTGTTGATTGTATGAGGCCAAGATACAAAGCAAGTCCCCCAAGGACTTCAACGACTCAAAGTGCATGTATTAGAAGAATAAATATAAATTATTTATAATTTTTGGAAAATCATATTAAGCTAAATGCCTAAAAGATAAGATATTTCAACATCTACACAATAAGAGATGAATTTTCTTACGAGAAAGTATATTCATTACTTTACGAAGAGAATGAGGCAAGTGCCCCAAGGACCAAGTTAGGAGCTGAATGAGTCAAGTCATCTTCATGGGCAATTACTGAAGTTGTCCATTTATATTTACTTAATTCTTTATTTTTTTAATTATTATTATTATCACTTTTAACAAAATTATTTAAACAGTTCATACAAAACAATAGTTTAAAACACAGAATCATATACCTTAATAAACATGTTTTAATAAACATGTTTTGACTCTGAGATTATATCGTGTCCAAGAAGGTATTGGACTGTTGGGACTTGATATTATGTAATTACTAAGATAAATATATCACAAATTCTGTTTTTTACTTGACAAAGAACTAAGAAGCAAGTTATTCAGCTTCATAAGCTATGGAAACAACATCTTTTATGGGCATGATTTTGGTGCTTAGCATAGCAGCCTCTTTGTACACTACTGCCAAACCCACATTTAGTAATCAAACAGATGAGATTGCTTTGTTTGCTTTCAAGGGTTCCATCACTGAAGACCCTCTTGGGGCTCTGAGCTCATGGAACAATTCTGTGAATCTATGTCAGTGGCATGGAGTCAAGTGTGGACGCCGGCACCAGAGAGTGGTAGAGCTGGACTTGAGGTATCAGAAGCTGGCAGGGTCTATATCACCCTTCATTGGCAATCCGAGGCAACATCCCGCCACAAATCAGCCATTTGTCACGCCTGCAGAATCTGAATCTCTCTTCCAACACTCTTCAAGGAGAGATTCCAAGTGATTTGACACTCTGTTTGGAGCTTAGAGTCATTCACTTAAACTACAACGATCTTGTTGGGAAAATTCCAGCAGCATTTGGTTCTCTTTCCAAGCTCACTTCTCTGTATCTTTTCTCCAACAATTTGCATGGAACCATCCCTCCATCTGTTGGTAACCTTTCCCTTCTCGAAGATTTCTCTTTTGGAAGTAATAACCTTGAAGGAACCATTCCAGAATCAATTTGCCATCTCAGAAATTTGGAGTTCTTTGGTATTGGTGTAAATAAAATTTCTGGTACAGTTCCTCCTCCACTCTACAACATTTCCACCCTCATAAACTTATACTTTACAGCAAACCAGTTAACAGGAAGTCTACCTTCCAATATCGGCTTCACGCTCCTGAACCTTTGTATATTTGGTGCAGCAGGAAACCAATTCACGGGGCGTTTTCCAGCTTCTTTCTCCAATGCATCTGAGATGAGAGTTCTTGACCTCCCTAGCATCGGATTATTCGGGCCGGTTCCTGTTGATCTTGGAAGAATGCATCATCTTCGGTGGCTGAATTTGGATGAAAATAATCTAGGTACTGGGGTTACTGGTGATCTAAGTTTTGTTGATTCTTCCGAGCTACGACTACTGGGATTAACTGGAAACAAGTTTGGTGGTGTTTTACCCAATTCCATCACCAATCTCTCAACTCAGCTTAGATTCCTATACGCAGGAGGAAATCAATTTGTTGGGAACATCCCAGCTGGTATATCAAACTTGGTCAACCTACTTATTCTTGGCATAGAAATAAACCTTCTCTCAGGTTCCATTCCTTTCAATATAGGGAAGCTTCAAAAGTTGAATGAACTACATTTACGTGAAAATCGACTATCAGGTTCAATCCCGGAATCCATTTGCAATATCACTCAAATCTACGAAATCAATCTGCAAGACAACAATTTGACAGGAAGCTTCCCTTGGAGCCTTGAAAACATTAAAGGCTTGCAAATTTTAAATCTTTCTCACAACAACCTTGATGGTTCTGTACCTAAAACAATTGGCCTTTTCTTCTCTTTATCTAACTTTGGCTTGGCTCACAACTCTTTCAATGGTACCCTTCCTTCTGAGCTTGGTGCCTTGAACAATCTACAGGAACTGGATATTTCCAACAATGATTTGTCAGGTGAACTTCCAATGACTCTTGGAAGCTGTTTGAAACTGGAAGTCCTTCTTCTGAGCAGCAACTCATTTAATGGAAGCATCCCTTCCTCTTTCGCTTCCTTGAAAGGACTGGAGGATTTGGATCTATCTCACAACAACTTGTTTGGCACAATTCCAATAGATCTAGCGAAACTTCCCTTTCTTCAAAAGTTGAACTTGTCCTTCAATAACTTAGAAGGTGAGATGCCATTGAAAGGCGTTTTTACCAACACAAGTGTGATTTCGATTGTCGGAAACAGGAATCTTTGTGGGGGTGTTCCTGCATTGCACTTACCAGCCTGCCCCATTCTTGAGTCTAAGAAGCAGAACAATCGTCTTGGCTCCAAAGTTATCATCATAGTAATCAGTGTGGGTCTCTGTTTGGTAATTCTAATGTTTGTGGTTGCTATTTACCGGAAAAGAAAACCAAGAAAAGCTCCATCTTCTGAAACACCCCTTGGAGAGGAGTTTTTGAGGGTTTCTTATGACATGCTTCTTAAGGCTACCGACGGATTTTCTTCAAATAACTTGCTTGGTGTTGGAGGTTTCGGTTTTGTGTACAAAGGAATTCTTCAACAGAATGAAAAACATATAGCAGTGAAGGTATTCAATCTTGAACAATTGGGAGCTTTAGAGAGCTTCATTGCAGAGTGCGAAGCACTGAGGAAAATTAGACACCGGAATCTTCTCAAGATAATCACCGCTTGCTCAAGCATAAATTTTGAAGGTAGTGATTTTAAAGCTCTTGTTTTCGAGTTCATGCAAAATGGGAGCTTGGAAAGTTGGTTGCATCCAAGTGAAAATACAACAAGGAAGTTAAATCTGATACAAAGGTTGAACATAGCTATCGATGTTATTTCTGGGTTGGAGTATCTCCACCACCACTGTGAAACACCGATTGTTCATTGTGATTTAAAGCCGAGCAATTTTCTCCTTGATGAGGAAATGATTGCTCATGTGGGAGACTTTGGGTTGGCCAAGTTCCTGGCAGAAGATATAAGTAATCCTACTGAACAACACACCAATTCGATTGCAATCAAGGGTTCTATAGGATATGTTGCACCGGGTAAGAAATTCATTTACATCCTTAATATAATATTTTATTACATTGTACTTGAGTTATTAGGAAGAAAAATTTGATCTCGAATGGGAAATGACTTTTTTTTTCCTCATAATATGTGTAGAATATGGGATGGGAGGATCGGTATCGGCACAAAGAGATATTTACAGTTATGGAATACTTCTGCTAGAGATATTGACAGGGAGGAGACCAATAGATGAGATGTTTAAAGATGGTCTAAGCCTCCATAATTTTTGTAAGATGGCATTGCCTGACAAAGTGTTGGAGATTACAGATTCATGCCTGCTAATACTCGAAGAAGAACTTATTGATCAAACCGGCAGGAGCAGAGGTAAAGCTAAGGTGAGGGAATGCTTGATTTCACTTGTAGGGATTGGAGTTGCTTGTTCAACAGAAACACCCCACGAACGAATGGGTATAAGTGAGATAGTAATGTAATCAAACAAGGTTTTCTTGGTATGGGCATTCATGGACAGAGGAGTGCAAGGATGCAACTAGCCGGCCAAGGAACTTCTCATATAGATAATGTTTAAACATTTCATTCTCTTGAATAAGAGCCTCTTTTTGGCCATAAAAATTCAACTTTTGTATTTGTTTGTTGCCTTCAATTACAGACTAACAGAGAGGCAAACACCAACCACTTTTGTTTTAAAGCCTCGTTTTTACTGTCATATGCAGTACTTGTTTAAGAAAGACTGGTAATTTATGTTTTTTGAGCATCAGTCACGTAGATTGTTTTTTTGTTTTTTTTTTTTGTTAGTGCATAATATTCTGCTTCTATATTGAAATTCTCTGATCATTTTATACTTAGACCTTGCAGTGTATAATGGCAAGGATAGTTTTGAGTCTCAGCATGATAAATATAATCTATGTAATTCATTCTTTCCGGATGACAAATAAAAATCAGACTTGGGAAAACATAAACAGAAACTTCCAAATTTGAAACAATGATAAAATTTCTACATCATTGGTTTATTGTGCTCTCAATGAGGTCAGTTATATACATTGCCATTGAAGTCACATAAAAGAAATGGAGTGTTGTACACTCCATCGGTTGGACTTTGGAATTTAACAAAAACACCACTGTGATGTGCCCTTTAAACCTATTTCATTCATACAAAAACAATAGTACAATACATCCAACAGTTGAAAAGCAAGATATTAAATTTAGAGCAAGTTGTTAATTGAGGAAGATGACTTGCCCCAACGACCGAGTTGAGAGTTTAATCAGTCTAGGAATCATACAAACTACAGGTCCAGCAATAAATGGGAGGTCCTACAGAGAATTAAAAAAAGGAGCAAGCAATGGAAGGAAGTTTTGTTGCAAAATGAAACAGGTTGAGTGATGCTAATATATAATATTAACAACATACTCACACAACAATCTCAGCAGCCAGATAGGTTTTGCTTTTTAAAATGAGAAAAGTACAGTCCTCACAGGTAGATTGCCGGTTCATCTAAGCTTACCAAAGCTTATAGAACAATTTCAAAGGACGAATCCCACTTTCTCTGGGCAATTTCTCATCTCTGAACCTACTCTGACTAACAGAGTCGAGGTTGGAGGGGAGCATCCCTGAGGTCTGTTAATGGCAGGTAACAATCTAACTGGTACTATTCCTTCTAGAATTTATAATCTATTGTGCCTCATCACTCTTTCATAGGCAAAAAAACAAGTTGAAGGGAAAATTCCCATCTGATATTGATTCCAATTCGAACAACCTCAAACAACTTGGTTTGGAACAACAAAACAGACTCTGAGGTAGCATTCCAGTCTATTTATCAAATACTTCACACCTCTGACTTGCTTCTTTCAGAGATAACAGGTTCAGTGGACTGGTACTAGGAAGGCTAGTGAACTTATCATGGCTTGGTCTTAATTGTAAAATGCTAAGAACTAGAAAGGTGAACGATTTGAACTTTATATCTTTCTTAACCAACAGTACTCAGCCCTCGACCTCATGCTCGTTACACATTCTCTACAAAATGCCTATATCTAATTCTGCAGAAAATGAAAATCCAGAAGCATCACACTAAAGCACAAAACGAAAAAATCCACACACTACCTCAATGAATATAATCTCATTCATTATTGATGATTTCTGTAGAAACTTGCTTCAACTACAATGCTGCCACAAACCCGAAGAGTCATGACAAAATGCTTCCAAGTGTCGGTTTCCATTCACTTTATCTCCCTATTTTCAATACAACCAGTTTTACTTCCACTAACACAGTATTCTAAATCTGAACATCATACAACGCAAAACACCAATCAGTTCACCGATTCAAGCCAATCTTAAGCAGAAGATCAAGTGAAATACAAATCAATTCAACAATTACTTCATCTAGAATTTTACACCCATCAACGTCTAAAACAAATTATCAGAACTCAAGATAAATATGTCAACTTTACTCATCACAACATTTCAATTTCTGATAAATTACAATTTTTTATAAATCAAAGTCCACAAAAACACTGTCAACAAACGAAATTAACACAATTAAAATATTTTATTTTTAAATTTAATATACAAAACAAAATTATTCACCAATCTCACTGCCAAGTGGAAGCTGACCTGTCATCGCTTGTTATCGTAATCGACGATCTCGGAGTCGGTGACGGACCTAGAGTGCTGCACGATTGACCGTCCGATGGAGTTGATCCAGTCCTCCTTCTCCTTCTCAGAGTCGGCGATGAAGTACTTCGTCTCCGTCCTCAAGCTCAGCTGGAAAGCGTACTGCTTGTTGAGCACGTCCTCAGCTCCCTTCACCGTCAGGCAGGACGCCACCGGGATGACGCCACGTGTCCTGGAGGCGCGCGTCACCGTCGATTCCTTGAACCAGAACAACTTGCCTTGTTTCAAGACGAACCATCGGCGGCGCCACGTTTTGATGTACTGGCCTTGTTTGGTCAGCCACCCGGTCCGTTCGGGGTTGGACCAGAACTCCACGCCGTCGTGATCGTCGAGCTGGTTCGTTTGGCCCGAGACGGCCCGCCAGAGGCTATCCATCAATTGTTGGTGATGCGTTTTTTGGAGTTTGGTTTGAATTGTAGATGTTGGTGGACGGTGGTATATAAGATGCCTTTTGTAATTATTTTTCTACTTTTAATATTTATAAAATGCACCCCATGAATATCTATTATTAACAAAAGAATCTCGATGACTCTTGTCTCGATTTCTGACTCCATCGGTCACACCTTGACCGATGGTGATCGACTTTAATATTTATTTATTGTTTAAACAGTGGTTAAATGCTCCTTTGAAAGTTCTAACCGGATAATCACAAACTTCATACTACTAAAAAGCTTGTTACAATCTCATGAAATCAAATTTGTCTGATTAAGGTTACTTCGTTAAAATTTGAATGGATCACCCACCCTAATCAAAGAGATATATGATTGTATAAATAACTTGACTGGGCAGATATTGATGATATGATAATGTCCTGTCTGTTAAATGTGTTTTGGAAAACATTAAGCTGCTTTCAAGACCAAGTTAATTACTTAATTATGATTATCAATAACTTAAGTTTTTAATTAGTACATTATATAACATCATCATGATTTCAATTCGTTCTGATATTGAGGGTTCTTTTAATTGTTGTGAATGCCTTCCCAATTTGTATACATTATTACACACCAATTTAAATTATCAAAAATCTGGATAGATTACAGTAACAACATTTAATAAAAGAGAGACAGAGATAAATATAACTTGATAAATTACAAGTGCCCAGTTCAGACCCCAAACCCAGAAATGTTCCTTGTAATACAATTCTGTTTCACAGTCTACTGCATGATGAAGCTTTTAAGTACTTCATTGACCTGTGATTCATAAAAGAGATAATGTAAACATTATGAAACAACAAAAAGGGAATAATTGCAGATTTCAAGTTACATACAAACACATCATAAACAGTTATTAACAAGGCAGGAAAGTTTTGTATATTAATTACCTCTTTGCAAGTTGAGCCTAGTTGTAGGTTGCAGAAGGATGTTCCTGAATGATTGCAATTCATTGATAACATGGCTTATGTTCATTCGATCTTGTGGTGACTCCATAGAACATGCTACTCCAATCCTCACCATACATTTCAGACATTCATTTCTCTTGTCGTTTATTGCTTGCCTCATCCTATCAGTAGGGGCAGTGATCTCTTCGTTTATAAGTATTGGATCCACAATGTCCAACACCCGATCAGGCAATGCCATCCTTGCAAAACTATGAAGATTGAGATCTCCTTCAAACATATCATCTGTTGGTTTTCTCTTAGTTACCATTTCCAATAGCAAGATCCCATAACTATAAACATCCCCATTTATTGAAACTTCACTTCCTAAACCATACTCTGCAATACATGAGATTTACATAAAATTATATGAATTTTGAAGACGTAAATAATAATATTATACATAAGAGTTAACGAGTATTATGATTACCTGGAGCAGCATATCCAATTGTTCCTTTTACTCCAACAGAGCTACTTTGATTGGGATTTGAGAATTCTGGAAGAAACCTTGCCAATCCGAAATCCCCAACTTGAGCAGTCATGTCACTGTTCAGAAGAACATTGCTTGGTTTTAGATCACAATGGAGGACCGACTCTTGGCAGTGGTGATGGAGATAATCCAGTGCAGACCCCACATCAATTGCAATGCTTACTCTCTGAAGAAGGGTAAGACTTCGAATTTCGGGTTGTTCCGGAGCTGGATGCAACCACTTTTCAAGACTCCCATTTTCCATAAACTCATAGACTATAGCTTTGAAGTCGTTACCTTGAAAATCAATACTCGAACAAGAAGTTATGACTCTAACAAGATTTCTATGGCGGATATTTCTTAATGCTTTACACTCTGCCATGAAACTCTTTAAAGCTCCTTGGCGTTGAAGGTTAAGTACTTTGACCGCAACAATAGTTCCATCTTGATCAAGAATTCCCTTATACACAGAGCCAAAGCTACCTACACCAATCAACTGTGTTGGAGCAAACCCATCGGTCGCTTTGAGGAGCCTTTCATAAGACACTTTCAAAAGTGTTTTTTTCAACATAGACCCAGAAACTAGTTTTTCTCTTTTCTTTTTGAGCCAGCAAAAAATGAAAAATGACATCATAGTTAATCCCACAAAAGCAGATGTGACCGAGATTACTATTTTAAGTACCTTGGAAATCTTTTCTCTCCTGGAGTCACTGTTGAGACATTTGGGTAGCCGCAGGTCAGGTATACCCCCACAAAGTTCATTACGATTTCCAACAATTGTTATCGCGCTTGCATTTGAGAAAATCCCTTTCATTGGCACTTCACCCTCTAAATCATTGAAGGATAAGTTTAGGTTCTCCAAAGGAAGGGTCTCCAAGAACTTTGGAATATGGCCTGACAAGTTGTTAGAAGAGAGATCAATGTTCCGAATACCTCTCAAAGAACCCAGTGACGGAGGAATGGATCCATGAAAGAAGTTACCCTCCAGATAAAGATTTACAAGACTAGAACATAGACCAAGTTCTTTTGGAATTTCACCAGACAAGTTATTGTCAGATACATCAAATCTCGTTAGATCTTTTAGGCTAATAACGTTTGGAGGAATGGATCCAATCAAATTGTTTTGAGCAAGATTTAGTGAAATTGACATGTATGGTATATCAAAAATTTGTTTGGGTATGATTCCACTAAGGTCATTTTGGAAAAGATGTAAAATGTTTAGTTGTTTCAACTTTCCTAGACTAGAAGGAATGATTCCTGATAATTTATTGTTGTCCAAGTTAAGTTCAGACAAAGCCGACAAGTTTCCTAAAGAGGAAGGAATTTCTCCAGAAAGTTGGTTGCCAGTAAGGGACATCCACTGTAAGTTTTGAAGCTTACCCATTTCTTTGGGAATTGTCCCTGTAAATTGGTTATGCTCCATACCTAATAAATACAAACTAACAAGATTTCCTATACCTGGAGGGATGCTTCCATACAGCTGATTTGTATCTATGATTAATTGTTGAAGGGTAATAGAGAGATTAGCTATTGAATGAGGCAATGTTCCTCTGAATTTGTTTACACCTAAAGTCAAAAATAACAAATTGCTACAGTTGGCTAAAGAATTGATAAAACTCATCTCATCAACTTCCCCACTTCCTAAATTATTATTACCAACATTTAGGTATCCAAGATTTTGCATTCCTCCAAAATCAACAGACAATTTTCCAGAAAAACTATTTCCAAACATTTCAATGAATTCGAGGTTTGAAGCATTTGATAAAGATATTGGAATGGAACCATCAAAGAAATTTGCAGAAATTTGAAAAAGTATGAGATGAGGAAGAGTAAGGCCTAAATGTGGTGGAAGATTACCATGAAGTTGATTCTGAGAAAAAGCTAGAAATTCAAGGGTGGAAAGATTGTACAAAGAAGGAGGTACTGTACCAGAAAGGCTGTTTCCACCAATTCCAAGAGCTGATAATTGTTTTAATTGACCCAATGAAGCTGGAATATTTCCTCCAAATGGATTGTAACTGAGAGATAATTGTTTCAGGGAGGTAAGGTTCGCAAGGAAAGGTGGGATGCCGCCTGTCAAATTGTTCCAGTGTAAACCTAAATTTTGGAGGTGGTGCAAAGAGACAAACTCCGGCGGAATTTTCCCTACCAGCTTGTTGCGTCCTATATTCAAAGTTGTGAGCTTGGAGCATTGAGACAGGTTGGCTGGGATTTCCCCTGCTAGGGAGTTATTGGACATATGCAAGAATTCTAACCTGAAGAGATGGCCGAATTCTTGCGGTATTTCACCTTGGATGCTGTTGTTAAAGAGTCTGAGCTCCCTCAGGAAGCTGAGATTGCCAATGTGAGGAGAAAGGGAGCCAACCAAGCCTCTTGAACTTAGGTCAAGCACGGTGACTCTTCTATGTCTGCGACTGCATGTAATTCCAGTCCACCCACAGAAATGGCGAGCATCATTCCAAGAATTGAAAACTCCATGAGGATCATGACTAATTTTCGACTTGAAGGCCTTCAAGGCAACTTCATCGGTATCATTTCGAGCAAATTTTCTAGTTACAGAGGAAGTGGTACAGGAAAATGGTGTAACATGGATGAGTACGATGCAAAGAAGTAAAGGGAATCGGAAGTAAACAGAGGAGTATAACCTGGTACTCATTTCTGAAAATGAGAAGGCAACACCTTGAACTCGCCTTTATGTTTTTCAGTATATGAGCTTCACCTAGCTTTGCTGCTATATATATAGATGCTTCAGGAATTGATAACTTAGAATGCCAAACAACTAGAAACTAGTGCTAGTCTTTAGACTTCAAATCATATTAAACTAGTGCAAGTGCTATTATATTAATTTAGGAAACTTCAACTTGAATGCGTTTAAATGTTTTAAGACCAGACAAAATTTGAAGTTAAGACTCTTGACTCCTTCAGGGGCGGAGGAACGTGGGGGCCGGTGGGGGCCAAGGCCCCCCCACCCAATTTTTTTTTTTTTTTTTTTTTTTTTCTAGTTTTAACTTTTAAATAGGGTTCTTTTGTATAATAATGTGTTGTAACCAATCAGGCATGTGACCCCACAGTCAGTTTTGTTTTCTACAGCCCCCGTTAGTCTTATTTATTTTAGTCTTGCTAATTTATAATTAAAATTATTATTATTATTAATTATAAAGAAAAACCCACTTATATCTAATTTTATGTTTTCATATTTTATATACAAAAGAAAATATATAATATATTGCTTTTTGATTTGACTTCCTGTGTATCATGAAGTAGTCTAACATATATATACACCTCCCCTTTTTTTTTCTTTCAGTTTTTTCCTTATTTATAGTTTTTGTAAATAAATTCTTTTTTTTTTTTTTTCAGTTCATCTATCCGAATAATTTCAAGTACAATATTACAAATTAAATGTTTATTTATTTAAATTAGTTCGAAATTATTATAAGTTAATTTTATTTGATATAAATATAATAAAATTAAAATTATAAAGAAAATGTGAAAATACTTGTAATTTAAATATATTAATTGATGATACAGTGATATTTTTAATATTCTATGATGAATTATATTTATTTTTTGTTTGTGTGAACCTTTATTTTTATTTATTTTTAAAGGTTTTACTTATATATATTTAAACCAATATAAAAATGTGATACATTTTTGTTATTTGATCTTAAAATGAGAAAGTTATCGATAATTGATGGATTTTACAACAGAATTAAAGCCTCAGAAACCTATTCATCTTCGTCAACATATAATATTAAAAGACCAGGCTTCGCAACAAAATTGAAGATGACTTTCTTACAAACTCTTCTATCTTGTATATTGAAGGAAAATCACATTAAAACTTAGTATAGATTCGATTGATTTTAGAGATTTAAAAGAGTGATCAGTTCCATTTTGATTCATAAAACTAGTATCTATTTTATTTATTAATTTATTTGTTGTATCATTACATATGAGACTAGGGGCTATTACATTTGATTTTTAAATATTAGAATATTTTTCTTGTTTTAACTTGAATATGTATTTTTTGTCTTGGTCCCCCCGAAACCGAAATCCTGGCTTCGCCCCTGGACTCCTTGACATTGATGGTAGTGGCAGGGGCGGAGGAATGTGGGGGCCGGTGGGGGCCAAGGCCCCCCCACCCAATTTTTTTTTTTTTTTTTTTTTTTCTAGTTTTAACTTTTAAATAGGGTTCTTTTGTATAATAATGTGTTGTAACCAATCAGGCATGTGACCCCACAGTCAGTTTTGTTTTCTACAGCCCCCGTTAGTCTTATTTATTTTAGTCTTGCTAATTTATAATTAAAATTATTATTATTATTAATTATAAAGAAAAACCCACTTATATCTAATTTTATGTTTTCATATTTTATATACAAAAGAAAATATATAATATATTGCTTTTTGATTTGATTTCCTGTATATCATGAAGTAGTCTAACATATATATACACCTCCCCTTTTTTTTTCTTTCAGTTTTTTCCTTATTTATAGTTTTTGTAAATAAATTCTTTTTTTTTTTTTTTTCAGTTCATCTATCCGAATAATTTCAAGTACAATATTACAAATTAAATGTTTATTTAAATTAGTTCGAAATTATTATAAGTTAATTTTATTTGATATAAATATAATAAAATTAAAATTATAAAGAAAATGTGAAAATACTTGTAATTTAAATATATTAATTGATGATACAGTGATATTTTTAATATTCTATGATGAATTATATTTATTTTTTGTTTGTGTGAACCTTTATTTTTATTTATTTTTAAAGGTTTTACTTATATATATTTAAACCAATATAAAAATGTGATACATTTTTGTTATTTGATCTTAAAATGAGAAAGTTATCGATAATTGATGGATTTTACAACAGAATTAAAGCCTCAGAAACCTATTCATCTTCGTCAACATATAATATTAAAAGACCAGGCTTCGCAACAAAATTGAAGATGACTTTCTTACAAACTCTTCTATCTTGTATATTGAAGGAAAATCACATTAAAACTTAGTATAGATTCGATTGATTTTAGAGATTTAAAAGAGTGATCAGTTCCATTTTGATTCATAAAACTAGTATCTATTTTATTTATTAATTTATTTGTTGTATCATTACATATGAGACTAGGGGCTATTACATTTGATTTTTTAATAACTTGATTTTTAAATATTAGAATATTTTTCTTGTTTTAACTTGAATATGTATTTTTTGTCTTGGTCCCCCCGAAACCGAAATCCTGGCTTCGCCCCTGGGTAGTGGACCTTGATATTTCCATGGTGTTTCACACGTACATAACCATTTAAGAAAGTGATGTTCTCTTATCTTGACTTATGAAAACCAACGAAGGCAAATTTGTCAATCTTCGCTATCAAGCAGCAGAGATGAGACATTTTCCTTCCTAGGACTCAATGAACAAGTAGAATACTAGAAAAGATTTAGTGCTTAACTAGGTGAATTCCACTTGCAAAGTTTAACAAGTCAACTAGTCAAGTCCATGAAAAGAATATAATCATATATCTTTTGAAATTTGCAAGTTTTGTTTTTTCTGTTAAATTTTTCCAACTCTGATCCGAGGTTGGTAAATGAATTACTTATATTTATCATGCTAAGGTCTCGCTTGATTTTTGTGATTAGTGATTGAAAACCGAAAAACTTTTTTTTTTTTCATTGAAAATTGAATATAAGGGAAGAGTTTTTTATTTTTTTATTTTTTTATTTTTATTTTTTTATTTTAAGTTACAAATATCTGAAAATAAATATTTTTACATCTATACCCTTCTAACTATTATTTATTATAGTAATTTAATAATTTTAAGAGAAAATTATTTAGCTATTAATAATATTTTAAATTTATATAAAAGATTAAAAAAATTAAATAATTTAATTTTGAAAAAGGTTTTATATTATTACATATAATATAAAATTACCTAACATTTGTTAGAATAGTGAGGATTTTTTTGGAAGTAAAAAATTGTTTTAAATTCTAATGGTTTTTGATTAAATGAATTTTCACTTTCCTAAATAAGTGATTTTGGAGTTATGGAGTTATCACTTAAAAATTTAAATAAAATAACTGAATTGAACACTTTAATTGTCATCGAGTATTAAGTAGACAAATCAAATAGGGTTTGAGACTCGAGAATTGCTTTACATAAGCTGAATATTTTGGGCTCAAAATACATAAATTTGCAGCCTTTTTCAAATAAGTTGTTTGATGCACTTACTGTCAACTGTGTAATTGAAGGCAACAAATAGAGGAATTGAATGACATGGGCCAATCTCAAGGCCCCATTCCAGCTAAAACGTCACCGTATCAACCACCTTCTCTGTTTTAAACATCAAACAAATTCCAGCAACATTTGCTCTCTTTTCCTGCGATTTTTTCCGCACATTTATGCAAAATTGACCGACTTCAACTGACCCCTTTAGTTCTTTTAGGATTTAACTTCATGAGATAGAACTATCATATCAAAATCTTTTATATATATATATGATTGAAGCTGGTGGTGGAGCTCCAGATGGTTGATTAATCGGAAGTAGAAGCTCCAGATGTTTGATGACAGGTCAGCGCTGCTTTTTTATCCACTACGTCTCAATCAAATGTTGAATAATTTTGTAGATATTTAATCGTGTTATTGTTTTTGATTGTGTTGTTTGTTGTTGTCACTTGTAGTGTTTTTATGTCTTCTATGATTTGTAAGTTTCAGTACAAGCAAGTTATGCTAAATGAAGTGCTTCATGAATTCACTTGCAATCTTTTCATTTGTCTAGTTGTAAGCCTGTGGATCTCTTAGAAAGATTAAGACTTCAAACTGTTGTGGAATATTCAAAGATGAAACAAGAAAACTAAAAACGGAAGCTTTTATTTTCAATCTTCGTGTTTATTGGTTACATTCTTTAAGAAAGATATAAATTTCAAATTGTTCCCCTTTCTAGTGTTTAGCATTAAGACCAAGCCATGATAGGTTCACTAGCCTTCCTAGTTCCACTGAACCTGTTATCTGTGTAAAAAGTAAGTTGGAGATACGAAGTCTGTGATAATTAGACTGGAACGCTACCTCAAAGTCTGTTTTGTCCCAAACCGAGTTGTTGGAGGTTGTTCGAATTGGAACAAATATCAGATGGGAATTTTCCCTTCAACTTGTTTTTTGCCTTTGAAAAAATGGTGAGGCACAATAAATTTCCATGGTGTTTCACACATAACCATAGTGGACCGTTTTAATTATGAAATTTCCATGGTGTTCAACACATAATCATTTGTCTTTGATTCTACATTTAAGAAAGTGATGTCTAAAGTCAATGATTTCACATAATGGCCCCAGATTAAAATTTCTCTCTGCCAATACATATATTTCTTGAGTCTTGACCGAAATTGTTTGTTGTTTCAAACCAACCTTTGTTAGCATTAGCAAATAAATTCATTGTCACATACAAATAAAATATCGCAAGCTTATTTTGATTCATGTAATCCTAATGAGACCGTTACAAAGAAAAAGAGTTCGACCAAAATGTGCATATGTTGTTTAGAGATCCGTCTGTGGTCAGGTCGGTCTTGAAAATACAAATTCCACAACATTACAAAATTAGACGTTTAATTAGATATTGTTGTGGACTTATGATCCTAATGACATAATTTGCAGTTATTGAAATGTCTATTATAGATGCAAATAAATTCAATATAACGTTTAGTCAATGAAAATGCAAGTTCCATACTCAGAGAGGCAGAGACACAATCAAATATAACAGCACTGCCTCCTCCTCCAACCTGCATTATAGCTGCTAACAGAGAATGTGTCTTCTAGGCCTCTTGACTTCAACAACCTTAAAAAAGATCAAAATTTGAAGTTTAAATACCACAAATAAGTTGCTAGTTGGTTCATTTTCAGTTACAAATAAAAAACAAGTTGTTTCAGTAGCATTAAAGACAGTAACTTTTTGCTCTGTCTGTGGATGCATCTTTTGACAAGGTTCCATCACAAAATGGTGAGGAAACTTGGTGCAAGAATAAGGAAGAGAGAGAGAAAATGAGTGAAAATAGTATGTGGGATTTGAACCTGAGAATAGTTTCTGGGATCTCCATACTTGGAGATTTCTTTTCTTTTATTTTCTGTTTGGATGGAGGGAAAATTTTGAGCAGAGAAAGTGTATTTTTGATTGGGTCAATAAAAGGGGTTTCTTTAGAAATAAAAAGACTTAGGCACACTAAAAATAATTAACCAACGAATCCAAATCCATTTAACATTTAATGAAAGCCTTCTTTGCCGATGTGTTTTTAACACGTCATCATGTCCTGCTGACATGTTTAAACAAATCAGCAAACCTAATGATCTCGGTGACATGCCCAGGCACCATTTCTGACGTGCCTGCAACGTAAACTAATTGGATGATGTGGCTGGACACGTAGGAAAACAAGTTGGCAGTCTCTGACGTGCCCACAGTAACCCGAAAATCCAACCAGGTCAGGTATTTTTTTAGGTCATTCCTCCGATGACCAAATCTGTGGAGAAGGTCGGGGTCTTCCACCGGAATTTTCTACCGGTGTCTTCTCCGGTGCTGCTTACTCTGGTAATGAACTGTTAACCAGGTTCCATGGCCTTTTTTCTGAAATTTCATGGTAATTGTTTTTCCATTCGATTGTTTAGATCACCATCTGTGAGAAGGCGGGTATGGATATGGACCCATCTCAGTACTCTGATCTAGTGATTGACATGAATTCTTCAGTTGTTGAAGTATTAATGTGGCAAAAGGATGATATTTTTTGCAAAATTCTTATACTAGTTTTTTTTTTTAATGTTGTGGCATTGAATATTGATGTTGTTAAAATTCTAGAGAGAATGCAATTCGATTGGAGGAGAAGGAGAAGATGGAAAGAGCAATGTTGAGCCAAATAATCGAACAAGCCCATGAATACAAAGATGAATTCTACAGGAAGAGGGTTGTCACTTGCCACAATAACAAACTCACTAACAGGGAGAGGGAGCTAGTGAGGCTTTCTTGTTTTATTCGCTTTTTTTTTTTTTCTTTTCTTTATATATTAATGTCGACCTATCAATCCTTTTAACTTGTTGGGTGGTACTTGGTAGGCATGCTATGCTTGGTATTGTCTTAGGCTTATATGATCTGCTTGCATGACTCTTTCCTTCACTGAATTGACATGAAATGCTTGAAAACAAAATATGGAAGTTATTGTTATTGATATTGATATTACTTTCTTTTTTAATTTTTAATTTTTTCATTACAATGATTAAATGTATATCAAACCCGCCTAAACCATATGTGAGTGGAATTCAATCACGAGATCTCTTGCACAACACCAAGAGACCTACTAGTTGAATGGGGTAGTATTCATGTACTGATCACAATTTCTTTTGGCTGAAAACTGAGAAATCAAGTTTGCTTTATGTGAGGATCGAGTTCTCTTCGTTTCTTGCAGAATTTATTGTTTCTTTATCTTGTGGTTTGGAGATTGGGGACTGATCAATGAGCATGATTATATCTGACTGGTTCCTTTTTATTTAACAGTAATTTGTGGCCAACCAAAAAAGTTTTATGATGAAGCTGATAAGAATTACTGGAAGGCTATTGCAGAGCTCCTTCCCAATGAAGTGCCTACTATAGAGAAAAAGAAAGGGAAGAAGGATCAAGAGAAGAAACCTTCCATTGTTGTGATCCAAGGACCAAAACCTTGTAAACCGACTGATCTCTCGAGGATGCAGCAGGTACTCCTAAAATTGAAGCACCTAACCACCTGAAGCCTGCTCCAGCAGCACCTGCTCTGTCCAAAGATGCTAAAACCTCTGATGTTGCTACTCCATCCCAGGCTGCGGTTGTTGCAACCCCTACCGAGGTTGTGGCAGCTGCTTGTCAGTTTCACTGTGGCCTTCTTTGTTGTCATTTAGAAGTCGAAAGATACATAGGTGTATTACTTTACTTTCTTTGACCCTCATCAGTTGGATATACATTAGTAAGTTTGCAACTTGTGCAGTACTGCAGTCTGCAAATTCTGTAACTCTATTATGTTATCATTCTTTATCAAGAAGACAAGAATCATCCCGATGTTGAATCTGATTATCTAACTTTCTAGATGGTATGGTGATATTGACCTAACCATTTTGGAATCTAACAAGCATCCAATTTCCAGCATGTTTCATAGGTAACAAAAGTATTGGAGCAACAGTACAAGAAACAATAATGAGATTAATCAAAAGCAAATTTCATATTTGATGAGTCCTGGATAGGTGAAATCCCCACAAATTTTATTCAGTACAACATAGTAAAAACACACAAAATAAATATAAGTTGATAAGGTATAGATGCAGAAGACAAAGCCCGATCCCAGCAGTGTTCTTTATTATATGATCTCCTTTTGCAGTCTACTGCTTGACGAAGTTTCTGAGTTTCTGACTTCATTGATCTGTTATTACAGACTCTATATTACATAAATTGATTATATTTCTTATTATGACAAGGGAGAAATTGAATGTTCTGAATTATCTTACCTTTTTGCTAGTTGAACCTAGTTGTTGTAGGTTGAAGAAGAATGTTTCTAACAGATTGCAATTCACTGATAGCATGAGTTATGCTCATTCTTTCTTGTGGTGACTCCATTGTACATGCCACTCCAATCCTCACCATTGATATCACACATTCCATTTTTCTGTTGTTTCTTGCTTGGCTCATCCTGTGGTTCCTGGCAGCTACTTCTTCATTTATGAGTACCGGATCCACAATTTCCATTACTTGATCAGGCAATGCTGTTCTAGCAAAATTATGCAAAGTAAAATCTCCCTCAAACATAACATATGTTGGTTTTTTCCTTGTCATCATTTCCAACAGCAAGATCCCATAACTATAGACATCTCCATGTGTTGAAACTTCACTTCCTAAACCATACTCTGCAATACATGAGATTTACATGAAAAAAGTATACAGATTCTGAGGAATGAATAATGAATATCATACATAAGAATTAACAGGTCTAGTTATTTACCTGGGGCCGTGTACCCAATTGTTCCTCTTACTCCAACAGAGCTGCTTTCAATTTGATTCGAGACTTCTAGAAGAAATTTTACTAGCCCGAAATCCCCAACACAAGCAGTCATGTTACTATCAAGAAGAACATTGCTTGGTTTTAAATCACAATGAAGGATTGGCTCTTGGCATTGGTTATGGAGATAATCCACCGCATATGCCACATCAATTGCAATGCTTAATCTCTGAAGAAGGGTAAGATTTTGAATTTCAAGTTCCTCTTCCTCCATCGTTGGAACTGGATGTAACCACTTCTCAAGACTCCCGTTTTCCATGAACTCATAAACTATAGCTTTGAATTCGTTACCTTGAAAATCGATACTAGAGCAAGATGTAATGACCCTGACAAGATTTCTATGGCGAATATTTCTCAGTGCCTTACATTCAGCCATAAAACTCTTGGAAGCTCCTTGGTGTTGGAGGTTAAGTACTTTGACCGCAACAATAGCTCCATCTTGATCAAGAATTCCTTTATACACCGATCCAAAGCTGCCCGCACCAACCAAGTGTGTTGGAGAAAACCCATCGGTTGCTTTAAGAAGCATTTCATAAGACACTTTCAAAAGTGTCTTTTTCAGCATAGGCTCGGAAGCTTGTTTTGCTTTTCTTTTTTTGAGCCAACAAAGAATGAAAGAAGAGACCATGGTTAATCCCAAAATAGCACTTGCAATTGATACTAGTACTATGAATCGGGAAACCTTTTTTTTCTTTGAGTCATTGTTGGAACATTTGGGCAATCGCAATTCTGTTATGCCTCCACAAAGTCTATTATTTCCCACAACTGATATTGCACTTGCATTTGCAAAAACTCCTTTAATTGGTACTTCGCCATCTAAATCATTGAAGGATAAATTTAGTTTTTCCAATGCAAGAGTCTCTAAGAATTTTGGAATTTTGCCAGACAAGTTGTTCCGAGATAGATCTATCTCTCGAAGGCCTCTTAAGGAACTCATGGATGGAGGAATAGATCCACTAAAGAAATTGCCCTTTATGTAAAGGTGTTCAAGATGAGAACAAAAGCCAATTTCATTTGGAATTTCACTAGACAAATGATTGTCCGACACATCAAAAAATTCGGATAAAACTTTAAGGTTTCCAATGCTTCGAGGTAAGGATCCAACCAAATGATTTTGGGATAGATCTAATGCAATTGATAGATCAGGTAAATTCAAGATTTGCACATGTATGGTTCCACTGAGATAATTTTTGGAAAGATCTAAAGCTGTCAATTTTTTTAAATTTCCTAAACTAGAAGGGATGACTCCAGATAATCTATTATCCTCCAAGGCAAGTGTTAGTAGTAGAGACAAGTTTCCTAAAGAGGAAGGTATTTTCCCTGAGAGTTGGTTTTCATAAAGACCCATCGCTTTTAAATTTTGAAGTTTACCTATTTCTTCAGGAATTGACCCCGTAAAATGGTTATCAGTCATATCTAACCAGGATAGATTCACAAGATTAGCTATCCCTGGAGGGATGCTTCCATACAACTGATTCCTACGAACTTCTAACACTTGGAGTGTGGTAGAGAGATTAACTATCGAATTAAGTAACACTCCTTTAAATTGGTTTACTCCTATAGTTAATTTCAACAGTTCGCTACAGTTGACCAATGAATTAATAAAATTCATGTCATCAATTTCTCCACCTCCTAAGTTATTTCTGGTGACACTCAACCATCGGAGGTGTTGCATGCCTCCAAAATCAACAGACAACTTTCCAGAAAAATTGTTTATACTGAGGTTAATGAAGTTAAGTTCTGAAGCATTTGATAAAGATACGGGAATGGATCCACTAAAGAAGTTTTGTGAGAGTTGAAAACTAATTAGATTGGGGAGAGTAAGTCCTAAATTTAGTGGAAGACTTCCATGAAGTTTGTTCGCAGCCAATGACAAAACGGTTAGGGAGGAAAGATTGTATAAAGAGGAAGGGACTGTACCAGAGAGATTATTGAAATCTAGTAAAAGAATTGTTAACTTTCTCAATCGACCCAATGAATCTGGAATATTTCCTCCCAATAAAGGATTCCAACCTAGACTTAAACGTTTCATGGATGTAAGGTTCCCAAGAAAAGATGGGATGCCTCCTATCAAATTGTTATCAGATAATTCTAACAATTTGAGGTTTGACAAGGAGACAAAATGCAGGGGAATTTTCTCTTCTAGCCTGTTATGTGATAAACTTAAGTTTGTAAGCCTAGAGCAATGGGACAAGTTGCCTGGGATTTCTCCAACTAGAGAGTTATTGCGCAGAAATAAGACTTCTAACCTGAAGAGACGCCCAAATTCAGGAGGAATTTCACCTTGGAAACTGTTGTTTTGGAGAGTGAGATCCCTTAGAAAGCTAAGGTTACCAATATAAGGAGAGAGAGAGCCATACAAACCTCTTGTATTTAGGTCCAGGGCGGTTACTCTTCTGTGCCTGCGACCGCATGTGATTCCCTCCCAATCACAGAAATGATGGGAATCGTTCCAAGAGTTGAGGACTCCTTGAGGATCGTGGATAATATTCGACTTGAAGGCCTTCAATGCAACTTCATCTGTCTCCTTCTTAGCAATAGAAGAGGTGGTAGAGACAAGAGGTATAACGAGGATCAATGTGAAGCAAAAAAGCAAAAGGGATTGAAAGTAAGCTGAGTGCATTGACATTAATGTACTCATTTTGTGAATATGATGACTGATGAGGCAACCCAGTGAGCTTAGCTAATATATATATAGATGGTGAAACTCACAAGGACTTCGTTGCATGCAAATTGCAAAGCACATCCATGTATTCTCATGAGTCATGCCGTGTCTTAACTCTTAAGGTGAAGAAAATTTTGCCATTCTCACCAACCCAAGATCATGGGTTTTCATCACTTCCTTATTGCCGTGTCTTAAGGTGAAGAAAATTTTGCCATTCTCACCAATCAACTTTATTAGACAAAGGTGATTTATGGAATCAATTTTCAAAAATGACCCTCTTTTCTGACTTGCTGTACCTTTCATTTGTTTTATTTAATGACTGTTTTATTCATCCATGGATTCACTCATTCACTGTTTTTTTTTTTTGTCAAAATAATTAGTTGCAATTTGAAAAAAAAAAGTTAAGAAAAAAAACTACCTAAAATTGAGAGAGAAACTTGTATGCATTTAGATCTTCAGAAAACTTTTATTGTATATAACAATTTAGTTTTGAGGAACTTGATGAATAATTTGTAGAAAACTTTTTTTGTATATAATGATAACAATTTTTGGATACCAACCTATCTCCATTTAAGACTAACTGATTACAATCATATTATTTATGTATTTAAATGTTATTTAGATCTTCTTAGATTTGCCAATGGCCTCTTGCCAATGTAGTTGGACTCTCCATGGGAGCACTCCACCACCATGGTTCAAAGCCCATGCATGCATAAATTTGTATATATATTCTTTATCCCTCATTGGCTTTAATTCAAAAAAAAGATCTTCTTAGATTTTTCTGTCGCTCCTTTTTAAAAAGTGCATTATTTTTATGATATATAGGAGTGAACATACTTTCCATATTGTTCATTTCTCATTTTCATACCATCTTTTATGACTAACTATTTATAGTCATACTTTCCATACTGTTCATGTCTCATTTTCATACCATCTTTTATGAATAACTATTTACGGTTATATAGACGAGAGATGAAGTTGTCCGGTGGTAAACCCATCACACCTGTACCACGAGGTTGCGGATTCAAGTCCTCCCCATTTGTAGGGAGTAGTATTTTGGGTGTTATAATTATAAAAATAAAAAATAAAAAAAAAATAAAAAAAGATCTTCTTAGATTTTTCTGTCGCTCCTTTTTAAAAAGTGCATTATTTTTAGTGAAAATTGCCAAATATGACCACATATATTATGGGAAATTCGTTTTTAACCACAAACGAATTTTTATTTATTAATAGCCATGTTTTTGGGAAATTACTGGAAAGCCTCCATATAAAAAGGGTCCCCAAAACACTCTCTCTCCTTTTTCTCTCTTTTCTTTCTCTCTCCTCTCCTCTCTCTCCCCTATCTCTCTCTCTCTCCCTCACAATCATCGCCGGCGTCGTCACCTGAGCACACCACCGACGAAAGTGTGCCCGCCGAGCGTCGGCGTGCCTCTTGGCTTCGCCACAACCACAGCGCCGTCGTGAGTCACCGGCGTGCGTTGCGTGGCTTCGCGAACCACAAACGATCGTCGCGAACCACAAACCAGCCATCGCCGTCGTCATTCTTCGCTGCTGCTTCGTGCATCGGTGGTCTGCGTCGGTCGTCGTCGTGGTTCACGTCTTGGTCGTCGTCGTCGGAGCCCCCCTCCGCCGGCGATTTGATCTAAAAAAAAGGGAGACAAAAACCTAATTGAATTTGGGAATTTGGGGAAGAAGGGAAATTGGGGAAGAATGGAAATTGGCCATGATTTCAAGTTTTACATATTTCATTTTAGGCATGATTTCAAGTTTCACATTTCATTTTAGCCATGATTTCAAGTTTCAACATTCAAGTTTTAGCCATGATTTCAAGTTTGAGGTTTTTTAAAAAAAAGAAACTAATTTCAGGGGCACTATTGTAATTTACGGACATACACTGAATTTTTTTTTAAAAAGTGGCTATTAACAATTATAATTTCAAAAGTGGCTAAAAACAAAAGTATGATGTTTTGGATGGCTATTTTCGGTTTTCTCTCTTATTTTTATGATATATACTTAGTGGAAATTGCCAAAACTGACCCATCTAATTATGGGATTTTCTTTTTTAACCACATGCATACTTTTAAGTTTAAGTTTGAGAGAAATTCGAAACTAACCATCTGAAACATTAAACTTTTGTTAATAACCACTTTTGAAACTTTAATTGTTAATAACCACTTTTTTAAAAAAAATTCAGTGTAGTACCGTAAATTACAAGATTACCCTTGAAATTAGTTTTCTTTTTTAAAACCTTGAAACTTGAAATCATGACTAAATTGAAAATATCCAAACTTCAAATCATGACTAAATTGAAATCCCCAAACTTGAAATCATGCCTAAATTGCAAATATTGAAACTTGAAATCTAGACTAAATTGAAATTAGACTTAGGTTTTTTTTTTTCCCCTTTTTCTTCTTCCTTTTCTTCTTCCTTACATTCAATTAGGTTTAGGTTTTTTTGATTTTACTTTTTTGTTGCAGACCACGTCCCTGGTCGCCGGAGATCGCAGCACGGAGCCGCCGAACGTCGCCTGGACCGGCGACCCTCACTACCAGCGGCGCACGAAGGCTTCGCCTGGTCGTCGCACGAACCAGCGCCGCTGGTTCGTGCGACGACCAGGCGAAGCCTTCGTGCGCCGCTGGTAGTGAGGGTCGCCGGTCCAGGCGACGTTCGGCGGCTCCGTGCTGCGATCTCCGGCGACCGACGATGACTCCGGCGACGGGCGACGAGATGGAGAGGAGAAAAGAGGGAGATGATCGGGAGAGAGTGCAGAGGAGAGAGAGGAGAAAGAGAGAAAAAAAGGAGAGAGAGAGAGTTTTGGGGAGGTTTTTATATGAGGGGTTTTCAGTAATTTCTCAAAAAAGTGGTTATAAACAATTAAAACTTCGTTTGTGGTTAAAAACAAATTTCCTATAATATTTGTGGTCATTTGTGACAATTTCCACTACTTTTAATTGTTTTTAACCATGTTTTTGAGAAATTACTCAAAAGCCCTCATATAAAACCCCCCCTCAAAACACTCTCTCTCTCTCTTTTCTCTCTTTTCTTTCTCTCTCCTCTCCTCTCCTCTCTCTCACCGATCTCTCTCTCTCCCTCAAAGCCACCGCCGGTGTGGCCGTGCGGCGTCGTCGAGGGTCGACGAAGGCGTCGCAGTGGGCCGGTGACCTTCTGGGCTGCACGACAGCGCCGTCGTCGTGCAGCTGGGTCGTGCGAGCTGCTCCTTCGCGAACGAAGGGGTTCGCCGTCGTCGTGCAGCGCTGTCATCGTGCAGGTGGGCCGGCGTCGTCGCTGCTGCTGCCGTCCTTCTGCGCGATCGCCGACGATGGATCTGCAAAACAAACAAAAAACCTAAACCTAATTTGAATTTGGGGAAGAAGAAGAGGAAGAAGAAAGAGGGAAAAAAAAAAAAACTTATCCTAATTTCAATTTAGTCCAGATTTCAAGTTTGAATATTTCTATTTTATGCATAATTTCAAGTTTGAATATTTCCATTTAGGCATGATTTCAAGTTTGTGTATTTCAATTTAGTCGTGATTTCAAGTTTGTTTCGAGGTTTAAAAAACACTATTTTCAGGGGTACTCTGGTAATTTATGGTACTAAACTGAATTTTTTTTTAAAAAGTGGTTATTAACAATTAAAAATTCAAAAGTGGTTAAAAACAAAAGTGGTTAAAAACAAAAGTATGATGTTTAGGGAGGCTAGTTTCGGTTTTCTCTCATATACTTATATAGGAGTGAACATACTTTCCATATATAGACGAGAATTTATTGTTCATTTCTCATTTTCATACCATCTTTTATGACTAATTATTTACGGTTATATAGACGAGAGATGAAGTTGTCCGGTGGTAAACCCATCACACCTGCACCACGAGGTTGCGGATTCAAGTCCTCCCCCTCCTCAAAAGAACCCCTGAATTTATTTAATAGTGTAACACTTCAATATATATATATATATATGTATATTTATTTATTTATGGTCATATATTTTATAATTTTTCCATGCTTCATGGAAAAAGGGGCTGTTTTTTTGAGTTTATATAACTAAACAATGCTTAATACTTTTCTGGATGGTGCAGCTTTGAAATAATAATTAAAAGTATCATTATTAATTTGTTACTAAATCGCTTTTAAAAGTGAAAATATATTAGTGATGGTAGGGTCTTCATAGAGATTCAAAACATTATTTTAAAAATTTCTAAACTTTTTACACCGTGTTGTTAAAGTTATGATTTTAATTTAACATACCTGAATGTATACGTTTAGCGGTTTAGGTAATAAACATCACGATATGTGGAGTAAATTTATCATATAATTAAATATTTATACCACACATAATAAGATTAGTGGAACACGTAATAAAGTCTTATTAAATTATTTTATCTTATGTTACATTATTTATTATTTACTCTTAGTAAAGTTTTGTTTAATTATTTTGTTTGGTTTTAGTACCTCTCATTTTATCACAATTTTTTAATTACTTATTTATCTAAATTTCTAGTTTTCATATTACATTTTATGACTAACGGATTATAGTTATATTATTTACCTACTATCTATTTAGATCTTCCTAGAGCTTTTTCCGAAGTATTTTTTTTTTTTTTTTTAATAAGAGTGAAAATACTTTCCATGTTTAATTAGCCTTTTTTACTTCATCAATCATGTATCCATCGATTAAAATACATTACATCAGGTGAACACAAGTTTTTCCCCTTAATGACATAATTTGCAGTTATTGAAATGTCTATTATAGTTATAGATGCAAATAAATTAATTATAACGTTTAATTAGTCAATGAAAATGCAAGTTCCATACCCAGAGAAACAATCAAATACAACAGCAGTAGCACTGCCTCCTCCTCCAACCTCCATTATTAATTATAGCTGCTAATTACAGAGAATGAATGTGTCTTCTAGCTAGGCCTCTTGACTTCAACAATTAACCTTCCAAAAATATCAAAATTTGAAGTTTAAATACCACAAATTAAATAAGTTGCTAATTTGGTTCAATTTAAAGTTCGTTTTCAGCTACAAATAAAAAATTAAAAAAATAAAAAAAATAAAAAAATAAAAGTTGTTTCAGTATCATTAAAGACACAAACTTTTTGCTATGTGGATTCATTTTTTGACAATGTTCCATCACAAAATGGAGAGGGGAGAAGAAGAGAGAAAATATTATGTGGAATACTGGGATTTGAACCTCAGAATGGTTTCTGGGATCTCCATAGTTGGAGTTTACTTTTTTTTTTTTTTTCTTTCTTTTTTTTCTGTTTGATTGGAGAGAAAATTTTGAGTTTAGAAAATGAGTTAGAAAGAGAGAAAATAATTGTAACTCAAATAATAATAAAATTGGGATTGGAAAATGTATTTTTGATTGGGTCAATAAAAGGGTATCTTAAGAAATAAAAAGACTTTAGGCCCACTAAAACTAATTAACCAACGACCCAAGTCCATTTAACATTTAATTAAGGATCCGCCACCTTTGTTTGTCACTTACCGTGAGCATGTCGGCCTTCTTTTCCGACATATTTTTAAATTTTAACACGTCATCACCACTTGCTGACATAATTAGATAAATCCGTGCATGCAACTTAAGCTAATCTGATGACGTGGCTGAACACGAAAGAACACACATCGGCAGTTACCTCTGACATGCCTACAGTAACCCGAAAATCCTCCAACTGGGTCAAGTTGTTTTTAGGTGGTTCCTCTGTAGAGAAGGTCGGGGTCTTCTACTGGCGTCCTCTCTGGTGAGGTCCTACAATTGGTTTTCATGTGATGTTGAGAGGCGTTCTCGGTTCTCCTTATAAGCTTGAAAAACTGAAGCACTTATCAAAGATTGATCAAATGGATATTTGGACCCGCCTCAGTCTCAGCCCATATATTCATATTCGGCCCACAAAAAATACAAAGGCATATCATCACTCACACAGTCACGCTCGCATCGCAATTTCGCAGGCAAAGGAATTTCACTTGTCGATCAACGCAGCCCATGAATACAAAGATGAATTCTACAGGAAGAGGGTTGTTACTTGCCACAATAACAAACTCACTGACAGGGAGAGGGAGCTGGTGAGGCTCTATATATTTTTATTGTCTTAGGCTTATTTTCACTGCTTGCATGACTGAGTAGATCAAATTTGGTTCTTTCCTTCACTGAATTGACATGAAATGCTTGAAAACAAAATATGGAAGTTATTGTTATTATCTTTCCTTCACTTGCTTTTTAAAAAAATTCTTCATTACAATTTACAATGATTAAATGTAAATCAAACCCTCCCAAACCATATTTGAGTGGAATTCGGTGTCTAGACCTCTTGCACAACACCAAGAGACCTACTAGTTGAACCGGCTAGTATTCACGTATTGATCACAGTTTCTTTTGGTTGAAAACTGAGAAATCAAGTTTGCTTTATGTGAGATTCGAGTTCCCTTCATTTCTTGCAGGATTTATTGTTTCTTTATCCTGTGGTTTGTATATTGGGAAATGGCTAATGAACATAACTCTATCTGACTGGTGCCTTTTTATTTCACAGTTATTCGTGGCCAACCAAAATAAGTTTTATGATGAAGCTGATAAGAATTACTGGAAGGCCATTGCAGAGCTCCTTCCCAATGAAGTGACAACTATAGAGAAAAGGAAAGTGAACAAGGATCAGGAGAAGAAGCCATCCATTGTTGTGATCCAAGGTCCAAAACCTGGTACACCGACTGATCTCTCAAGGATGCGGCAGCTACCACTAAAATTGAAGCACAATGCACCTAACCACCTGAATCCTGCTCCAGCAGCACCTGACCCGACCAACGACGCTAAAACCTCTGACGTTGCTGCTCCATCCCAGGCTGCGGTTGATGCTACCGCTACTGAGGTTGTGGCAGCTGCTTTATAGTTTCGTTGTGGCCTTCTTTATTGGCATGTAGAATTCGAAAGATATGTAGGTGTCTTACTTTATTAGACTGCTACGTAGTTAAGCCCTTTGAACCTCATCTGTTGGATATAAATTAGAACTTACATTCATCTTTTGTTTATAGATTTTTAGTAATCTATGCAGGTTAGGGCATGCCCACAGCTTTAGAATAATAATATGTCATAGACTCGTAGTTACAGTTGAGCTTGAGCTTTGAATAATATCATTACTTAGATTAATTGATCCGCAACCAAGTGAGTATACTTATTCACAGGTTTTTCAGCTTTTTGAAGGTTGAGAGCACAACTTTGCCTTTCACATTTGGATGAAAACTAGGAGAAGATTATGTGACAAACATTAATGATGTTTGAAGATTGAATTTCGCTGAATACATAGTTAATGTGGTCCAAAGCTACGGGATTCGTTGCTCGGAAATGGGTACACCTATTCCATTGCAAAATGTAACTAAAAGTGGTCCAGCATTTGATCATGATAAATTTAAGAAATAATCAATAGTGTACTTGTAACACCCCAAATCCGATACCAACGGATTAGGATGATACTCGGTCAAAATACTGAAAATCTTCCAAATTCATACAAACTACAAAATATCATACATTCCCAAAAGAGAGGATTTAATCCTGAATAATTTAATTACAACCTCCAAAATAACCTTTTAATAAAATTCAATCCTTACAATACAAAAATCCAGTAAGGGAAAACTAACAATGTTCTCCAAGTAACATAATATAAGAAAATAGGCTCTAGAGATCAAATCCGATATCGGAGCAAATCCAGGACTCTAAATACCCATCTCCCATAAACCTGTACTACTCTGCAAAATAGTGGTGACGAGGGGTGAGCCGTCAACTCGGTAAATAAATTCATGCATGACATTGATATCGATGAAAATACAGTTATATACCGTAGTATAAGTTTATGAACATATGACAATATTTTCAAATACCAAATTCAGTATCATTTTCACAAACATTAATAGTAAGCAAGGTAGTGAACAAAAGCTTCCTTTAAAACACCGTATACGCATTTATATACAGAAATAAATACGGTAATAACAAGTAATCAATATATCGGTTAGCTCACGTTCCATAGTGTCACAAGTACCCGTGTGACGCGGTAACAGTATGTCACAATTAACCCGAGTGACGCGGCAACAGTATGTCACAATTAACCCGAGTGACGCGGCAATAATAGATGTGTGCACACATAATCCCAGCTGGGCCAGTAGCAATAACGGTAACTACGGAACGATGAGCCAAAACGGTTTTATACATTCGTATATATTTAAATCAGTAGCATTTTCATATAACAGTATAAACAGTAACGGTAGCATTTTTATATAACTATCAGTACCATATAACAGTAGTATTTTAGTAAAACTGTATGAGTTTAAATAATAGTGATCAAAAGGTATTTGACAGTTTCAAAACAGTTTATGTATAAGTCTTAAACAACGTAAATACTTGATCAAAGCCAGTAATATCTTTGATAAATATAATAGAGTAAAATACCATAAAGAAAACAGTGATTTTGGTGATTTCAAACGTAACTCATCATGAATGAATTTACTTACCTCGAACCCGTTCAAATCCGTTCTAGCTTTAGGAACTCAATGATCACTCAAACCTATCAAATATTAATTTGGATTAATTGTCATAATCTCATCACCACAGCCATTAAAATCAACAAAAGCTTCACACATATATAACTAAACTTAGAAATCTCCTTTCCAGCTAATTATCACCACTGACCATCCTCTGATCTACGATTTTTAATTAATTCTCTACAACTCCAAATATCACGAAACTTAGCAGATTTAATCTAGACATATAAGGTAATCTGTGGTAAAAATTTCAGATCAATACGAAGTCATTAGAGCATACAAAAACACAGATCTTTCATGGATTCCAGAAACTGTCTAGCAGAATTCAATTACTGACCTCTTCCTATTCCGAAAATCATAACAATATTTATACACACTTAAAATTTACGAAACTTAGCAGAATGATGCTAGACATATACATATACCTTCATAAAAAATTTCATAATTTTTAACGATTATCCAACAACCCAAAACAATCGTACGAAATCTGTCTAGTTTTGTAAAAACAGAGGATCTCTAGGATTTCTATGATGGTCCGAAAATTCTAATTAAAATCAAGCTTATTCTCATAAATAATCCACCCAAGAACAGCCTACTATAGATAGAGAGTCTATGACGTGAGAATGATACATGAGAAGGAGAAGAATACTTACTTGGAATCAAGTTTTTCAAACTAGTGATATGCTCTGATTTTTTGTCGAGAAAAGAAGAGTAAAGTTGAGTAGGAAAGGGAGAGAAGCTTGTTTTGAAAGATTGCTTACATACGAAGTGTGAAGGAGAAGAAAATAAGAGCTGGGGTCACAAAGATAGGTATATTATTATTATAATAAGGTAAGTGGGTTATTGGCATTGACCCATGCCTTAAGTCACGCCCATATGAAGAAAATTGTGTATGATGTGGGCCATTGTCTCCCATTTTCTTTACAATGCAATTATTTAAGTAGTATTAGAAGTACATAGAAAAGATTGGGTAGGGACATAAGCACATGCTACCATGCACTCTTGAACATTACGGTTATTACAGTACTAGGCTTCACTTGTTCCCTTTCATGCTCAAGTGGAATGCCTTCACTGGTACTCTAAACAGTTCAATAATGCAGCAGTTTGTCTTTGGAACTTTTGTGCAAATTGGCAACTCATGAATCATTGCTTTGATTTTACGACACAGACAAAGTGTTGTAGCCGGTGGTGGTAATTGAAAGTTCACCCCAACAGAAGCAAAATATTGGACCTTGAATTTAATCTATTGCATCGTTGGATGATAAAGGAACAAGTAGTAGAAAATACCTCATCGTATAGAGAACGAACAAGAAAGATTGTTCTGAATACATAGACCATGAATCACATACACTTTTATCTCCCCGACCAATTCTAATATGACTTTACATTAATCATAGAATCACGAACCCCCTCATTCAGTTCTGTTTCGACTGTCAAGCAGGTGGATTTGAAATAATGATGTAAGACAGATTGTTGGACCCTGGCTGTTACCTGCCACGCATACTGGCAGGAGATCGACCACCTCTCTAGCAGTCAATGTCATCTTCGATTTCTATACAAAGGCCATTGTTGTTCACACTTACTTCAGAACTAGCATTACTGCTTGTGGCAAGTGGCGAGTCTGAAACACTAATCGTTCTGCTTCTTGTAGTCCCTGATCTCACACTATACATAGAAGATGCAGGAATATTTGTCATCAATGGCCTCAAATTACCCGGAATGCAGCGCCTTATATCCTGCGAATCGAAATCAGGAAAAGCATAAGCACATCATTGAGTTTGTATCATTAAATCTTTCCTTCAGATGATGCAAACAGAATCTCAGAGCGTGGGAATGAAAATAACAGATACAAAGATAATTAAAGGAGAAAGGGACAACATCCCTTATCACTAAATTCAACTAAAGCAAGGCACCAACATGCCGAGGTAATGAGAAAGTACCCTTGCCATGGATATCAACATGAATAAGCAAATTTCAGGGAGAAATCTTCATATTTGGACAAGGATCCTTGTCTCATTTCGATTTCAAAGACAATGAAACATTAAATGTATAGATATACTCACCATATGCCTAATAGCCATATCCAGTGATTTCTTTGACAGAGTTCTTCCGAAGCCCAAGCTGTCCGGGGATGAAGACTTCCCTCCTGGTCCTGGGTTGCCTTGGGGAGAGTTTTTACCATCTTGCCAGTTTCCGCATATTGATCACCCTCTCACATTGTCATTGACTTTAGAATATCCACGACTGACTGCAGGAACAGAGCTATCACTTGAATGCATAGCCAATGGGGGCTCGTCCTCTTTACTTGACAAAGTAGCCAAATTGTTAATATGAATTTCTCTTTGTTTTGGTATGGGCCAATGTGTTGGGTGGCAGAGAAGGCCCATTTAAATTGAGGGCCCAATTACTACATATTTACATAAACGTCACCATATCAATGCCACCACCACCACCTTTTTTTTTTTTTTTTTTTTTTTTTTTTTTTTTGAAGAATATAACTTATATTTTAATATATGAATCCTTTAGTAGTTGGTATTACATTTAATGCTACTAATGAAATAGCATATATAGAATTTAGTAACATGTGAAATTGCATGGATGAAATTATATATAGTCGAATTACTTTAATTTATATCACTTAATTATTAGTGGTATTTATCAAGCTGAGTTGCATCGTGAAATATATAATCAACCCCGGTGCCTGAGAAATAAATAAAAAGCTGTTTTGTTAGCAACAATTTTGACTAGATGTTAAATTTAATTGTAAAATCTTTTACTTTGTAAGCTTTCTTGTTTATGATGTGGTAAGAAAAAGAAATGGTAAAACAAATAGACAGACAAAGTAGTTTTAAATCCGTATTGGCCAATAGAATAAATTCCCTATGATAATTTAAAATTGAATTCCCTATCTCAAATTTAATGTGTTCTCTAATTCGACAAAAAAAAAAAAAAAAAAAAAAAAAAAGAGCGTTTTTCTCACTCCTTTAAGTGGTAAGCATGATGAATAGAGAAATACAAAGATCGGCTTTTTCATTGATTTTTATTGTCTTCTATACATGTGGTTTTCTTACTTAAATCGATCTTCTACAAGTAAATATTTTTATGCTCTATAGAACTATTTAATAGTTTCTGAAATCAGATGAAATGGAGCTAATAAAGTTTTATTTTTTATAGATGTGATTTTCTACTTGAATAATTGAATTGAGATTGAATGCATGTAGGTGAGTAAAATCTAAAAAGTAAAAACCATTGCTACAATGGTTTTCGTTGAGATAATATTTTCTACAATGGATTCAACCACACGTACGGACACCTTTCCCAATCATTCCAAAGACTGCTTTGTTTCAAATTCCAGTACCACCCACCCTCTAATTTGAACAAATTAATATTTAAATAGTATGATTGGTTGTACACCTAGTATGAATATATTCCATATATAGTTTAACAATAATGCTAAACATCCCACCTAAAATCCCACATTTTTCATCCCACTACATGTGGCATGTAAGGTGTCAAATTATGAGTGGATGCACATTAATGACACCTACCTCATGTATCCACTCACAATTTGACACCTCACATGCCACATGTAGTGGGATGAAAAAAGTGGGATTTTAGGTGGGATGTGTAGCATTACTGATAATTTAATCATACTAATTAAGAATATTATATATTATTATTTTAACACTAATGCTACGTTTGGTAGAGTGGAAAGAAAATAGAAAGAATGGAAAGATTTGGAGAGATAGAAAACATGAGGGAAATAAAAATAAGGAAAGGAAAATGATTTTCCTTCGTGTTGTTTGATAAACAGGAAGGAAAAAAAAGATCATTTTATCAATTTTACTATTTTACCCTTATATTATATTTTATATATTAAAAAAATTTGGATAAAATTATAATTTACCCAAATGGTGGGCCCCTATTCCTTTTTCCCATTTCTTTCCCTCTCATTTCCTCCCACTTTTGGGAGGAAAGAAAATTGTGGGCCCCATACCCATTTTTCTCTCCCCTTTTCCTTCAACTTTTCCTTTCCCTCCATTTTCCCTTCATACCAAACACACACTTCTCCCTTTTCCCTCTGCTTTTCCCTCCACCCCTTTCTTTCCTGTCCCTTTTTCTCCCTACCAAACATAGCATAAAACTTTGATTCTTATAAATTGGTGGAACATACACGGAATTAATTTTTTAAATATATAAATTACATGCCAGCTACCTAGAAGCAAAGCTGGATACAAACGGCATGAAAGAGAGGTCATTGGTTTATTAAATTATCTCTCTGATCGATACATAGTTGGTTGACTAAACTCTCACAAGTTAACAACATCAACCGTCAAATCTTTGTTTTATGGTCCGTGGGAGTGTTGTGAGCCATTGATTTTGAATACAACTTGTTTTTGTTTTTAAATTTTGCTTGGAAAACTGCACTCACTCACAGAGACGGTTGTGAAAACGTGTTTTTTTTTTTTTTTTTTAAATAATTGATTATGCTCGAAAAAAAAATCATTTATTTATCACAAAAAGACAAGTATTATTTACCACGAAAAAAAATCATTTATTTCTCACCAAATAATTTATTTTTCACTTGTATTATATGTCACGAAATATTTGAATTTATCATGATAGAAAATTTATTTATCACAAAAAAAAAAACATTTATTTGTCACGAAAGAACAAGTATTTTTCACTAGATAATTTATTTTTCACGAAATTAATTATTTTTCATATATCACTACATATTTGTATTTACCAATTGATTTGTCACGAAAAAAAATTATTTAGTTGTCATGAAAAAAAAAAACGAAAAAAAATCATTTATTTGTCATGAAAAAACAATTATTATTTGTCACGGAAAAAAAAATTTAGTATTTATTTTTGACATTTGGAATATTTTTCTCATTTTTTTTTTTTAATTTTCACGATTTCAATTTCATTTTTCACAATTTTTTTTTTATTTTTTAAGATTTGTTTTTAAATTTTCAGGATTTGTTTAGTGTTACACTAATTTTTTTACTTCTCATGAAATTTATCTATTTTTCACATTTTTAAATATATTTTTAACAATTTATTTTTTATTTTTCACGATTTGTTTAATATTTCATGAAAGCTTTTTTTTTTTCACGTTTGAAATTAAATTTTCACGAAAATTATTTATTTTTGCTGTTTTTAAATTCATTTCTCACGATTGATGCTATACACTCTTAACTTTTGTGTCTAGTTAGTGGTAGACATGAGATACAAATGGCAATAAGAAGCATTTGTCTTAGTACAGTAGAATTTGTCTTAGTGGTAATTGAAGTGTGATATGTTCTGTTTCTCTATCATTGATGCCTGATGCTGAGCATTTGAAATCTACACTCTTACACATCCTCTACTTTCCATATGTACACATCAAAGTGAAAACTATAGGCTGAGAAACGGGTCGACTTTGAAGAAAATTTTTCATTTTTCTTCTACCCTTTTAAGTCTTATGGAAGTGACAATTGCATGAATATAGAAGAAGTATATTTTAATTATGTTCAATGACTGAATGGATTCATTATCATGATTATGAATATGAAGAAAATTCCACTATATATGTCGCCTGTATAATATCCACGAATATGGACACGGTGAAGTTAAACTAAGTTTTTTTGTTCAAATTCAGAAATTTGATGTCAGAAAGGTGGAATTAAATGCTGTTTGATGTTTGTTCACTGGCTTGTTTGATTGGTTGAATAAATGTTTTAACATGAAATTAATTAGAACAGTATTAATTTTACTACTTTTTGGAAGCTGCTCTCATTTAGTTAGTGTAATTATCTTTTGTTGCAGAGAATGGCTGCAGTCCCTTGTTATTTTTTTGAGTGGAATGTCTTCCTCAGGACCAAAACCAGCTACTTTATCCTCATATACACTCTAAACGTCTAATAGACATTTTCTTTGCATGTATAATCATTCTTGACTTAGGTAGAGTTATATGAGCATGACCCCTCTATAGATGCAAAGAAAATGTCTATTAGACGTTTAGTTAGATAATGTTGTGGACTTACAATCCTAATGACATAATTTGCAGTTATTGAAATGTCTATTATAGATGCAAATAAATGAAAATGCAAGTTCCATACCTAGAGAAGCAGAGACACAATCAAATATAACAGCACTGCCTCCTCCTCCAACCTCCATTATAGCTGCTAACAGAGAATGTGTCTTCTTGTCCTCTTGAGTTCAACAACCTTCAAAAAGATCAAAATTTGAAGTTTAAATACCACAAATAAGTTGCTAGTAAAGAAGTCAATTATTTGTGTAAATAAGACCTATATTATTCATTGATAATATGGGGTATTTATACATGTTACAACCTATCATGACAGGACGGTAATTATACCCAACTACATAAGGAAATTAAATAACAATTGAACAAATACAATCCTATATGTACTCAACTAACAGTGCAGCCGGTTATGTGATGTCATGTGTAACTCTATCACTAATATGCCCCCGCAAGATAGAGCTACCGGCGAGGATGCCTATCTTGAATCGATGATCGTGGAATTGTTTACGGGGGAGGGCCTTGGTGAGAGAATCAGCGAGCTGGTCCTTTGTGCTGACATGTGCCACACGAAGTTGATTACGAGCCACTTGATCCCGGACAAAGAAGAAGTCAATAAGGTGACCAACCCAATTTAGTTCCGCAGCTGTAGAGGCAATTGCACGGTATTCTGCCTCAGTGGATGACCTTGCCACGGTTTGTTGCTTCTTGGAGCTCCAGCTGATAGGCGTGGAGCCAAGGAAAACAATGTAAGCCGTGGTAGAGCACCGATCGTCGGGATCCCCTGCCCAATCTGCATCTGTAAAGGCGTGGAGACGAGAAGAGGCAGTACGAGATATGAGCAAACCATGATCAATAGAACCTGAGAGATAATGAAGCACCCTCTTAACGGCATTCCAGTGGTTCGTGGTCGGCCGGTGCATGAATTGGGAGAGTTTGTTAACTGCAAAGGAGACATCTGGGCGTGTCAAGGACAGGTACTGAAGTGAACCGAGAACTTGCCTGTACTGTGTCGTATCTGTGGGAGCACTACCATCATTTAGTTTCAAGGTTTCAGTGAGCGAGAGGGGTGTAGAAACTGACTTAGAACCAAGCATATTTGTTTTACCCAAGAGGTCACGGATGTACTGTTGTTGAGAAAGAAAGAGGCCACGCTGGGAGCGGAAAGCTTCAACACCAAGAAAGAAGGAGAGCTGGCCCAAATCCTTTAGAGAAAATCTGTGAGCCAAAGTGGCAATAAAATCCCGTACCCGTGAGTCCGAGGTGCCAGTGACTATGATATCGTCAACATATACAAGCAGATAAAGTGTATGGTCCGAGTGGTGGAGGATGAAAAGAGAGGCATCGCACTTGGAATTTGTGAACCCGGCTGCTAAAAGGAAAGTGCGAAGCTCAGTGTACCAGGCTCGCGGCGCTTGACGAAGTCCATAGATAGCCTTCCGCAATTTACAGACATGGTGCGGTGTGGTGGAGTGTGTGAAATCAGGTGGTTGAGCCATGTACACATCATCAGTCAGGGACCCCTGCAAAAAGGCATTGTTGACATCTAGTTGACGCAGAGGCCAACCGTTAGTTACAGCAATTGTTAAAATAAGACGAACTGTGACAGGTTTCACCACAGGACTGAAAGTCTCATTAAAATCAACACCAGGACGCTGATTGAACCCTTTTGCTACAAGTCGGGCTTTGTACCTAGCCACTGAACCATCGGGATTACGTTTGATCCGAAAAATCCATTTACAACCCACAACATTCTGAGATGGATGAGACAAAACTAAGTCCCAGGTGCCATTTTTCTCAAGAGTATCATACTCAGCACTCATGGCCTTTCGCCATTCCACGTGCTTACGGGCCTGTGATAAGGATGTCGGTTCAGTCTGTGGTGGAGTGTGGGAGGTGGTATGGAGATCAAAGATTACTTTCGGCTTGAATATTTGACTTTTGGATCGGGTATGGATAACTCGGGTGGGAAAGGTGTGGCCCAGTTCAGATGTCGGTTGGTTCATGATGGCTGGTTCGGTGGATGTAGGTAAGGGTTGTGAGGTGAGTGAAGACGTGCGGGATGCACATGGCGAGGCGGTGTGATGCGAGGGACCTTGGTCAGGTGTCGCAAGGGATGATAAAGGCTGGACAGCTGTTTGTGATGATGTAGGTGATGCAAGCGGTGGTGCATGGAAGGGAATTATGTCATGTAGTGAGCAATCAGGTGGTGAAGAGCATGATATTCCTTGATCAGACCTGACTGTGGGAGACGAGGGTTGACACCAGAGGTCGACATCGGTGGGCTGGTAGGAGGACACACAGCTGACACTACTGCTGAACGAAAATTCTGTTTCAACAAAAATAACATGACGCGACACAAAGACACGGTTGGTGACACGATCTAGACAAAGATACGCGTTATGTTCTGTGGAGTATCCGACAAAAGCACACGGTTTGGAACGAGGTTGCAATTTATGTGATGTATACGGACGCAACCATGGGTAACAGAGGCAGCCGAATACACGAAGCTTACGATAATTCGGAGAGCTGCCAAAGAGATGATTGTAGGGACTTTTATGACCAATAACAGGTGTGGGCATACGGTTAATTAAGTAGGTTGCGGCTTGGAAGGCTAGGGACCAATATTTGAGAGGCATAGATGCGTGGTGAAGCAAGGTTAGTGCCGTCTCCACTACATGTCTATGTTTACGCTCTGCTGTGCCTACATGTTCAGGAGTGTGTGGAGGGGACTTAAGATGTTGGATGCCAAAGGTTCTTAGGTCAATTCCGAGGGATCGAGCCTCCCCGCTACCATCAGTGTAGACAGTTTTGATGCGGGAATTGAAAATTTTTTCAACTAGAGCCTTGAAGCGTTTGAAGACGGTTGGAACATCCGATTTATATTTGAGAGGATATAGCCATGTGTATTTAGTGTAATAATCCACAAAGATGATATAATAGCGAAAATTATCAAAAGACGACATATGTGCCGGACCCCACACATCAGTAAACAAAATCTCCAAAGGTTTAGTGCAGGTCAAAGTAGATTTACCAAAAGGTAACTTATGACTCTTATTACATAGGCATGCAGAACAATGAGAAAATTTAGACTCAGATTTGGTGACCGGAAGCTGGTTGGACAGGATGAGCTTCTGAAGGATTGGTAGAGAGGGATGACCGAGACGACAGTGCCACGCCAGAGGAGAGGCAGTAGGAGTGGTAGACGCGGAATTAAGGTGGACTTTTGACGATGGGTGACACGACTGACTGGACGTTGGCCACACATAAAGATTTCCCTTATTCAGGCCGCGGACCAAGGATGCCCCCGTTATCAGGTCCTTCACAAGAAAATAATTAGGAAAGAATTCAATTGATGAGTTATTACGTGAGCAAAATTTTGACACAGAAACTAGGTTGTGAGAAATATTTGGAGAGCACAGAACATTATTGAGATGAAAAGAATTATCACAGGCAAGTAAAGAGGTAGAACCAGTATGAGTGATAGGAATTGTTTTACCGTCACCAAGCATGATGTCCTCCGGACCACCATATTCTGAATGAATTGACAGATTCTGAAGGTCTGACGTCATGTGGTGTGAAGCACCAGAGTCTAGTATCCAGTTACCGTTGCGAGAGCCAGACTGTTTAGATGTCATATTATTTGCCTGTGGCCAAGGCTGAGCCGGTGATGATGAACGAGAGCGACAAGTTCGAGCTGTGTGTCCCAGCTTGTCACATAACTGGCAGACCGGCCGGGAGGTGTAGGAGGTGGGAGGACGCCAATTTGGAGGATTATATGGCCTGTACGAACTGCCCTGATGGCTGCCGAAGTTACCATCGGTTGGAGTAGACCCTGAATATTGTTGGTGGGTTTGAAATCCGCTGGAACCGCCGGAACGGTTATGGTTCATGTTGTTCGAGTAGTTCCCACGGCCCCGTCGAGAAGAGGTTCTTTGGTTAAATTGAGCCGTGATAGGTGGTCCAGTCTTCTTTGCCTCATCTCGGCGAAGGAATGTTTCATGATCCAGTAACTTGTCATACAGTTCTTCAAAAGATATCGGGGTGTCTCGGGCACGAATAGCTGATGCGAGGGGCAAGTAGGCTGCGCCCAAGCCATTCAATGTGTGGATGACAGTTGCACCCTCATCAACCGGATGGCCAATCAATTCTAGATTGTCAAGGATAGTCTTGATCCCTTGCATGTAATCCGCTACGGATTTGTCTTCCAGACTGACGTTTGTGAGAGAGTCAAGGAGCCCAAGCTTGCGAGTGTTCGACCGGTTGGCATAGGAGACCTCAAGTTTTTCCCACGCTTGGGCAGATGTGGTTGATCGGGTGACAATGGATTGTGCTGCTCCCGTACATGACACTTGGATCGCATGAAGGAGAAGTCAGTCTTGGCGAAGCCAGAGTTGATAGTCTGGGTTGACAGCGGTTTGAGCGGAAATTTGATCAGTGGTGTTGTCTGTGGCTACCGGAACTTCTTTAGAGGGACACGGTGTGGTACCGTCTAGGTATCCCATAAGGCCATAGCCGAAGAATAAATTTTCGAACTGAGATCTCCAGGCTGCATAGTTCCCTCATTTCGATAGTTTGATAGGAACCTGAGTGGAGTTAATAGCGATGAGGGATTGCTGCAGATTGATGTTGTTGTGAGATGATCTCATAAGAGTTACCTAAGGACTCGGTGCAGAAGAGGTAGAGGAGGAAGATACAGTCGGGGGGATTGGAGGAGACATGGTGTGCGGCTGTGATGACGTTGAAGAAGAAGGAGAAAAATTATTAGGGTTTTAGGATCTTAAGCTATTTCCTAGCTAAGCTCTGATACCATAAAGAAGTCAATTATTTGTGTAAATAAGACCTATATTATTCATTGATAATATGGGGTATTTATACATGTTACAACCTATCATGACAGGACGGTAATTATACCTAACTACATAAGGAAATTAAATAACAATTGAACAAATACAATCCTATATGTACTCAACTAACAGTGCAGCCGGTTATGTGATGTCATGTGTAACTCTATCACTAATAGCTAGTTGGCTCATTTTCGGTTACAATTAAAAAACAAGTTGTTTCAGTAGCATTAAAGATACAAACTTTTTGCTCTGTGGATTCATCTTTTGACAAGGTTCCATCACAAAATGATGAGAAAACTTGGTGCAATAATAAGGAAGTGAGAGAGGATAAGAAGAGAGAAAATGAGTGTAAATATTATATGGGATTTGAACCTGAAAATGGTTTGCAGGATCTCCATACTTAGAGTTTTCTTTTATTTTTGAGATGATGAGGCAGAATAATTAAGTTCATTTTTTTTATTTTTTTTTTAAAGGCCTACGTGCCTTTTTAGATTAGCGTGTTTTAGGACATATGTGTCTTTTTTTTTTTTCTTTTTTTTTTTCCTACTTTTTTTTTTTTTTTTTTTTTTTTTCTTAATAAAAAAGCTCTATAGAGCTTGTTGTTTTAATTAAAAAAAAAAAAAAAAAAAGAGAAAATGAGTGTAAATATTATATGGGCTTTGAACCTGAAAATGGTTTGCAGGATCTCCATACTTGGAGTTTTCTTTTATTTTCTGTTTGGATAGAGAGAAATTTTTGAGAAGAGAGAGAGCATATTTTTGATTGGCAAGTGTAGTTTTGATTGGGTCTATAAAAGGGGTTTCTTTAGAAATAAAAAGACTAAGGCCCACTAAAAATAATTAACCAACGGGTCCAAATCCATTTAACATTTAATGATCCACCTCCCTTGTTTCGGCCCATTTCTCTTACTATCATCACTCACATTCTTACACTCGCATCGCAGATTCGCAGTTTCGCAAGCAAAGAAATTTCACTTGTCGATCAACGCTGCTGTAGATCCAGCAAGCAACATGTCAACACTCACTCACTCTGTGGATTCATCTTTTGACGACGACGCTGCAGATCACGTCTTCCTCTCCCACCCCTCCATCTACTCTGCCGGATCCATCACAGATTGGACAAGCTTCGATTCAATTTAATTACCTTACCAATCACACTTCTGTTAGACAACTCTAAAGATTTCATCTTTCAAACAAATTACAACTGAATTCTTAAAAAGTCGCCTTTTTTTTTATTGTATATTGCTTACTCTAGTCTGGTGATGACTTGAATTCTTCGGTTGTTAAGAGTTCATTTTTGCTTACCCACATTAACTAGAGGTAACCATTACCCCCACCCCAAGTGTTGACACGTGTCCCAAACTTTGGTTAATTTTAGATTAACTTTGAACTTTGGGTTAAGTTTGGGACACGTGTTAACACTTGGGGTGGGGGTAATGATTACCTCTAGTTAATGTGGGTGAGCAAAAATACACTCGGTTGTTAAATACTAATGTGGCAAAATATTATATTTTTTGCTAAATTCTCATAATAGTTTTTTTTTTTTTTTTTTTTTTTTTAATTTTGTGTTATTGATGTTGTTACACTTCTAGAGAGAATGGAATTTGATTGGAGGAGAAGGAGAAGAAGGAAAGATGAATTCTACAGGAAGAGGGTTGTCACTTGCCACAATAACAAACTTACTAACAGGGAGAGGGAGCCGGTGAGGCTCTATACATTTTTCTTGTTTCAATTGCTTCTTTTTTTTTCTTTTTCTTATATATTAATGTCGACTTATCAATCCATTTTAACTTGTTAGGTGGTACTTGGTAGGCAACTAGGCATGGCATGCTATGCTTGTTATTGTCTTAGGCTTTTTTTTTTTTTTTTTTTTTTTTTTTGTTGAAGGAAAGGGCACCTGAAAATCTGGAGAACCAGATCCAGGGCAAGGTTACAACCATAACTGGGACTCTACAAATAAAGCTACTCGAGCACAAGCTCAGAACAGAGTCCCACAACCGGGAGAAAAAAATCCCAAACACAAGATGGGATTACAACAAACAAACACACTGTACAACCACAAAAACCAACCAAACAGGACTCAAACGAAACTGGAGAAAGACCACCCAAGCCGCCGGAAAAGACCCACCAGAACTCCGCCGATGCCAATCAAGAATCCGCGCCACCTGCCTAGCAAACCTCCACCCAGAACCGAAGTCCTCCGCCGAAAAACCCCTAAAAAAGGGACTGAAAAAGAACTGAAAACAAGCGAAAACTAACAAATCCTCACTAAGAGGATAGAAATGAAACCGACTAAACCATACCCCACTCAGAGGAGAAGAATCCGTTGACTGCCGGCAAGAGCACCGGAGGAGAGGATCGGCCCAGACGCACCGCCATGGCAACCGTCGCAACCTCACACCGAAATCATTCTCTAGATCTGGCCATAACCGTTGGGATCGATCGATCTGACCGCTGCCGGCGATGATCGGACAAAACACCAGCCCGGAGGCTCGAGAGGGTCGGCCGACGAACGCCAGGGCCGTCGTAGCAACCGCCGGAGACACCCATCTGAGCAGATCGGCCTAGCTAGAGGAAGAAGATCATCGCCGCCGGACCCGAAGCCTCCCCGAGCAACCGGCGACGGACTGAGAAACTGAAGGAGCTGGAGTCGGTTTAGGAAGAGAGATGATTCTTTCCTTCACTGAATTGAGATGAAATGCTTGAAAAGAAAATATTGAAGTTATTTTTATTGATATTGATAGCACTTTCTTTTTTATTTTTTTTATTTTTTCATTACATTGACTAAATGTATATCAAACCCTACTAAACCATATGTGAGTGGAATTCAATCACGAGATCGCTTGTACAACACCGAGAGACCTGCTAGTTGAACGGGGTTGTATTCATGTATTGATCACAGTTTCTTTTCGCTGAAAACTGAGAAATCAAATTTGCTTTATGGGAGGATCGAGTTCTCATCGTTTCTTGCAGGATTTATTGTTTCTTTATCTTGTGGTTTGGAGATTCGGGAATGATCAATGAGCATGATTATATCTGACTGGTTCCTTTTTATTTAACAGTAATTTGTGGCCAACCAAAAAAGTTTTATGATGAAGCTGATAAGAATTACTGGAAGGCTATTGCAGAGCTCCTTCCCAATGAAGTGCCTACTATACAGAAAAAGAAAGGGAAGAAGGATCAAGAGAAGAAGCCTTCCATTGTTGTGCTCCAAGGTCCAAAACCTGGTAAACCAGCTGATCTCTCAAGGATGTGGCAGGTAATCCTAAAATTGAAGCACAATGCACCTAACCACCTGATGCCTGCTCCAGCAGCACCCGCTCCGTCCAAGGACGGTAAAACCTCTGATGTTGCTACTCCATCCCAGGCTGCGGTTGTTGCAACCCCTACTGAGGTTCTGGCAGCTGCTTGACAGTTTCGCGGTGGCCTTCTTCGTTGTCATTTAGAAGTCGAAAGATACATACGTGTAACCCTCATCTGTTGGGTATACATTAGTAAGCTTGCAACTTGTGCAGTTTGCAAATTCTATAACTCTATTATGTTATCATTCTATATCAGTAAGACAAGAATCATCCCAATGTTGAATCTGATTTTCTAACTTTCCAGATGGTATAGTGAAATTGTCTAACAATTTTGGAATCTAACAAGCTTCCAATTTCCAGCATGTTTCATAAGTAACAAAAGTATTGGAGCAAGAGTACAAGAAACAATAGTGAGATTGATCAAAAGCAAAATTCATATTTGATGAGTCCTCAATAGGTGAAATCCCCACAAAATTTTTATTAAGTAGATATAGATATAGATATAGAACATAGTAAAAACACACACAAAATAAATATAAGTTGATAAGATATAGATGCAGAAGACAGAGACCGATCCCAGCAGTGTTCTTTATTATGTGATCTCCTTTCACAGTCTACTGCTTGACGAATTTCCTAACTTCATAGACCTGTGATTACAGATTCCATATTATAGAAATTGATTATATTTCTTATTATGACAAGGGAGAAAATGAATGTTCTGAATTATCTTACCTTTTTGCTAGTTGAACCTAGTTGTTGTAGGTTGAAGAAGAATGTTTCTAACAGATTGCAGTTCTCTGATAGCATGAGTTATGCTCATTCTTTCTTGTGGTGACTCCATTGTACAGGCCACTCCAATCCTCACCATTGATATCACACATTCCATTTTGCTGTTTTTTCTTGCTTGGCTCATACTGTGGTTACTGGCTGCCATTTCTTCATTTATGAGTACCGGATCTACAATTTCCATTACTCGATCGGGCAATGATGTTTGAGCAAAATTATGCAGAGTAAGATCTCCCTCAAACATAACATCTGTTGGATTTTTCCTTGTCATCATTTCCAACAGCAAGATCCCATAGCTGTAGACATCTCCATGTGTTGAAACTTCACTTCCTAAGCCATACTCTGCAATACACGAGATTTACATGAAAAAAGTATACGGATTCTGATGAATGAACAATGAGTATCATACATAGGAATTAACAGGTCTTGTTACTTTACCTGGGGCCGTATACCCAATTGTTCCTCTTACTGCAATTGAGCTGCTTTCAATTTGATTTGAGACTTTAGGAAGAAACTTTACTAGCCCGAAATCCCCAACACAAGCGGTCATGTCACTATCGAGAAGAACATTGCTTGGTTTTAAATCGCAATGAAGGATTGGCTCTTGGCATTGGTGATGGAGATAATCCACCGCAGATGCCACATCAATTGCAATGCTTAATCTCTGAAGAAGGGTAAGACTTTGAATTTCAAGTTCCTCTTCCTCCATCGTTGGGACCGGATGTAACCACTTCTCAAGACTCCCGTTTTCCATGAACTCATAAACTATAGCTTTGAAGTCGTTACCTTGAAAATCGATACTAGAGCAGGAAGTTATGACTTTTACAAGATTTCTGTGACGGAGATTTCTCAATGCTTTACATTCAGCCATAAAACTCTTGGGAGCTCCTTGGTGTTGGAGGTTAAGTACTTTGACCGCAACAGTAGCTCCATCTTGATCAAGAATTCCTTTATACACCGATCCAAAGCTACCAGCACCAACCAAGTGTATTGGAGAAAACCCATCTGTTGCTTTAAGGAGTATTTCATAAGACACTTTCAAAAGTGTCTTTTTCAGTATAGGCTCGGAAGCTTGTTTTGCTTTTCTTTTTTTCGGCCAACAAAAAATTAAAGAAGAGACCATGGTTAATCCCAAAATAGCACTTGCAATTGATACTAGGACTATGAATCGGGGAACCATTTTTTTCTTTGAGTCATTTTTTGAACATTTGGGCAATCGCAATTCTGTTATGCCCCCACAAAGTCTATTATTTCCCACAACTGATATTGCACTTATATTTGCAAAAACTCCTTTAATTGGTACTTCGCCATCTAAATCATTGAAGGATAAATTTAGATTTTCCAAAGCAAGAGTCTCCAAGAATTTTGGAATTTGGCCAGACAAGTTGTTCCGAGATAGATCTATCTCTCGAAGTCCTCTCAAGGAACTCATGGATGAAGGAACAGATCCACTAAAGAAATTGCCCTTTATGTAAAGGCGTTCAAGATGAGAACAAAAGCCAATTTCATTTGGAATTTCACCGGACAAATGATTGTCCGACACATCAAAATAGTCGGATAAAACATTAAGGTATCCAATGGTTCGAGGTAATGATCCAACCAAATGATTTTGGGATAGATCTAATGCAATTGATAGATCAGGTAAATTCAAGATTTGCTCAGGTATGGTTCCATTGAGATAATTATTGGAAAGATTTAAAATTGTCAATTTTTTTAAATTTCCCAAACTAGAAGGGATGACTCCAGATAATCTATTATCGTCCAAGAAAAGTATTAGTAGTAGAGACAAGTTTCCTAAAGAGAAAGGTATTTTCCCTGAGAGTTGGTTACCATGAAGACCCATCTTTTCTAAATTTTTTAGTTTACCTATCTCCTCAGGAATTGAGCCCGTAAATAGGTTATCCCCCAATTGCAAGTAGGATAGATTCACAAGATTAGCAATCCCTAGAGGGATGCTTCCATACAACTGATTCCTATAGGCTGCTAATGTTTGGAGTGTGGTAGAGAGATTAGCTATCGAATGAGGTAACGCTCCTTTTAAATGGTTTGCTGCTATATCTAATTCCAACAATTCGCTACAATTGACCAAAGAATTAATAAAATTCATCTCATCAATTTCTCCACCTCCTAAGTTATTGTGGTTGACACCCAACCATCGGAAGTGTTGCATGCCTCCAAAATCAACAGACAACTTTCCAGAAAAACTGTTATTACCAAGGACAAGGTAATTAAGTTGTGAAGCATTTGATAAAGATACGGGAATGGATCCACTAAAGAAGTTAAATGCGAGTTGAAAAAATTTTAGATTGGGAAGAGTAAGTCCTAAATTTGGTGGAAGACTTCCATGAAGTTTGTTATCAGCCACTGAGAAATCGGTTAGGGAAGAAAGATTGTATAAAGAAGAAGGGACTTTACCGGAGAGATTGTTGAATTCTAGTGAAAGAAATGTTAACTTTCTCAATTGACCCAATGAATCTGGAATATTTCCTCCCAATAAAGGATTCTCAGATAGACTTAAAATTTCCAAGGATGTAAGGTTCCCAAGAAAAGATGGGATGCCTCCTATCAAATTGTTTAGTGCTAAACCTAACACTTCGAGGTTCGACAAGGAGACAAAATGCAGGGGAATTTTCCCTTCTAGCCTGTTATTTAAAAAATCCAAGTATGTAAGCCTAGAGCAATGAGACAAGTTGCCTGGGATTTCTCCAACTAGGGAATTATTGTCAAGAATTAAGACTTCTAACCTGAAGAGACGGCCAAATTCAGGAGGAATTTCACCTTGGAAACTGTTGTTTTGGAGAGTGAGATCCCTTAGAAAGCTAAGGTTACCAATATAAGGAGAGAGAGAGCCATACAAACCTCTTGAATCTAGGTCCAGGGCAGTTACTCTTCTGTGCCTGCGACCGCATGTGATTCCCTCCCAATCGCAGAAATGATGAGAATCGTTCCAAGAGTTGAGGACTCCTTGAGGATCGTGGATAATCTTCGACTTGAAGGCCTTCAACGCAACTTCATCTTTCTCCTTCTTAGTAATAGAAGAGGTGGTAGAGACAAGAGGAATAACAAGGATCAATGTGAAGCAAAAAAGCAGAAGGGAGTGAAAGTAAGCTGAGTGCAATGACATTAATGTACTCATTTTGTGAATATGATGACTGATGAGGCAACCCAGTGAGCTTAGCTAATATATATATAGATGGTGAAACTCACAAGGACTTCGTTGCATGCAAATTGCAAAACACATCCATGTATTCTCATGAGTCATGCCGTGTCTTAAGGTGAAGAAAATTTTGCCAGTCTCACCAATCAACTTTATTAGACAAAGAATGATTTATGGAATAAATTTTAAAAAACGACCCTCTTTTCTGACTTGCTGTAGCTTTCATTTGTTTTATTCAATGAGTGCTTTATTAATCCATAGATTCACTCATTCACTGTTTTTTTTTCCAAAATAATTAGTTGCAATTTGAAAAAAAAAAAAAAAGAACTAACTAAAATTGAAAGAGAAACTTGTATTCATTTAGATCTTCAGAAAACTTTTATTGTATATAACAATTTAGTTTTGAGAAACTTGATGAATAATTTGTAGAATTTTTTTTTTGTATATAATGATAACAATTTTTGGTTACCAACCTATCTCCTGACGCTTCTTTTTTAAAAAGTGCATTATTTTATGATATATAGGAGTGAAAATAATTTACATATTGTTCATTTCTCATTTTCATACCATCTTTTGTGACTAACTATTTATGGTCATCCTTTCCATATTGATCATTTCTCATTTTCATACCATCTTTTATGACTAACTATCTATGGTTATATAGACGAGATGAGGTTAGTGCGGTGGTAAACTTCTTACACTTGAACCACAAGGTTACGGGTTCGGATCCTTCCCCTTCTAAAAAAAAAAATCATAAATTTATATAATAGTGTAACATTTAAAAAAAATAAAATAAATAAATAAAAAATAAAAATAAAAATAAAAACTATTTATGGTCATATATTTTATAATTTTTCCATGCATGGTATTCACACATTGCTTCATGTGAAAAAGGGCTGTTTTTTGAGTTTATATAACTAAACAATGCATAATACTTTTCTGGGTGGTGCAGCTTTGAAATAATAATTAAAAGTATCATTGTTAATTTATTACTAAATTGCTTTTAAAAGTGAAAATATATTAGTGGTAGGGTCTTCATAGAGATTCAAAACATTATTTAAAACTTTTTTATATACTTTTTACACCGTGGTGTTATGATTTTAATTTAACATTCCTTAACGAATACGTTGGGTAGGTAGGCTGTGCCCTCTTTTGAATAAATTCATTTTGATTTTAATAGATGCAAATAAATTCATTATAACGTTTAATTTTACCTCAATCCCTAATTCATTTTCAATCGATTCTTTTTGTCCAGATCTAAATCCAAATAGACATTTCAAAAAAAAAAAAAAATTGGGTGTACTAATATGGGTTTACAAAAAAAAAGATATATAAATAAGTTTAACAATGTTATTGTTGGCATTTATTTTGGTGCTTATAGTGATGGTTGAAACTTTAAAAATTAATAACGGGTGTATTTATAAATTTGGACAAAAATAATCAACTAGGAAATTTTTTTGGATTATTTTTGGATTATTAATAAAATATTAATATTATTAATAAAAAAAGTCTGCATCTTTAATTAATAAAATATTAATATTTTTGTATTATTTTTAACTATTTCAAAGTTGATAAATTAAATATATGCTAAATATATAAAGGGTTAGGCTAAATTAACTTAAAATTGTGACTTAAAATGTTGACTTCAACATCTAATGGTTTAACACTTCAATATATATATTTATATATATACATATATGATTCTTTCTACTGTCAGTTCGTCCTGATATAAAATATATCAGGACGAAGAATGTAGACCATAGATTATGAATAAGTTAGTTTTGACAAGTGCATACACTTTGAGTCAAAGTATGTAAATCTAATGGTCCACGTTCTTCGTCCTGATATATTTTATATTAAGATGAACTGACTATAGAAAAACTATATATATATATATATGGTCATATATTTTATAATATTTCCATACTTGGTATTCACACCTTGCTTCATGGAAAAAAGGGCTGTTTTTTTTGAGTTTATATAACTAAACAATGCTGAATACTTTTCTGGATGGTGCAGCTTTGAAATAATAATTAAAAGTATCATTATTAATTTGTTACTAAATCGCTTTTAAAAGTAAAAATATATTAGAGATTCAAAACATTATTTAAAAAATTTCTATACTTTTTACACCATGTTGTTAAAGTTATGATTTTAATTTAACATACCTGAATGTATACGTTTAGCAGTTTAGGTAATAAACATCACGATATGTGGAGTAAATTTATCATATAATTAAATATTTATACCACACATAATAAGATTAGTGGAACACGTAATAAAGTCTTATTAAATTATTTTATCTTATGTTACATTATTTATTAACTACTCTTAGTAAAGTTTTGTTTAATTATTTTGTTTGGTTTTAGGACCTCTCATTTGATCACAATTTTTTAATTACTTATTTATCTAAATTTCTGGTTTTCATATTACATTTTATGACTATCGGATTATAGTTATATTATTTACCTACTATCTATTTAGATCTTCCAAGAGCATTTTCCAAAGTACTTTTTTTTGTTAATAAGAGTGAAAATACTTTCCATGTTTAATTAGCCTTTTTTACTTCATCAATCATATATCCATCGATTAAAATATACATTACATCAGGTGCACACAAGTTTTTCCCCTTAATGACATAATTTGTAGTTATTGAAATGTCTATTATAGTTATAGATGCAAATAAATTAATTATAACGTTTAATTAGTCAATGAAAATGCAAGTTCCATACCCACAGGAACAATCAAATACAACAGCAGTAGCACTGCCTCCTCCTCCAACCTCCATTATTAATTATAGCTGCTAATTAATTACAAAGAATGCTTGTGTCTTCTGGCTCGGCCTCTTGACTTCAACAACTAACCTTCAAAAATATCAAAATTTGAAGTTTAAATACCACAAATTAAATAAGTTGCCAATTTGGTTCAATTTAAAGTTCGTTTTCAGCTACAAATAAAAATAAAAAATAAATAAATAAAAAAGTTGTTTCAGTATCATTAAAGACACAAACTTTTTGCTATGTGGATTCATCTTTTGACAATGTTCCATCACAAAATGGAGAGGGGAGAAGAAGAGAGAAAATATTATGTGGAATACTGGGATTTGAACCTCGGAATGGTTTCTGGGATCTCCATAGTTGCGGTTTACAATTTTTTTTTTTTTTTTTTTTTTCTGTTTGATTGGAGAGAAAATTTTGAGTAGATAAGGCTAATGAGAAACAGAGAAATAATTATAACTCAAATAATAATAAAATTGGGATTGGGAAATGTATTTTTGATTGGTCAATAAAGGGGTATCTTTAGAAATAAAAAGACTTTAGGCCCACTCAAAATTATAAACCAACGGGTCCAATCTATTTAACATTTAATGAATGTTTGACTTTAACTGTAGACACGTCAACCTTCTTTGTTGACATATTTTAACATGTCATCACAACTTGCCGAAGTGTTTAGACTATCCAACACACCAGTCTTGACCCTACTGACGTGGCTACAATGTAAGCTAATCTGATGACGTGGCTGAACACGAAAGAACACACGTCGGCTGTTGCCTCTGACGTGCCCACAGTAACCTGAAAATCCTCCAACCGGGTCAAGTTGTTTTTAGGCGGTTCCTCTGTCTGATTACTAAATCTGAAGCACTTATCAAAGATTGATCGAATGAGTAAATGACTGATTCATATTCGTAGTTGTTTTTTCCATTTGATTGTTTACATCAAATGGATATTTGGATCCATCTCAGTCTCAACCCATATATTCATATTCGGCCCACAAAAAATACAAGGGTGAAAGGCCTATCATCACTCACACAGTCACACTCGCATTGCAGTTTCGCAGGCAAATAAATTTCACATAGTCGATCAACGCCGCTGTACATCCAGCAAGCAACATGTCAACACTCACTGACTCTGTGGATTCATCTTTTAACGACGACGCTGCAGATCACGTCTTCCTCTCCTACCACTCCATCTACGCTACTGGATCCGACGGTCCCATCACAGAATGGACAAGGTTCGATTGTATTTTAAATCCCTTAGCCATCACCAGTTATGTTAGATTAGTTGAAGCACTAGACAACTCTAAAGATTTCATCTGACATGAATTCTTCAGTTGTTATATACTAATGTGGCAAAAGATGACATTTTTTTCAAAATTCTCATGACGGTTTTTTTTTATTTTGTGTTATTGATGTTATTAAACTTCTAGAGAGAATGCAATTCGATTGGAGAAGAAGGAGAAGAAGGAAAGAGCACTGTTGAGCCAAATAATCGAACAAGCCCATGAATACAAAGATGAATTCTACAGGAAGAGGGTTGTCAGTTGCCACAATAACAAAGACACTAACAGGGAGAGGGAGCTGGTGAGGCTCTATATATTTTTATTGTCTTAGGCTTATTTTAACTGCTTGCATGACTCAGTTGATCAAATTTGGTTCTTTCCTTCACTGAATTGACATGAAATGCTTGAAAACAAAATATGGAAGTTATTGAAATTGATAACTTCCATATTTACAATGATTACAATTTACAATTCTTTTTAGAAAAAAATTCTTCATTACAATTTACAATGATTAAAGGTAAATCAAACCATATATGAGTGGAATTCGGTCTCTATACCTCTTGCACACCACTAAGAGACCTACTAGTTGAATCGGCTAGTATTCACGTATCCAAGTTCTCTCATTTCTTGCAGGATTTATTGTTTCTTTATCTTGTGGTTTGTATATTTGGCAATGGCTAATGAACATAACTATATCTGACTGGTACCTTTTTATTTCACAGTTATTCGTGGCCAACCGTAATAAGTTTTATGATGAAGCTGATAAGAATTACTGGAAGGCCATTGCAGAGCTCCTTCCCAGTGAAGTGCCAACTATAGAGAAAAGGAAAGTGAAGAAGGATCAGGAGAAGAAGCCTTCCATTGTTGTGATCAAAGGTCCAAAACCTGGTACACCGACTGATCTTTCAAGGATGCGGCAGCTACTCCTAAAATTGAAGCACAATGCACCTAACCACCTGAATCCTGCTCCAGCAGCACCTGCCCGGACCAAGGACACTAAAACCTCTGATATTGCTGCTCCATCCCAGGCTGCGGTTGATGCAACCCCTACTGAGGTTGTGGCAGCTGCTTGATAGTTTCGTTGTGGCCTTCTTTGTTGGCATTTAGAATTCGAAAGATATATAGGTGTCTTACTTTATTAGACTGCTGTGTAGTTAAGCCCTTTGAACCTCATCTGTTGGATATAAATTAGAACATACAAAAATCTTCATCTTTTGTTTATAGATTTCAGTAATATATGCAGGTTATGGCATGCCCACAGCTGTAGAATAATAATATGTCATAGTTACAGTTAAGCTTGAGCATTTAATAATATCATTACTTAGATTAATTGATCTACAACCAAGTGGGTATACTTATTCACAGATCTTTCAGCTTTTTGAAGGTTGAGAGCACAACTTTGTCTATAACATTTGGATGAAAACTAGGAGAAGATCATGTGACAGACATTAATGATGTTCGGAGATTGAATGTCGTTGAATACAGTGTTAATGTGGTTGTTGCTCGGAAATGGGTACACCTAATCCATTGCAAAATGTAAACTAAAAGTAGATTGGTGATGGATGGTGAAATGTGGTCCAGCGTTTGATCATGATAAATTTAAGAAATAATAAATAGTGTACTAGGCTTCACTTGTTATCTTCTTTTCGATGCTTTCATAATTATGTGTAGTCCCTTTCATGCTCAAGTGGAATGCCTTCACTGGTACTCTAAAACAGTTCAATAATGCAGCTGTTGTCTTTGGAACTTTTGTGCAAATTGGCAACTCACGAATCATTGCTTTGATTTTACGACACAGTCAAAGTGTAGTAGCCGGTGGTTGTAATTGAAAGTTCACCCCAACAGAAGCAAAATATTGGACCTTGAATTTAATCTATTGCATCGTTGGATGATAAAGTAGTACAAAATACCTCATCGTGTAGAGAATGAACAAGAAAGATTGTTCTGAATACATCAGGTTTTCCTAATAATACATAGATCATGAATCACATACACTTTTTATCTCCCCGACCAAATCTAATATGACTTTACATTAATCATAGAATCACGAACCCCCGCATTCAGTTCTGGAAATCAGTTCTGTTTCGACTGTCAAGCAGGTGGATTTGAAATAATGATGTAAGACAGATGGTTGGACCCTGGCTGTTACCTGCCACGCATACTGGCAGGAGATCGACCACCTCTCTCGCAGCCAATGTCATCTTCGATTTCTATACAAAGGCCATTGTTGTTCACACTGACTTCAGAACTAGCATTACTGCTTGTGGCAAGTGGCGAGTCTGAAACACTAATTGTTCTGCTTCGTGTAGTCCCTGATCTCACGCTATACATAGAAGATGCAGGAATATTTGTCATCAATGGCCTCAAATTACCAGGAATGCTGCGCCTTATATCCTGCGAATTGAAATCAGGAAAACCATAAGTACATCATTGAGTTTGTTTCATTAAATATCAGATACAAAGATAATTAAAGGAGAAAGGGACAACATCCCTTATCACTGAATTCAACTAAAGAAAGCCACCAACATGCATATGAGCATGCCGAGGTAATGAGAAGGTACCCTTGCCATGGATATCAACATGAGTAAGCAAATTTCAGAGAGAAATCTTCATATTTGGACAAGGATCCTAATCTCATTTCGATTTTAAAGACAATGAAACACTAAATGTATAAATATACTCACCATATGCCTAATAGCCATATCCAGTGATTTCTTTGACAGAGTTCTTCCGAAGCCCAAGCTGTCCGGGGATGAAGACTTCCCTCCTGGTCCTGGGTTGCCTTGGGGAGAGTTTTTACCATCTTGCCTGGGCGGTGCCAGTTTTCGCATATTGATCACCCTCTCAACCATTTTCGTCCCAATTACAACAGGGCTCACATTGTCATTGACTTTAGAATATCCACGACTTACTGCAGGAACAGAGCTACCACTTGAATGCATAGGGGCTCGTCCTCTTGATGGAGAGCATGATTGCCGTCTTGGTCTACCATTAGATACAGGTTCAACAGATGAAGATCGAGGACTGGGTGCTCCAGGCCTTCCCCTAGTGGCTGAAAGTGGCCTTTCAGGTACCGAAGTTCTTAAATTTGGTGGAGCATCAAGCGAGAAACCAGGCATCTTTGCAGGATTCCATGGTCTGGATTTTACTGTTGGAGAAGCACCACGAGATGGCACCGAATTTTTTGATGTTGTGAGAGCTGGCCTGGTAACTGAAGGTGACGACTTAACTGGAGGAGCAGATATACTGGGAGCACTTGATGGAGTAGATGGTCGGCGAGTTGGTGTAGAAGCCCTTGATGTGGGCTTTGATGAAGTTATAGAAGGTCTTGAAGTTGGTGTTGAAGATCTGGCTGTAGACCTTGTAGGTGTGGAGGACCTTGAAGGAACTATGGTCTTAGCTGCAGGAACTGTGGTCTTAGCTGCAGGAACTGTGGTCCTATTTGCAGGAACTGTGGTCTTAGTTGTGGAAACAGAAGGCTTAGTAGCGGAAACTGTGGGCCTCGTTACAGAAGGTGTGGGCTTAGTAGAAGGCAAGGTGGCTCGAGAAGTAGGTGTTGAAGATCTTGAAGGTTTTGAAGGTTTTGCTGATGCAGTAGATGTGGGCCGTCCAGTTGGTGTTGAAGGTTTTGATGCTGCAGTCAATGTGGGCCGTCCAGTTGGTGTTGAAGGTCTTGATCCCGGACCCCCAGATGATGAGGGCCTGCGAACCCCAGCGCTTGAAGTATTCAACCCTGGTGAAGAAGCTGGCTGTCTAGATACTAAGTTATTCCTTACAGCAGGCTCTGGCTGGGGGTTTGCTAGCTGTAAGAACAAGAACAATGACTAGGCAGCATGAGTTAATAAATTTAAGCATAAAGAGAACTCCAAAAGCAAAACAGTAGAATGCCAAAGTAAATAACCATAGTGCATTTTAAAGCACTGAGATAAATACGAGAGAAGCGTCAGAATTCTTTTATATTGGTAGCTTCAATTCCAAAATTTCAAAATAGTTCTCAATGATGTTAGATTAACTGAGAAATATTATTTGAGCAATGTAACAACAAGTATGTCACAAGTACCAAAGAAAAAAATGAAACCAGAATTAATTAGTTCCAAGAGTTAAAATATTCCAGTCATGTGATTGCAGTATGGTGTCTTTTCAAGATATATACTATATTTCACATAGATATCTTAGATTTTCACAATTCAACAATTTGCTACTTCCTACAACAAATACATTTTCAGTTGAAGGAAGTCATCCTAACATTGAATGGCTCATTTATAGACCAAATTGTTCCTTATAGGTTTATTGATACTTCTCATTATCAATAAATTTGTTGCAAAAGATAGCTTCCTACATCTACAAACTACCATATCATACACTATAGTCCACATACTTCATGCAAGACATGCCATTTAGCCACAAAGTTTAAGATAGTTCTCTTACTCTAGATTTAAGGGCAGTGGGGCGAGCCTTTGGTGTACCAATTTGACTCATAACAGTTTTTTGAGATTCCATCTCCAAAGAAGGAAAGAGAGGGGTACCAGGAGGAGTTAGAAGCCTGAAAATAAAAGAAAAATCCTATTAATATCAAGTCAGCTCGTCAAATATATGTGAAAGTAGACCAATCAAGATATAACACACATGCACAACACCCCGAGGCACTCGCCCAACCATATTGACTAAAATTACAATAGCATAACGTTGGAAAATCTCACAGGAAGTCTACATGGACATTGTCAATTCATACATATATCCATGATTACTAATGGTACAAGCACCTCATTATCAGGACTCAGGAGCAAACCAAGGATAAACTGATAAAAGGCAGGTACCGGCCATATTTAATATGAGAAAATGTTGCAGACTCACCCGCATACATGGCAACCTATCTGTTCTTTCCAACCTTACTAAAGATATTCTCCCCTCCAAAGAAAAGAAAAAGTTTTCTTCTCAAACCATGTCCTCATTGCACGGATGTACGAAAGCAAGTTTAAAATGTTTTGACAATCACTTAATTTAAATTTAACATGGATTCAAAGTAAGTGTTTATCAACATCTAGCAGAAACCAAAAAGTAAGAAATTGTCCGATAAATTCCGAGAAGTAAGTGGTTTTTCAACGAAACAGAAACCAAAAATAATGAGGATGGTTTGGGTATGTTTATATTGCAAAGAAGTTATTTTTTGCGTGGAATGTCTTCCTCAGGACCAAAACCAGCTACTTTATCCTCATATAACTCTACCTAAGCCAAGAATTATTATAATTTATAACCCCAAAACACACAAAAAAGAAAAATATTAAATAAAAAATGTATATTTATCATCACACTAAGTGAACCTCAAAAAAAAATAGTAGATAAAAATAAAAACTTGGCACCACATTACCAGTCATAGTCAGTTTTATCACTATCAGAATTCAAAAAATCGTCAGCACCAGTCTTCCTCGCCGGCGTCGCAGCTGACGTAGAAATATTAAATATCGGAGAAGTCCCCGGTTTCGACCCTGTAATTCCAAAAAAACAAAACACAAATTCAACATAATACGAGATCGAAATCGAAAATAAAAACCTAAAATAGTAAGTACCATCAGCAAATGCATCGAAATAGAGTATACCTAACGGAGCTTCGAAGTCTTCATCAGTGTTGTTGTTGAGAAGAAGAAGATTGGTCTGCTCCTTCTCGAGCTTTCGCATCTCGAGAAACAGCGATAGCTCCTCCTCCTTCTCCTTCATCATGGAGGCTCTCAGCTGCTGCATCTGTCTCAGAGTCGCCGCTGTCTGCATTTGCGTCTCTTGTGACCTAAAACTTCGATTCATCGCGAAAAACAGATCCAAAAACTAAACAAAAAAACCGTTTTTTTTCCTTCAAACTCTCCTCATTCACACTTTCCGGCAACAGCACCAACAACAACAACAACAACAACCGCAACAACAACAACCAGAGCAGTAACGGTATCAGTTTCTACGATAACGGAGTGGTGCGAGAGATCTCAAAATCGAACAAAAACGACATTTCCGTTTAGCAGCATAGTGAGAGATAGAAGAAATAAAAGGAGAGGAAGAGATCAGAGAATTTCACGAGAAAGTGAGAGAGTGTGGGTGAGTGGCAATGAGTGTAATATTTAGGCCAGTTTGGGGTTGGAAATAGAGAGAAGAAGTTTTTGATTACATTTGAGTTTTGACGGGACAACTGTAAAAGTCTGTGAAACTCTTCTCCTCACTTGAAGTCTACGTTTTTTTTCAGATTTTTGCTTTCTTTTGGTTGCCTGGATAATCACCATTTTGTCCCTCTCTTTTTCTTCGTTTTTGAATTTTTAGGAATCGGGTTGTTTTGCAGTTTCGTCCTTGATTTCTTCTCTTATTATAATTCATGCCTTCACTAGTCACTACTGTTTTGTTATCTATCATTTATTTATTCTTTATTCAACAATTAAGTTGGGTGAGATATTTATATATAGTTATATGTCATAATTGTGAGTTATTATAACTCAACTTATAATTTATTTTTTTTGAAGTAAGGTTTACATAAACCAGAAAAGAAACAGAATTAACTAGGGTATTCACCCAGCACTAACATCTCCACAGAAGGAGGAAAGTGATACATCCAGAAAAAACTAGAAGCAGACCTTGCAGCAAGTTTGGCCAAAGAATGCGCAACATTATTGGTCTTCCTGGGAGAGAAAGTAACAGTAATGGGAAACATGTTAATCAAACGCAGAATATCATCGATAATAACACCTAGATCCGCATTCGAAGAGGCTCCTTTGTTTATTGTTTCCACCACCCCTTTAGCATCTGATTCAACCAACAGAGGCAGGTTCCCATAATCCACCGCAAAGATAATCCCTTGGTAAATTGCCATAGCCTCCGCAGCTTGGACTGAAATGGTGGCAGTAATTGGTTGGATTGAGGTGCCCATCACTTTACCCGTAGCATCCCTAATAATGAGACCCAGACCAACCTTCATTTGTGTAGGCAAGAAAGCAGCATCAGTATTAAGTTTATAGGTTCCACTAGCAGGGCATTGCCATTTAACCACCTCTACAATATTTACGACAGAAATACCAGAGCCATGGTTGTTTGCCATTCGAAATTCTTCCACAAACTTGGTTGCCCAATCCCACACACTTTCCGACATATCACACATAGAGCCATGAGTTCTTAAGTTTCTAATGTGCCAAATACGCCAGAAAAAAGTGCAAAGAATTTCCATTTCCAAGGGTAAGAGAGTGTGAGAGTAGTAACGAATTATATCACAAAAAGGAGTATGATCATACCATTTAGAGCCTTGGAGCAACTGACAACCAGACCTGAAATTTTTTAGAGAGGCACAACTCCACAAAGCATGCGTAGTTGTCTCCCAATTTCGAGAACAGATTTGGCACATCTTTTCCATCGGTATACCACGCTTTGCTAAGTTACCAGCAGTTGGGAGCCAATTATGATACGCTTTCCAGATGAACAATTTAACCTTCATAGGGTTTTTAGTTTCCAGAGGTGTGTCCACCATAAATGGATGTCAATTGAGCCTGAAGGCCCAGCTGCTGGGAGATCTGTCATCCCAATTTTGTAACCACTTCGTACAGAGTAAGACCCTGAATTTTCGAAGTGCCAGATAAGTCTATCGGGGTGGTTGTTCGAGCCAAGAGGGATGCTTAGGATGTCTCTCACATCATCTGGATGGAAGAAAGAATGAAGGAGGGAAGTATTCCAACCGCTAGAAGGGGAGAGGAGGGAATGAACTTTAAGTGATTCACCCAAAATTGGCTGAGAGAAAGTCTGAAAATCATACGGCCTTGGGATCCAGCGGTCCTTATAAACAAGAATCGAAGCACCGTTACCAACTCTCCAGCAAGATCCCAGCTGAATGATGGAGCGGCCCCAGAATATGCTTTTCCAAATAAGGGATCCCGAATTACAGGCTCCTGCATCTAGGAAGGAAGGAAGAAGAAGGGAAGTAGCACCCTTTAAGAACTCTTGCAGCAAGTGAGTCAGGTCTGGAAATAAGCCTCCAACCTTGCTTAGCAAGAAGAGCTTTGTTGAAGGTTCCCAAATCCTTGAATCCAAGTCCACCCAAATCTTTCCCCAAGCACATTTTCTTCCATGTACACCAGTGTATTTTTCTGGAAGAATCCGAACTCCCCCACCAGAATCGAGCACAGAGTCTGTGGAGGTCAGTGATGAGCCCCTTTGGAATTTGGAAAAGGCTCATAGCATAAGTGGGGATTGATTGAATGACTGCCTTCAGGAGGATCTCTTTCCCTCCTACAGAAAATAATTTATTCCTCCAGCCCTTTACTTTGTCCCAAACACGATCTTTGATGAAAGAGAACAATTGTTTCTTGTTTCGACCTGCAAAGCTCGGTAACCCCAGATACTTTTCGTGACAATGAACCAAAGCCACACCCAAAATTGCTGCCAAAAACTCACCTTGACCACGCGGAACTGATTTGCTAACACACAAAGCTGATTTCTGAAAGTTTATGGTTTGACCAGAAGCTGCTGAGTAATCATCCAGAATTTGACGGAACTTGTTACAATTGGAATTCGAAGCTGTTGAGAAAAGGAGGCTGTCGTCGGTGAAGAAAAGGTGGGAGATAATTGGGCCTGTTCTGCTGCATTTAAAACCGGATAGCTCATTATCATCCACAGCCAAATTTATCATACTGGATAGGCCTTCTGCGCAGACAAGGAAAAGGTATGGGGAGAGGGGATCTCCCTGTCTTAACCCCCTTGATGGTGTCAGAGAATCACAAATTTCGCCATTGAGCAGGAAAGAGAATGAAACTGTTGAAACACACCGCATCACCTTATCAACCCAAGAGTCAGAGAAACCAAGTCTGGACATCATTTTTGCTAAGAACTTCCACTCAACACGGTCGTAAGCTTTGGACATGTCGAGTTTTAGAGCGATGGATCCCTCTTTTCTTTTTTTGTTCCTAATAGCATGAATACATTCATAGCCAATAATGGCGTTGTCTGAAATCAAACGTCCAGGAATGAAGGCGCTCTGGGCATCTGAGATGACCTCCCCTAGCACTCCTCTTATTTTTTGAAAAAAGAAAATAAATATTAATTTAAAATTACAAATACCTATCTTGAGAGTTAAATAAAGTTTTATTCATTTTTTTCAATAGCACATATTATAATATGCTAATTTTAGTTTTGGTAATTGGTATACAATGGACAATGCAATAAATTAAATAAAACAAAAGTGAAATAACTCCTTATCTACCCTTCCCCAATCTTAAGTGCACATTAAGGAAGCTTCAATATTAAATATTAAAAATAGAGTAATGTTACTTTATCTAAATTTGGTATTTAAATATGGTGTCCAAATGATGTAACATCACTATAATTCATTCATTTAAATCATATAAATCTAAAACGATTTAAATGAATGGATTATAGTGATACCACATCATTTGGGCATAAGATTTAGATACCAAATTTAAACAAAGTAGCATTATTGTTAAAAATATTAGACACCGCACAATGTGACAAGGTGGTTAGAGCACTCATTCAGTCTTTCAAATTTGATTCACCGTCATTGTAAATGGGACGTTTAGCATTATTGAAAATATAATAGAGTTTCATCATAAATTTACTTATTAAATCGTAAAGCATGAACCATAGTTTAATGTGGTGCAATAGAGAGATGATTCAGACCGATATTGTCGGGATTCAAATCTCCATATAAGTCCAAAAAGGATGTTTTTAATTGAAAGTCAAATTTTGATTAAAATTGATATACATACATGTTATGTTATCAATCAAGTGGGTGGCATCGTAGAGATCACGATGGAAGTAAAATAATAGCGTAGGTTGGCAAAGCACTGGATCAGCATTTTCAACACAGTGAATCAGAATTGCTAGTATCGCGTCAAGAGTTTGTACTTTGTAGATTATTATTCGCAGTCTAGACTCTAGACGTGACTTTGCAGAGGAGATTGGAGAAAAGCGACGTCGTTTTCTGCCGATGAAGAAATCGAAAGCAGCAGCTACGGGGAAGATGAGAACCGAAGCCAGCTCCAGCAACAACAGTAATAATCGCAGCAGAGGAGAAACCGTCGTCGCTGATTGCGGCGTTTATCGAAGCTCCTGCGGTTACTGTAAATCTTCTCCTGGTCGCACCAGCATCGCTAACGGTCCGTACTCTTCATTTTTCGTTTCATGATTTTTTTTTTGTTCAAAGTTGACAATTTTCGAATTCGATGCGTCCGATAATCGCTTCCGATTATTTGTTATTCGTAGATTTTCTTTCTGGAGCTTGAAAAATTGTATCTTTCGATTGATCAATTGATCAATATGCTGTAATTGTTAGAAATGTTGTATAAAGATATGTTTTTGTTATTTATCTATTTGGTATTGTTTTGTTTTTTCAGGTTTATTGGCATACAGTGTTACGGTTGACGACTACCAAGGTTGGTTGGTATATAATCCTCCATTTGAATGGAAAAGGTTCCGCCTTTGTTTGTTTTTTCATGTTTGGATCATTCGAAGGCGTGTATTCTCTAATAAATTTTGGTTCTTGCACAATGCCTAGGACTGATGTAATTGTCAAAGCGGGTTTATTGTTCTTGGATGATTTTGAATTGCTTGATGAAAATTATGTGTTCTTGTTGCTAAACAGTTGTTATTTATAAAATGAATATGAAATGAAAGCCAATATTTGCAACATCAGTGTTTAGTCTTAATTCGTGTATCGGAACTTGAGTAACGATGTTAGCGTTTGTGTTTCCAGCTGTGTGGAACTTGTTCATTGTAAGTAGGCCATTGAGTAAGACTGATGAGATTACAATAGCTGACAGCAACCTCAGTGTGTGTGCTTTTACTTGAATCACTAAATTACTATTTTTTTTAATCTTATTTTAGGTTGGTAGCAGCCTAATATTGATATTTCTTGATTTAAATCTTCCATTGTCCTCACTGGTTAAAAGATCATCTCAATTGCCTTGTTCTTATTCTAAAGCTCCTTTGGCAGATCTTCTTGATCGAGGTTGGAGGAGGTCTGGTTCTTTTCTCTATAAACCGGACATGGAAAGGACATGTTGCCCATCTTATACCATTCGCTTGAGGGCTTGTGATTTTGTTCCTTCTAAAGAGCAACTTCGAGTTTCTAAACGAATGCAAAGGTAAGTTAGCATACATTCTTTCATTATCTCAGTTCTGTTTGTAACTGTGACATCGCCCTGTTCTATAAGACATCTTCCTAGATTTCCATAATATATCATGCTTTGATTGGGAGTGTCATCTTTGTTTCCATTTGTGAGAGATTCCAATCTAGGATTTTCGTTTAAACTAGAAGATGCCATAGTCTATGTGGTAATACTTATATTTTTATTTCTTTGTTTACTAAATTATGAAGAATTTCTAGAAATACTAAATTGTTGGATTAATTTTCTCATCTTCATTACAAGTATATTTCTGGACTTACTGATACTGCTGCCACCTTCATTATTTTTATATTTATTTGTTTGGTAATGCTAAATCATTCTTGTGTTCTAGCAAAACATACCTGTTTAGGAAGTTAGATCTATATCATTTGATCCAAACTTTAAAATGTTGTAATATGTTGTAATAAATAAAGAAAGCTCCTTATTTCTTATTGTCGTTATCACATGCCCAGGTTTTTAGATGGCACATTGGATGTGAAGAAACCAACTCAGTTTGTAGGGGATCCAAGTACTTCTAAGGGTGTATGCAGCTGTGTCCGCAATGAAGTTTCAAGCTCAGCAGAAAATGAATCTTTGCCTTGTAACAATGACAAGAAGAATAAGGCAGAGCAAATTCTGCATTATTTGTCTGACCAAATCAACAATGCAGTGAATACATGTGTTGAAACTGGTGAATTTCCTTCCGGTATTCAACTTCCAAAAGCTTCTGTCAAAAAGGTTTCACAGGCAAAAAGGAAGCTACTAGTTGAGGGAATTGAAAATCTCTTCTATACCAGCAACATTTCATTCCAAATAGCAGCCACTTTGAGGCGGACACAGTTACCTGAGAAAGATGTTAAGCATATAAAAGTATTGGGACAATGCACGAAAGATAATGGTCCATCTCCCAGAATTATAGCAGAAAAGTTAGCAAGTTGTTTTAATCAGCTGCCCGAAACTTCTGGTCTTTCTATCAGGGCTTGCAATGGGCACCTTAATTTTTATTCTGCTGCAAAGCAAGATTCTTTTGATGAAGATGTTCAAATTGTTGCAGCTTCTAAAGAATCTGGCAAAGGGTGTGACAGTAAAAGTTGCTTGAAGAAGAGCTCTGAACATCCTCAGGGTAAAGTGCACAGACTCCAAATCCGTTTGAAAAGATCCAGTTTTGATCCGCAGGAGTTTGCATTGTATAAACAATATCAAATTAAAGTGCACAAGGATAAACCGGATCAGGTGACTGAGAGCTCGTATAAGAGGTTTTTGGTTGAGACTCCCTTAGTATATGTTCCACCATCTGGTGATGGTACTGTTCCTCTTTGTGGATTTGGCTCTTTCCATCAGCAATATTTGATTGATGATCAGCTAGTTGCAGTTGGTGTGATAGACATTCTCCCTAGATGTTTGTCAAGTAAATATTTATTTTGGGATCCAGATTATGCCTTTTTATCACTAGGCAAATATTCAGCTCTCCAAGAGATTGGCTGTGTGAAAGCGAATCAAGCTCATTGTCCGAGTCTTCAATATTATTATCTTGGCTACTACATTCACTCCTGCAGCAAGATGAGATACAAAGCAGCATATCGCCCGTCAGAGCTTCTTTGTCCTCATCAATACCAGTAAGTTATTTTGCATCTAGCAACTGAATAGTGAAATGCTTGAAAATGAGAACACGGCCCTTAGGATTAATAATTTAGCCGAACCTGAACTTCTGTAGCGCAATGATCAAATGGAGATATTTTAGCTAACACATGCATGGCTTTTGAAGGATTTGATAATTAGATGAAGTGTTAACAGTTTGTTAGATACTTGTAACCGTCTTTTTCTTTATTAGAAGATATACTCAAGTGGGGTAAAAAAGAAGGGGCCTTTTATGTATTAGATGGAATCTCTAATTATATATCAATTCTTCATCTATTCCTTTTCACATTCTAACGACAAGAAAATTTTATTTTTTTTCAGGTGGGTTTCGTATGATAATGCAAGGCCTTTGCTTGATAGAAGGAAATATGCTGTTTTATCAGATTTTGCCACCTTACAAAATGGGGAGTCCTCACTGCCTCAAGATTCTGAAAGTGACATCGGATTAGAACATGATGACATTGTCCAAGAAGACTCGAATGATGTTCTTATGGACTATGAAGAAGAAATGATTGCGCAAGAATTTGAGGACTTTGACTATAAACCAGAATCAGAAACGAGTGGCCTGACATCTAAGCAAGAAGAAAATGCTGATATCACTAAAATTCTAATTGGAGGAAAGGGATCTCGAGTGAGATACAAGGTAAAAACACTAAAGGCATGCTTTGTGGCCTGTCTTAGAGGATGCTACTGTTTTAGATAATGCAATACCTTTGTTTGGTGTTTGTTTGCATTGCACTAGCTTAATACATTTTAACTGGATAATACATTGGACACAAAACTATCTAATACAAAGAGGGGAGGTGGGTTAAGGCTGCATTCTATCTTATAAATTAACACAAACTGAATCAACATAACATAAATAAAATATTAACCATGACATTGATTAAAAAGAAAAGATATGTATGAGTAGATTGAGGAGGCCTTGTTCCCTTCAACTGAGAGGAGGCTGTCGGCCTTCTCCTGTTTGAATAGAACAAGGCTGACCCCTCCGTTAGAGATCTTGGCAGGGGATTGGTGGCCTCTACCCTTCAAGGCTTCAACCTTGAGAGGATGCTGCAACCTCCTCCCTCCAACCAGTAGCTTAGTAGTTGGCTGATGGCCTCTTATTTAAAGATTGTGATTCTAAACTAATAGTCCAGCAGCCTCCTTCATTTGTTTCAGATTATTTTATATGTATTTTGTTAAATTAAATTACTTTAAATCAATTCTTCTTGTGAAAGATAATAATATTTTTCAAAATATAATGCAATTATGTCATTAAACATGGTATTAGTTCTTCTTTTTTTGACAATATCTAACATGGTATTACTTCTACCTATTCGTTGTACGGTGATTAAATTTATTATATATGTTGTTACAATGGTGAAGGATATACAAAGAGCATTTGATCCGATAGAAAGGAGTTCATTGGAATCCCAGCTGCGTGGATACCTGAGGGTCGTGGGTCCAGAGCTGTCCGAGCGAATGGTTTATTCTCTTGGGTAAAATTCCATTCTGTTTACAGGGACATACAAACATTACACCATAGTGTTCACAATTTATTTATTTTTCTTTATTTAAACAAAAATGTACATTGTGAAAATTTTATTATTTCTTGGATTAAAAAAGGATTGGTTTGCTTTGAATTACTTCTGTTAGCAAGTAGAGTACATGTTTATATTTGAGCTAGTAGTATGTATGAATGTTATTTGTCCTTCAAATGAAAGAAGTGAGTTATGAGGAGCTGGCAAGCATTAACTTGATATTTTCTTTTCTTTTATGGGATTTGAATCTGCTCTCTCAATTATTATCTGTCCATTCTAGTATAAAGACTAGGATCATTCACATAGTGGCCTTTGCTTTTTAGAGCAAATGTTATATTCTTCATTGTTTTCTTCTCCATTTGAATGGAATAATTGGTTAAAGATGATATTCTCCTACTAAATTAGTAGTAGATCACTTTGTTATGCATCTAAATTGGAATGTTAAATTTGAGATGATTCTGTTTTCATGGAATGTGCGAATATGCTGCAAATTTTATATTCTGAAAGTGAGAATGACTTGGTCTTGGGGGCAGAATCTGGATAAACAACTCATGCGTGTACAACTTATTCAAGTTATTGGTGTCTGTTGGTGAAATTGACCAACTCCAATCTCAGCTTTTAAAGATTTTGTAACTTAGTTTCGATGGGTAAAACGTAAACGAGGAGATGATCTTCGTTGGAATTAAATTCTTTCGCATTCTGCAGTAATATGGACACATTGAAATCGACTGAATGAGAGATATGGCATTGTAGGACAACTGACAGGAAATTTAGCTACAAAGACTGATAGAGAAGGGCACATGGTGTAACCATAAAGAATGAATGCCTGAATGGACAGTCGCTTTGTGAACAGCTATTGCCTTCACAAGATAAGAAATTTAATTGAAAACCAATCTTATATCAACACATGATTCACAGAAATTCGAAACATCAACTTAATCAGAATCAACAATTGAGTGTTTTCAATTGGGTTATTGACAATTTTGTAATCTGGCCTTCTGCCGAAATGAAGAGTAACCATGTTTGACAATTCACAAGTAGAATGAGTTAAAAAGAATGTACAGTTGGAGTTCAATCAAGGGTAATTAAGCATCATCTGCATCACTACCGCCAACATGTGATCCGCGACTGATCCAGTAGTTGCTTCCATCAGGACCAGAAACTTTAAACCTGTTCAGCAGCACAACCCATCAAACTTTATCAACCCATCACTAGAAGCTAGTAATGTAATTTTTGTTCTTCACTCCATAGTTTTATACTGACCGTTCAAGTACGGATTTTCCTTCCTTGTACTTCTGGCTCTTCTCATGGGCAGTCTCCTGAAAAAGACTTTAAACATATATAACTGCAATAACATAAATGAATCGATATTGCTTTTAAGTAACCGCCACAAAATCTTACATATTTCCACCCCACAATAGATCCACACCCAACACAGAATATGTCAGCCACTGTATGCAACCCGGTCATCATATTTCTCTCTTCTGTCTCTCCAACAGAGACATTCACTCTGTCAAACAACAACAGATGACAATATATCTTTAAGAAGGACTAATTGTGAACACTAAATGCCTTATAACTCATTGAACAAGCATGTGAGTGATGGATGTCCATGAATTCATCCATTATAATCCTAATTCGGTATCAGCCAACTGAATCACAAAACCTGCAGTTACCCCAACATGTCATTCACATCTCTCCTGCACTGCTCAATTTGACCACAAATGGAAAATAGGATTTGAAATACACATAGGAAGCAATTATTGGCTATATTACTAATGCACTCAGGCAAATGACAAGTACAAATCTTCAACCAGAGGTTCAGATTCCGCAAGATATATATTAGCTACGTCTTCTTCATACATATACTAGTTCCAATATAATATTTTAAGATGGTCGGTAGTAATGTATATTTGATGAGGTGCCCATATTTTTGTGTGTTTTGCTTGGCATTATTGATGAGATTCCGAAATCAGAAAACTTACACCTTACTGAAGAGGTAAGCTTTCCCATGCCTGCAGTGGAAAGACTGAATAAAAGAACACAGGTAAACATATAGTCAGAACGCTTGCCTCTCACAAAACCAACAATCAATTTTTGTTGGATTGTATGAAAATTAAAAGAGAAAAGTAATAAATTCCACCAATATGTTGAATCGTCAATCATCAATAAAATACAGGCATCAATTCATATTAGTTGGGGCTTAATGATTGTTAAGATCTGTCTAAAATATACTATTTGCCCAAGCCTCGACTAAACATTAAGGGAAAAAAATGGAAAAGCAGCATCCACAATGTTACTCTATCACATGTGTGTATACATGCACAGTTGGTTTCAAAAGCAAAAGAATGATAAATAACTAAAATGATCAAACTCGGTGCATGGGATATTCTTCAGGGTAGCATGGCTTTTTAACAGAGCTGAGAGATAGCAGGAATCATTGTGACACAAATGAATCAAGTTGGAAACTACAATTTAACATTTAGATTATAGACCACCAAGCTTCGTAACTATGAAGAGAGCTAGGCTTCAGCATAAGAAATTGTCAAATATTGGAAAACATGGAACATAGTTTAATTCTAGAATTCCTAGAGAAGACTAACAATTTACAGTCATCAAATAGAGCAAGCCTGCTTTGATGACACAAAAAAAGATTTTTTTAAAAAAAACTACATGCACATATCCACTAAGCAACAAGTTTAATCACACAATGAGAACAAAAATTAGAAACCATGATCCAAAGAGAGATTGCACAGAATTAAGGACTCAAGGCATCCAGATTTCACATAATCTAAATGATGTCCTAGAAAGTTTATTTTATTCTTGTTCCTCCATGGATCACTATCAAAGAAAAAACCTATACAATTTATTGTAATACCTAAGAGAAATTCCATGATTCTTCAACTTCGAATAGACTGGAATAGTTCAAGAAGCATTGTTGAGCTTCCAAGACAAAATACATTTACAACTGCATTAACATCGCCTACAAAATAGGAAGCATCGTTGAACTTCAACATTTCAAAAGACTAGGATCAACCAGGTACAATATCCTCAGTTCCTCATTTGTCATTTCTGATATTCAAATAGCAGATTTCCAGAAGTTAAGCATTGTAGATTTCAATCCAAACGAACCGTAGCTACTAACTATCATTCGGGATGAGTAATGCTATTCAATTACAACCAAAAAAAGGCTCACAATGATCATCTCTAAATTACATAAAATTCCCTTAACCATTCATTTCAGATAAGGATACCCAAAAATCAGAGCTAATCAAACAAACCAATCATCATAACATAAACAAAGCTACAAACAAGTCTACCAATCAAAGAACATTCATGATTCTAAAGGGCACCCAAAAAAAAAGCCAAACAAATGAACAATATACCCAGATGAGAAATCCAGAAGAAAATCTAAAAACAATGAAGAACCAACAAATGATAGATCAAAACAAATAAAAAGGAACGACCTTGGAGACGATATGATCACATAGAGCAAGATGGGTCTTGCAGTGCTTGCAGCTGTAGATCTTCCCTTCAAGATTCACCACAAACAACCTCCCCATCTCTTCTTCACTCTCTCAGTCAACAGATCTTCACACAAAAATCCACAGAGATATATATATATATATATATATCAAGAAACAGAAAACAAAAATCAAAATTCAGACAAAAGGGTAGTAGGTGGTTGAATTGATAAATGAAGAAATGATTGAGAAGAAGAAGAATAATAAGATTGAAAACTTGAAAAGAAAAATATATGACTTGAAGATGAAGAAATGGAACAAACAAAAGAAAAAGTGAATGGGAGGATTGAGGAGGAGAAAAGGTTGAATATTTAGAACAAGATTGCTTACTTTTTCTGTAATGAGCCTCGTTTGTTGATTGTAGTTGTTGTCGTCTGCTTATTTTTGCAAGAAAATGTGGACCAATAAGCTACCTCATTTGGCAATTATAAAATAACTTTTTTTTCGTGAAAGTGGAACCTGACAAGACGTGTATTTTAATTTACGGGATTTTCTTTATTATCTCCTTTCAATTTAACAATTCATCACTGTTTACACAAATCAATAAGAAAATATTTTTGTTAAGGTTTTAAGTATTACACTGTTAAATAAATTCGGTTTTTTTAAGGGAAATAACTCAAACCACAATTTCATTATACAAATGTGAAAGGTTTTTCCATCGAATCAATCTCGTCTCATCAACAACAGAAGGTTTTAATGGCAAATTGTTAGTAGGGTCTTCATATAAAGTTTTGCAATCTTCAACTTGCCACTAATGTAATCTTCCACGTGTACGTTACTTTTTTGAAATTCAAACTTAATAAGTATTAAGTGCAAGAAAACAACTCCTTTACAGGAATAAATAACTATCCAAACCAAACTTGTTAGCTTCATTTAGGCTTTGGCACGTAATCAACAAAAACAAAAAACAAAAAAAAAAAGTTGTATCGGTAAAGAAATTTTGATTAATCGTGTAAAGTAATCACTTTTATGGGTGCCAACTCACAACTCAAGATTCGGTGAAAAAAGAATTTGGATTATCTACCGATCTGAACTTTTTCTTAACATCACCTAATCTCATGACTCATAAGTATTGCAATGAATGTGTGGTTAAGATGTGATTGATTTCCATAACCACTTTATCAACAACTAATTATCACATGCTTTAAAAAGGTCAGAAAAAAGATCAGATCAGTAGAGGATCCAAATCCGAAAAACAAATAGCAATTTTGACAAAGAAAAAAAATCCCCATTTAGGCAACTATTTGTTAAGAAGTAAAGATTTGTATTAAAGTTGAAAATTCTGCCTAATGATGGCATTGTTATGATCACCAACTATATAATCACAAAGTATTTGTACACATTACACTATTTGCTTGACAAGCAAATTACAAGACACAACATACATATAATCACCAACTATATATTAAACACTGAACATGAATAACATTAATTTCTCATCACTGGTTAAAAGTGGCAACAAAGCTGATGGGGCCTTTTCCAGTGGTGGCAGCTTGGATGCCGAAGATGAGAAAGGCCACCATAGCAAGACGAGCATGCTTGATTTCAGCCAATTGAAGGTTCTCAAACTTGTCTGGATCAGAGGCCAGATTAAGTGGATCAAAATACCCACCTGGGTACAGCCTCTTCTCTGGGTCAAGCTCTGCATTTCTTTGAAACTCTATGTATCCAATCACTAGCACTTCAATCCATATCAATGTTGTCAATGAGAATGGCAATGGCTGCCCTAGGTATGATGATCCTTCCACCAGCTCAACCTAAACAAAAATATTTCAACACCATTGGTTCAAATCAGGTAAAAACAAAATTACATTCGATAACCATTCATTTAATTTATAACTGGAAAATAGTAAAAAGGAACAAAAGAATTCATTTGGTGTGTATATAAGAGTGATTTTGTCAAGTTGTGGGTATATATTGAATTGTCATCTTTAATAATTGCCAAAAATTATTATATAAAAAAATTGGCTGGATGAGAAGAAGACACGATCAACAAAAAGTACACACTTGAATATGGTAGCTATCTATATTCAGTGGTGCCTAAAAATCGACCTCACAAAATGAACCAATATCGATTCTTCCAAACTGTAGCTTTGTTAATTTTCTCAGTATTTTCATCTTATAATTTCAGTTGAGATATTCATAATAATCATATATATAATCAATCAATCTACTTGTTTCTTCAATTAGCCACCTTTTGATTTATTATCAGCTTGTCGGTAGTGAAAAAATAATAATAAAGCAACCAAATTATATATGAATAATGAATCCAAGATTAGAAAACAGTCCAAAAACCCTTTTACACAAACATATATACTACAAAGTATACTTTAACGTATTCACTAAGACATACACGAGATTCGACATACGTTAGTATTAACATTTTGCAATAGAAATCCTGACATTTTTCTTGCAGAAGCTCGTATACTAGAGAATTTTCCTGATCGATCTAAAGGTTTAATATTTGCTAATAAGATTTAACGATAATATTTAAGATATGGGTGAATTCGACAAGTTAACCGGAAACTACATGCAATGATTATGATACGTACCTTTCCGGCATCTTGCCATGCAACACCAGTGAGAGCTTCAACAGCTAGGGCACCAAGTGTACCCAACATTGCCCACCTGCCATGAATCACCTCACACTCTCTAAACCTCTGCAGCCCAAACACCTCCGTGTACGGCTGGAATGGCGTCGGATTCACCTCCGTTGTCTCCGTGCGGATCCCGATCACATCACCAGCCAAATTCTTGGCCAGATTCTGGTCCAGTGAGTCAAAGTCGAATTGCAAGTACTCAGCTGGCTTACCAAACCCAAACGGGTCAAAACCACGGTCCCCAACCATGCTCCCGTCAAGCCATTCCGGTGGGTTGGCCCCCGGGAACCACACAAGGCGGTCTGTATTCCTGAATTGTTGTTTTTTTGGTGGTGGTGGTGGCGGTGATTTCTTTTTACCAAAACCTCCAAAACCAAACCGGGCTTGGAATTTTCCGGTGCCCGGTTTCAGGTCAATAAAGCGGGCCCCGAAGAAGTTTGATGCGGCAGCAGCTGCTGTGGTGGTGGTGGTGGTGGCCATGTTGATTAGTAAGGTAGGGTCTGGGTGGATGTAAAAATATATAATGAAAATTTTGCAACTATATGGACAAATATATATATATTTATAGAGTGAAAGATTTTTGTTTTTGTTTTTTTGATTGGATTTATGTGTTGATTTTATTGAATTTGAATATGATGGAAATGTAATGAGGGCCTTATCTTTTGCCTTATCTGTTGGTAGGAGTGGTGAATGGTTGATGGCTTCTTCACCTTTATATGTGGGGTCTTCACATTATATGTTACACTTTCAAGGTTTCAATCTTTCTAATGACACTAACGAGACTAATAATTGGTTTGGTTTGGTTTTTAGTCAATTTTTTTATTCTAATCCATCGTTCCGAAGAAAGCAATTAAACGAGTTGAAAATATATATTTGATATCTGACACCAAGTATCGAAAAACCTAAACCGTATATAAACGTATTGGATATCAATTTCCACAATATAAAAAGAGAGATCTCAATCATACTTACTAATAATAAATACATAGAGTAGCATTAGAATCACAAGTGCACAATACTTAAACAAGAGTTTGTATAATTGATTCGTTTGTTTTGATCCACCAATCACTTATAATTTCATTGGTATTTAAAAATAAAAAATAAAAAAAAAAGGTTTATTATAACGTAAATGCTTGTATATGTATTTTTTATTGCGATCGTAATACTATTACGTAGCATTTTGACCACTAATACATACAAGATTTTTCTCTAGTTTGTATAATTGTTTCTGTTTGTATTTGGTACGAAAATGACAGTATTATAACATTTTAAAGACTAAATCAAACCCTTTAATTCTTATTCTAGCCAACAATGATTGCATTGTCAATTGATGAGTGTTCTACACTGCGTAGCAGGTGATGATTCCCCAACAACACAACACAAGACAGAATACAGAACCTGAAAAGATATGCTCATCTGACCTGACAGATTGGAGACACGTAATGAGTTTGCAAAATTAAAATATTTGTACACTTACGTACGTGCATTTCCACACTAGTTACAATGTTGATGACCAAAAATCCTCATCTCAACCAATCAAAACTCTACATGCTAACTGGAACCCCACTTCACTTCTCTGCAACTGCAATCAACTATCATAACCCAAGAGTCAAAGAGTCAAGACCAAGACAAGACGACAAAACTCTCAAGTCAACATCAAAATAGACCCCACTTCGCCACGTGTCATTTTGTTTGACCTTTCCGCAAATATCTTCTTGGCATCTCTCTCTCCTCCTGCTCTGCTTTACTTTCTCTTCCTTTATTGTTTGATTTGCATTTGCAGATTCTGCTTTACTCTGTTTTCTTCTCACTCGGTTTCTCTTCCATTCAAGCGGTAAGTGATTTCTCTTAATCATATTATCAGTAATGATTAATTTTCAATTTTTGGTTTAATTAGCTGTCGACTTTTTGTTGCTCTTGGTTTCTTTGTTAAGTTTTTCTTGCAATTCTGAAGATTATTATTCTTTGTTCTTCATAAATTAGCTTGCTTTTAAGTTTTTGCGATCCGGGTACTCTGCTCTTAAGCTACTTAATTTTTTATTTTATTTTTGGTTTTGCATATATCTTTTATCAGATTATAAATTTTATATATGTTTTCTCTCTCTGTGTTTGCTTTTTAAGCTTTCATATATGATCCCTAATCACTGTTTTGCTACTAGTAAAGTGAGGTTCAATCAAGCATGTGAAATCATTAATATGGATTACAAAGTTGTTTTGATTATTTCCATCTCTATATGACTAAATCATTGATACAGGTTTTGTGTTTTGACTAGATTATTTGCCTTTCAATTTTGAAAACCGATCAAGTTGTCTGCTAGTACTTGTATGTTATTTGTAGATTTTGGTTTATCAGACAATGATGTAATTAAGTTGTTTCAACTGAGCTGATTTGTTGTTTTAGGCTTTGTATTGATTGATATAGAAAACTGTTTTTCGTGTAACAATCTTGTTAGTATAAACTTCAATCAGACATATAGAATAGATCACACATGTATAATCAACTTCGGTGGTGTTTTCTAGAATTCAATGAGATTCTTGATTACTGTTATTGTGTTTATTTTCAGGCAAATAGTTTCCGACGATGAAGGTTGCCAAAGGCAAAGGATCTGTCAGGAAGGAGAGGAAGGAAGTAGTACTGAAGCCTGTTGAGGACAGGTTTTTCTCTTTCGTATATTACAGTTGTTTATCGATCTTGAACGCATAATGAACACCATTTTAACGAAAACAATTTACTTGACAGTAAGGTAGGAAAGCGAAAGGCAGCGCTTAAGGCTAGTAAAAGCAGCAACAAAAAGGCCAAGAATGTGAAGCCAGCGAAGAAAGACCCTAACAAACCAAAGAGGCCTCCTAGTGCTTTCTTTGTTTTCCTGTAAGTCTATCTCACTCGCTTTTACAGGTTTTGGGGGAATGCGTTTTCCCTATGTTTGATGATGTTTCCTGATGATAGTCTTGTGTAAATGGTGCAGAGAAGAATTCAGGAAGGTTTACAAACAAGAGCACCCCAACATAAAAGCAGTCTCAGCTGTAAGCATCTTAATGGAAAATTTTACGTCTCAGTTTGACAAGGCGATTTATATGGATAAAGAATTTGACTTTGTTACTTAATGATGTGATTGAAGGTTGGGAAAGCTGGGGGAGAAAAGTGGAAATCCTTGACTGTTTCGGTAAGTATCCAAATTCCCTTGTTGAATTGGTCACTTTAACTTGGAAACTCCTATGCATTTTGTTTGTAAAGGTGTCGCGTAAAACCTTGCACGGTGACTCCCACTGGACCTGTCTATGCACCGAGCACACGAATTTGATGATTTTGGGAACTTTGATGGCATGGCCAAGCCAAGGCCAATCTATTGTAGACTACAGGAACCGTATATATTTGGTTTTGCTTGTGGCCTGAAGAGTTTAGATCAAAGACTGGATGGTGAAATTTGTGCTATGCATCTCCTGCCTGATTGGAAATTTACACATAGTTGAATTAGTCCAAACTAAAAACTAGTAATGCAAAATGTTATGTTAAGTATTTTGTAAGTTCTATTCTCTATGGCTTGGTTCTTCGGTTCCAAAACGATCTATTCTCCTTAAATATCATATCTGACTCCTGAGAATTTTCAGGAAAAAGCACCATATGAAGCGAAAGCGGCAAAAAGGAAACAAGATTATGAAAAGCTTATGACAGCATACAACAAGAAGCAGGTTGATTTTGGCTTGTTTATTTCTCTGTAACAAAATGCTTTGTTGTTTTGCTTCTTCTTCTTTTTTCGCTCACTCGACTTGTGTACATCTGGCTCAGGATAGTGATGAGGAAGATGATGATGATGAAGAGGAGTCTGAAAGGTCAAAATCTGAGGTGCATGATGACGATGAAGGGGAAAGTGGGGAGGTAATCAATCTTCTTAAGCTATGACTGCTTTTCGGCTCATGTTTTTTCCAGTTTTCGCGTGTGCTATGTGTGTTCCTCGTTCATCTAATTTTGCTACAACTTACTTGTCATTCAAATTTGAATGATCTTACAAAGTTATAATAACATGGTTTTTATAGCAAGTTATATAGAAGTATAATTTGCACAAACTTTCTTGCAAGAACTTATATGCAGTCCAATTTTTCGTCTTGAGGTTAAACTTTGAGTTGCAGATCAAGAATTTGATCTTAAATGAATTACATACACACACACCCCTATTTGAATTTTCTACAATGTCATCGTTTATTTCATTCGTAGAAATCATTCATGCTTTTGCTTTCAAATCCAATCACTCAACAGCCCAGTCCTGATCCAATATTTGCTTGTGTTTCATTTTTTCATTCCCGAGTAGTTGATTGCAATGTTGCTTTGGGGATGAGTCCTGTTCTATCTATCATCTCCTGATATTTGGTTCAGCTTTGGTGCACTTTGTTTGCTGTAGTTTCTATGATTTCCACATTGTACACGATTGAAAATTTTGATTTTCTTCCTATGCAAATACTATTATGCCAACTCCTAGCAATTAGTAAGCCTGGCAATTCATTGAAATCATGTGTTTCTTCTGCAGCCAAGCACAACACAATCATAATTAGTCTATTATTTTACTTCTTTTACGAATGCACAGACGTGTACTCATAAATAATTTTTCGTATGTTTCTCTAACCACTATGTGTGCAATTTTGTAAATTGGCAGGAAGAGGAAGAAGACGATGAGGACGACGACTGAACTTAATTACAAAGGCTTCCGTGTTCATTTCCGCGTTTTATCTCCGTGTGGGAAAATTTTCAGGAATTTGTATGCTCAAAACATTTGAGACATGTCATCATGTGTGTAAGTAATCTTTCTGAGATTGCAAGAATATCAACTCTTACTTATCTCTTAAAACATAGTTGTACAAGCTGGCTTCTGAGTTCACTCTACTTATATATGGCTGAATTTACTCGCATCGATCTCATTCAACGGTTGAGATTTGATATCTGGATTCTGTTTTTATCGGAATAGATAAGGACTCCACAACTAATTATATACATGGAGTGTGAACATAATTAGCATAATTCTCAGACATGTGACATCTGTAGAGGTTAGCTAATAAATAGAAAAGTGAAAGTGAAAGACAGTGATATCATCATATATTGGATGATCATGAACTACTGTTTATAAATTAAACAGAAGAGCAATCACTTTCCAGCCAAAATCATGAAACATATATATATCCAACAGATGTATAAAACTGTAAAGAAGATAAGGGCCCGTCCTGCAAGCCGTTTTTTGTTTTTGTTTTTCGAAAAGAAAAATGAAAATGAAAACAGTGTTTTTTGTTTCATTTTTGAATTCCGAATACGCGTCTGGTAGCATTTACTGGAATCCGTATTTTGAAAATAAAAACGGAAAAAACGCATCTGGTAGCCTGGTAGGATAAATCGAAAACTTTCGAAAATTGAAATTAATATAAACAAATTAATTAAAATAATTAACCATTTTTTAAATATAATTAATAAATTAACACAAAACCCTTATCAGTGGAAGAAGAAGAAGAAGAAGAAGAGGAGGAGGAGGAAGAGGAAGAGGAGGAGGAGGAGGAAGACCAGATCGGCGACGGCAATCGGCGATCGGCGATCGGTGAAGGAGGAAGAGGAAGAAGAAGAAGAAGAAGAGATCGATCGCCGATCGCAAGCGGAGGAGGAAGTAGAAGAAGAAGAAGAAGAAGAAGAAGGGAAGAAGAGGAAGAAGAGATCTCGGCCGGAGATCGGGAAGGGGAAGCTCGGCGGCGGCGGGAATGAAGAAGAGGGAGAAGAAGAAGAAGGGAGAAGAAGAAGGAAGAAGAAGAAGTCAGTAAAAAAAAATTATTAAAATAAAATATATATTAATGATATGGGACCCACAACATTTGGAAAACAAAACCAAAAACAAAAACAAAATTAAAAACAGTTTTTTTTTGTATTTCAAAATTTCCACTTTTAACACTTGACTTTGTTTTTGTTTTTGTTTTTTATTTCTGAAAATAAAATGAAAAACGGTTTACAGGACAAGAATTCGAAATCATTTTTGGAAAACAAAAACAAAAACAGCTGAAAACAGTCTGCAGGACGGGGGCTAATATTTATGATGATCCACACGTGTCAATGTCGCAACATTGTTGTTCATCATCATCGTCATCAAATTGAAAGCTAAGCAGATAGAGAAAAGAAAAGGTCTGGTCACCCCACAAATCCTACATGTTACATGTACACTACACAGAGAACAAAACTTCGATTTGTTACATGGTAATCTAATCTTAATTTCGTGATTTAACCCAATAATTCAACTAAAGCACTGATTGTCAGCACTGATCTTGATTATGTCGGAATTTTTGTCTGTATGCACGTGTACCTGGTTTGCTTTCATTAGTGAGATTATAAATTCTTGTAATACGAACATACGAAACCACTTCAATGTTGTCTGTCAAAAACTATGTTTTAAGAGGTAGATGAGAATGGCATAATTAAGAATATTCCTTGAAGAATTAATTAACCCAAAAATGCAAAACATAATAAAAGTATTTTTTAAAAATAAATAAATAAATAAAAAAGGTGAAAGTGGAGGATCTCTATTGAATTTGAATTTTAATCCATAAATAATCCAACAAGTACAATACTCTAGATTAATAAAAAATAATGGATACTGGTAACTCAAAATCTCTTCTTCTTCTTCTTCTTCTTCTTCTTTTTTCTGTTCAAAATCTTGTTTGTTAATGGAAAAAAGAAAGTGTTATATATTGATTTGTAAAATAATAATAATATTAAAGGTTTAAAGGATTTGTATAATTAATGAATTAAAGAATGATTAGTGGAGGAGATGAAGATGATGATCGCCAAATTAGAAATGAATATTGGTGTGATTAAAAGACAAAGGACAAAGAAGAACAAAGTGGGGATTATATGTCTAATCAATTAATACAATGTTGATTAGAGACAAGGAAACCAAAGTCCAAAAGATTAAATCAAAATTAGGGGTTTGGCAGACAATATGTGATCAATAATGTCAATCAAACTTTTTTCATTTAATTCCACCACGGCACCACCTCCTCCATAGTCCATAGAGATAGAGAGAGAGATTTCATTTCAATCAGTGTGGGCTGAAATTTCTCCAAATTACAAGTCCAATGAGAAAATCCCTAAGCACTTAATTAGCACATATAATTAATTATTATATGTAAACTTGTGAAACTGAGATAAACTTGTCGCCAGCATCATTTTGGATTATTATTTAAAACTTGGTCCTACCTATAGAGGATTAAGTGAATCATTAACCTCGTAATCTTAGATGTATATATATATATATATATACTAATTGTATTAAGTAGTTAAAAGGTTGAAGTGGAAATTAAAGCACATGAATGATTACTCTTCCATGGTTGCTGCCTGATGTATATCCTTTGTGATTGGATTTTATCATGAGTTAATAGAAGTACAAAGGTGTTGTCCAAGCTAGGTCTGTGGAGGACAAACTAATCACTTATTTGAATCGTAATCATACTTAGTAGTTAGTACACGTCAAATTAAAAGTGAACGTAAAGATTTTATAAGCTAGTTGTTGAAGATGGTTTTGTAAATGTATGAGCCAACCAATTACACCTCTTAATTAAGAAGAATAATTCATAAGATGTATCGAAGAAATTTTATCGAAAAACAACATCATTCAAATATATATATATATATATATATATATATATATGAAAGTTAACAAGGACAAAACACAAAACAATGAACATATAACTACAATAGTAGGACAATAAATAATCACTATGTAAAAGCTGGACATTCGATTGCTACATATATAGCATCATATAACATTGATAAACTAACCAAACCTCCTTCTTGAACAAATCAATAATTTATATATATATATATACACAGAGGAGAAAGCACCGGTAGTTGAGCACTTGAGCTGCATACATGTGACTCTCAATCCGTGTATATAGGACTAATTACACAAACCTCCCCTGAGTTTAGGTCTAATTACAGCTAGATGGACCTTTTACTTGAAACTACACAAACTTCCACCACCATTAGTTGACTTCCGTTAAACTTAACCATTGACCAAACTTTTAGGGTCAAATGACTGAATGCCCCCATTTGTATTATTTTATTACCTAAAATAAATAATTAAACAAATATTATCTAATATATAATAAAAATTTAAAATTTTAATAAAAAAGAAGAGGATATAATTATTATTTTTTTCGATATTTATCACCCATTTTTTAGAGAAGAAAAAAAAAAATGGCAAACATTTTTTTTTTGTCGACATCTATCACCGCCCATTTTTAACTAAAGAGAAAACCATTATCATCCGAGCTTTTTTTTTTTTTTTTTTTAGGTTCAACACCCATTTTCAACAAAAGGAAAGGAAAAAAAAAAAAAAAAAAAACATTCACAGTTGAGCGTTTTTTTTTTTTTTTTTTTTTTTTTGGGAGATTCATCACCCATTCAAAAAAAAAAAAAAAAAGTTCATGAAGGATTTTTATGAAAAATGGATGATAAATATCGAAAATAAAAAATAACAATATTATCCTCATCATTTTTATTAATTTTTATAATAAATGTTTATTTATTTATTTTAGGTAATAAAATAATATAAATGGGGGCATTCAAGTCATTTAACCCTAAAAGTTTGGTCAATTGTTAAGTTTAACGGAAGTCAACTTATTTTAGGGGAGGTTTGTGTAATTTTGAGTAAAAGGTCCATCTAGCTGTAATTAGACTAAAAATCAGGGGAGTTTTGTGCAATTAGTCCTTGTATATATACATGAAGAAGAAACCCAAATCTAACCAGAGATAGAAACGTTTCGTTTTATTGGGGTCGTGGTGGTGGGGGCATGCAGGAGACAAAAGGGTTAAATGGACAAATAAATATAAAAAATTTCAAATGAGGACATCCTGATATAACTTTATAAGGATATTGAATGTGAGTCACTAGTTTTAAATGCTTTGATTCAAATATGTATACACTTGTTAAAACTAGTAGATTACATTCAATATCCTTATAAAGTTATATCGGGATGTCCGTACAAGAACAGAACTATTTATATATATATATATATATATATATGTGGTGATATGCATGCATGTGAATATGTGATATTACTTTTTCTGCTAAAAAATTGTGCAGAGATGAGAAAGGATGGAGTCGCTGTCCCTGACGAATTGACAATGACAATGAGCAACAACAATAAATGGTAGCACACGTGCAAATCTGACACCATCCCAAAAACCATTCGTGAGAAGAAGACCAGACCCACACCACATCTCGATCTCGGGAAGTGTACAAATTCTTCTCAGTCTTACACACGTGTGTGTCTCTCTCACACCTCATCTCCATTTCCATCTCAATCCCATAATGCATGATTGCATGCCCTAATTTTCTTCACCGTACCATTCCAACTTTTTTTTTTTTTTTTTTTTTTAATAAATAATTTCGTTCGAATTTTATTATTATGTACAGCATATATATTTGTCTAGTAATCAACTAGATATTAATTAAGCTCTTTTATATCAAATACAAAGATGTTTAATTCGTGTTTTATATTTGTCTAGCAAGTTTTAGATGCCTTGTAATTATTGAGTTGGGACTATTTTATGTAATGAATTAATTTAATTTCATTTTGATTTAATTGTATAAGCAGCGCTAATCTTCACTGTGGTGCAGTTTTTCTTCTCCAACCTAGGTGCTATTCTTTGTGTTAGAGTGTAGCTCCTCTTCTTCTGTCGCTAGATCTGGCGACGAAAAGCCTCTTGCGCTACTTTTTTTTTTTTTTTTTTTTTTATAATCGTTTCATTGTTTTTGATTCGTTGAGAGGGAATATGTAAGAGAATATTCTTTTTACAGTAGGATTTGGAGTTGAGGGTTGGAGATGGAAGTGTTAAAGTTGCTGCATTTCGAATCAAAGTTACAACGAATTGGAGTTGAGAGTTGGAGATGGTCTAAGTAACTATTTAAATCGAAAATATAGTTGTTTAACATATTTTCTTGTTGATCTAGTTCTAGGTTACTATATAGAATTTTTATTTTTTTATTGATAAAATCTCATAGATTGGATGAAAATTTATGGAATACAATCTGAATTCTATCAATTTATATGTTAATAATTTTTTATAGCAATTAATTGTTGACTTTAGAAATGATTGATTATAATATCTATCTTATCTTATTATATCATGAAGACAGAAATTGATTTAACGGAATTGACAACATGAAGAACTATATAGGATTATTTCTTAAAACAATCATTTAATTAAATATGTAAAGTCATAATCGAGCCAATAATCATTGTCCAGCATATCTAGGTTAAATCGATTTAAATGGCTGTCCAATTCATATCATCATTGACAAATATTAAGTCACTACTCGTTGATTGAAACAACTTTTTATCCGGAGATTAATTCAATAATGCTTCAAAATATCTATTTTGCATATATATAATAATGAAAAAAAATGGGGTTTAATTTGAGATTTCTAAACGATTTTTTGTGTCGAATTAACTCTGTAACGTTACAAAGTGAGTCGTAAATTCTCCCAAAAGTGAATATGTCATTATGTAACGTTATAGAGTGCACCATGTAATGTTACATAGTCGATCCTGCATAAAAAAATAAAAAAACATACAGAAATCTCACATCTAATACATAATTTCTGTTTATATATATGGTTACAATGAAAGTTTGAAGAAATAACATAATTTCCATTTATATCGTTACAATGAAAGGTAGAAGAAATAATGGTGATCGGGGCCCTACCCTACCCTATTCCACCGAAAAAATATAGGTAAAAATAGGTGTTTCCCAAATCATGTATGGTTTTTATCAAATTCCAAATTCAGAATCAAAGAGACCACCGTCCAATGTGACTTGATGGTGAATAATACTCACGGTTCATTCAGCTGATAATATTTCGGGTTTGTGCCATCGTCATATGTGGAATATAAAAATAAAAACAAAAACTTTGAAATCAAAGGGTGAGATATATCTGTGAGAATGCATTAGAGAACTTGAAATTGAATTTATTTGGTTCCTCGAGAATAAATTCAAGTGAAAGATTTGATAAGATATTGTGGGGTCCTTTTCTTTTTCATTTTATATCAAACACTTTTTTCATTACTTAATTCTACTCACATTCATATTTATTCACCGGAAAATTTGGTACTCTAATTAAATTGAGATCCATTACAAATTTTCATTTTCAGCAATTTATATATATATATTTCTCTTCATTGAAGATAATGAGAGAAAAAAAATGGTGTCGGCAAACTTGTAAGGTAAGTAGCACCAAATTGTGGATGTCCCACGCACACTTATTATGTCAACATTTAATCAACTTTACACAAATATGAATTTTCTTCTCATTTGTTATATATAATAAATAGCTATGTTCAATTTCAGAAACGAATTAGACACATTATTAAATGGCCGATAGTCTTCAACCAAATGATAGGGTCGTCCTATACAAACATCAAACCAACCGAATTAAATTAGATTAAATTGGATTGGATGAATCGGACCAAACTAGCTCTCGGTCTCTATTCTATATATACATATATATGAAATTATTGGTATGATAGATGAATGGATGATGTATAATGTAGATATATATTGTAGTCACCAAACTTGCCAAGTAACTAACAAATAATGTTCATACAATTTGATATGGGGCCATCAAGAAAAGGACGCAAATTAATTGGGACATGTTCGATTGTTTTCTTTATCAAATATCAACTATCTAAAATACTGTCTTTTCACACGTGGATTGAGATGCTGTGGACCATAAATATATAATCAATTTTTTTAAAATTAATTATGGAATTAATTAATTAATTAATGGGTTATATATAATCCCAGCTTCATAGTTATATATAATAAAACATATCGTATAATAGAACTCTAAAAGCTCATATCCCACAAATCATGGAGTTATAATCTGTCTGAAAAATACTAACCTACCTAACTAAGAATTAATTAATTATATAAAGTACTAAATTAATAGATAAAATTTTATATTTTATACACTAATTAATAACTCCATTGAAACTCGAAAAGCCTGAGTGGATGGATGATGAGAGGGAACTTCCATGAATAAAATACAAAGATATGTTTTAGAGAGAGAGAGAGAGAGAGAGATTGATTTAACATGAAGAATGATAACTTAATTAATTAATCAATTAATAAAGGGTAATTGAGGATGTTTAATTTAAGTGGAAAAAAAAAAAAAAAAAAAAAGTGAGCACATGATGATGATGGGGATGGGGTTTCTCTACCTCTCTCATTATTATTAGTTATAAGTTGAGATTGTTTGTAATGTCTAGTGGGTGGAAGGCCTTAATGTCCCTTAGTTCCTAATGGGGACCATGTGGATCAACATGTATGCTATCATCATTAACCTCATATGTTTATTATTATTATAATATAGGGAGATTAATTTGCATAAACCCTTTTTAGGTTTTTGATCATTTTGTAAATTAAACAATAGTACTCTTGATTGTGTATGAACTCCAGGGTTAGATGGATTTTCATCTAAATTTGAAAAAAAAAATTTGAATTACAACAACAACTGTCGGGACGGCAGTTGTTGTTGTATCTAAATTTGAAATTAGAGGATGGTTTTTAAAAAGAAATCAAACCTAATTGGGTTTTTTTGGAAATCTACCTATAAAATATATCATAAAAAAATAAAAAAATAAACCTTGCTATAATAGCATATGACTACTAATCATAATTTTGGCACGTGGCTGGTTGCTAAGCTAGCTTTAAATGTTTTTATATTATCGGAAGTTTCTTACGTGGGGAGCTCATCACTTCACGTCTTAACAAGTCACAACCATCTTTGCTGGAAATGAAGATTGAGAAGAGGTTGATAATTAAACACTATGCTAATTAATGATCATTTTTTGGAGTTAATGATAATGACAATGGAAAGCAAAAAGGGTTTTATTTTTTTATTAATATTTCAGTGTGATTTTCATGGCAAACTATAAAGGGGCAATAGGCCATAGCCAAAACCTTCATTGGAGGGATGATAAAGACAATTACGAAGGAAAACACTTTGCCTAGTTGTTGTTGTTGTTTTTTTTTTTTTTTTTTTTTATAAATATAATTTTTTTTTCTCTTTATTAAAGGAATTTATTAAGCAAATCTGAATATTAATTTGGAAATGAAGAGGTGGGACAATGTGGAGTCATAATGACATTCTATATGTTGCATTAATTAAATTAAACCTTTTAATACATATATCTTAGTTTCTTAATAAAAGTTCTTGCTATTGTTAAAAAAATAATAATAAATAAATAAATAAAAGTTCTTGCCATAAATACGATTGATTTCATTATAATCTGTCATGTGCAATATATTAAGAGTAATGTTAGACGTCCCAATTTTTTTTCCCAAATGATGTGGCATATGAAATGTTAACATCACATCGGTCACCATATAATCTCATAATTTATAAGATGCTGACACCTCACGTACCACATCATTTCGGATAGAATTTGAGAAAAAAAATTGGGACGTCTAGCATTACTCATATATTAATATGCCAAAAATGCCACTTTACTTAAATTTGATAGTAAAATCTGATGTCAAAATGATGTGGCTCCCTATAATCTACTCGTTTAAATTGTATTAGATTTGTATGTTTTAAATGAATGAATTATAATTGTGCCACATCATTTGGTGCCACAAATTTAATCAAAATGGCATTACTCATTAATATGCAATGCCAACTATATAAATTTGTAATGTGGAATGTATATATGTTGTTGTTGGTTTCGTAACCACTCAAGGATCCCACATTCCCACTCGGTCACTCCTACCAAACATTAAATCCATAGATCCCATATAAAGCTAGACAAGAAAGGCATCTTCATTAACGAGTTGGTGAATTAAGGTTAGCACTAATTGAGTAGATTTATTACACACTATAATTTAGAATGACCATCCAACACCACTATTAGATTGAGATTAACATAATGAATATAATCTAATGAGTATCAATTATTCTAATAACATAACTATATCGATAAATTAGCTAAACTCTGAAAACGAATATCAAAATTATACCGATAGTATAACTGTATCGATAAATTAACTGATCTCTTAAAAACTAACATCAAAATTAGAAGAAATAAACCTCTTTCTTGTGGTATTGATATATGAGTGAGGTGTGGGCCAAGAATACACATGGGTGATTGAATAGGGTGCAGTGGATGGGCAAAATGTAAAAGGAAGTCGAGAGCGATATAAAATATATCGGGATGAAGTATGTGAACCATTAGATGTACACACTGTGTATACATTTGTCAAAACTTCTCTAAAATCTATGATCCATATTCTTCGTCCCGATATATTTTATATCAGGACGAACTGACAGTAGAAATACTATATATATATAGTCTAGTACTTAATTACTATCTTTTTCTTTTCTTTTTGTAGAATGTTAATAAATATATATACTAGATGTATGGGCAACAATTGAATTAGAAGAGAAGGAATATATATTGATGAGGTCCACACAAGGTTTGTAGATGATGATCAACTTCTTAAAACTTTATGTGGGAATTGGCCAGCCTCTATAATGTAACCCATGTGCCACACATGTGTCTCACTAATTTCTACCATACCCCATTTCATCTTTTTCTTTTTATAAAATCATGAGATGGATTGTTTAAACTTTTAAGACAATTTGTGCAACATTTCTTGCTCTAGCTTCTTCTAATCTATATACTATATAGTATATATGATGCATCAAAAGATAATGACGTGACGAATTTTCTAAATCCTGACCGGTCACATAAAAGACCACTTTAGCACTCCCTTTCCACACCTGATATATTTGTTTCCAAAAAAAAAAATGAAGAATAGTTTTTAATTTGTTTCCAAAAATCTTATATAGCTAATTAATAAAAAAATTCTATCTTTTTTATTTATTCCAGATTCCAAAATATCCAAAACATTTATTATTTCTCTCCCCCAAAAAACACAACCCTTGATAGATTCTCACCAGTCACCAGATCCTCCCCTCGTGTGCTTATCTCTCTCTCTCTATCTCTCCCCACATATATATATAAACACATATATTTACATGTATATATTCAGATATTCGCATAGTTTTACAACAACAAAAAAACAAACAGATATAAAATAAAAGTGTTTTTGTTCTCATGGCTGGTCTTGTTTATGATTTGCTTCTGTATATTCCCATTTCACTAGTAATCTTCTTCTTCATCGTCCGTACTTCCCGGCGGCGTCGTCTCCGGCTACCTCCGGGGAACCTGGGCTTACCCTTTGTCGGTGAGACTCTGCAACTGATAGCAGCATACAAAACAGAGAACCCAGAGCCATTCATCGACGAGAGAGTGAACAAGTTCGGACCCATATTCACGACACATGTGTTCGGCGAACCGACGGTGTTCTCCGCCGACCCGGAGACGAACCGGTTCATTGTCCAGAACGAAGGTAAGCTGTTCGAGTGTAGCTACCCTGGTTCGATATCGAACCTTCTCGGGAAACATTCTCTGCTTTTGATGAAAGGGAGTCTCCACAAGAGAATGCATTCTCTTACTATGAGTTTTGCTAATTCTTCAATCATCAGAGACCATCTTTTGGTTGATATAGACAGGTTGGTCCGGCTCAATATGGACTCATGGACCGATCGGATCTTTCTCATGGAAGAAGCCAAGAAGGTATGAGGAGAGTCATGTGTGTATTTAATATTATTGTGCAAATTATAAAGTATGTTTTGAACGGATGGTGGTGATGAGTCAGATGAGTCAGATTCCATTGCCATTTGTAATATTAATATTATTATACTCTGTTTTTTGTTTTTGTTTTTTTTATTTATAGTGTTATTATTATACTCTGTTTTTGATGAAGATGATGATGATTTTGTTTGCAGATAACATTTGAGTTAACAGTGAAGCAGTTGATGAGTTTTGATCCTGGTGAATGGAGTGAGAGTTTGAGGAAAGAATATGTTCTTGTCATTGAAGGCTTTTTCTCTCTTCCTTTGCCTCTTTTCTCCACCACCTACCGCAGAGCCATTAAAGTAAAATTTAATTTCTATGTTTTAGTGTTTTAGTAACCCAGAAAATCACATAAAGTTTTTATATATTTTTTGTTAAAAAAAAGTTAATGTTTTTATCTTATTTAAGCAAGTAAAAATACATGTTAAAATGTTTAACATGTTAATGTTAATGATTTGTTGTTGTTGTTGTTGTTGTTGTTGTAATGGTTCAGGCAAGAACGAAGGTGGCGGAGGCACTGAGTTTGATAGTGAGGCAGAGGAGAAAAGAGAGCAATGAATCCGGGGGGGAGAAGAAGAATGACATGTTGGAGGCACTGTTGGCCACCGGAGACGGCGGATTCTCGGATGAGGAGATAGTGGATTTCTTGTTGGCTCTGCTGGTGGCCGGCTATGAAACCACATCAACCATCATGACCCTTGCTGTTAAGTTCCTCACTGAGACCCCTCTTGCTTTGGCCCAACTCAAGGTTTGGTTTCTCTCTTCAACTCTAATATTCACAATTTCATTGATTGATTCTCATGTTAAATGACTACTACTAATTGTAAAAATGAGTAAGAAATCAGCTTTAAAAACGAAGAAAAAAAAGAGGGTAACAATGAATGATAATGTAGGGGTGTTTAGGGACAGCTCAATTTCAATTGTGAAATTTGTCAACGATAAACAAGGGTGTTGGTGAGATAAAGTGAAACCAAATCATGCACTTCTTTTGCACCTATTTTCTACTTTGATCATTACTTTTTTCCTCCTTAATTTTTTTCTGTCCATTCCACACGAGTGTTGTCTCCTTTTAGACTACTCAATTACTCCCCTCTCTACTACGAATTATGGTAATATATCGTTTATACACCCATTCAATAATATCTTAGATTTCAAATTACAATATATAAATAAAAAGATAAATTCATATTAATAAATTAATTTTAATAAGTGAATTTTGCTTGCTTTCTAGTAAAGTGAGTGTTGGTCAAAAGTAGAGGCCAAAAAAGTTAGAAAATCGTAGAAGTCAGAGTAGAAGGGAAAAAAAACCAACACTTCTTACACAAGACATAACATCATGTTTCATGTCTTTCAATACTCGGAACTTTGCACGCTTGAGCCTCAAAGAGTCAAGATATGCAGTAAATGTTAAAATAAAATACAGATGCCTTCCCTACCAACGTGTCAGAATCCCCATTAGATTTTGTTTGTTCCTTCCTTGACCCCCATTTGTCTTCTTCTTCTTCTTCTTCAATCACCCAGGGGCATTTCAGTCTCTAGTGTTATTTAACTCATTGTACGACAGAGTCCTACCATTGGACCCCAATGGTCCCTTATTAAGTGGGGTCATTGAAAAACGTGATTTCTTGAAAGACCATCAAACGGTGTAAAGTAAGGAGAGGGATAATGATGATGTCATCTAGTTACCACTTAACCAGCACCACCACCTAGTTGAGAGAAAAAAAAAAAATGATTCCTAGGATTTGTGTACTCACGTGATGCTCTAATAAAAAGCCTCCACCATTAGATTATATGTCTTCTCTCAAATCAATCAGTCCTCGTGTGGGACCAACCACTTAGCATGCTTTTTTACAAAGAATCTATGTTGAAACTGTGGTTTTTTGTATGGTGTCTGTCAGGAGGAGCATGAAGAGATAAGAGCAAAGAAGATGATGGGAAGAGAGGGTCTTGAATGGAGCGACTACAAATCAATGCCATTTACTCAGTGTGTAAGTCTAATTTATTAAACAACAACACTGCTGCTAGTACTACTACTGCTGCTACTAGCTTCTATTTAATGTACTGCCTCCACTTTAAGAGATGAAAAACTAGCTTCTATTTAATGTACTGCCTCTACTTTACGAGATGAAAAAGGTGTGTGGGAGACTGGGAGGTCTCATCACTCTTAACTGTGACTTTTTTCAGGTTGTTAATGAGACTCTCAGGGTGGCTAACATTATCAGTGGGGTTTTTAGAAGGGCAATGACTGACATTGATATCAAAGGTATCATGCATTTAAATAAACTACACAATCTATATATAACATGCAAACAGTTTCTTTCTAAGTTCTAACATACTACATTTTTAATGTAACCAGGGTACACAATTCCAAAAGGATGGAAGGTTTTTGCATCGTTTAGGGCTGTACATTTAGACCATGATCACTTCAAAGATGCTCGCACTTTCAATCCATGGAGATGGCAGGTATATTCTTCTCTCTTTTGCATTTAAATTCACACACACATACACATACACATGCATGCATCTTATTCACATTTCATTTCTACTCATTTAAATAACTAATTACTGAAAATCTATATATATATGAACAGAGTAACTCAGGGGCAACAAGTCCAGGAAATGTGTTCACTCCATTTGGAGGAGGGCCACGGCTCTGCCCAGGATATGAGCTTGCCAGGGTAGAGCTCTCTGTTTTTCTTCACCACCTAATTACTCGTTTCAGGTATTGCATTCATATCTAATACTATTCTTCCATTTGATTGTAGTAATTTATCTATTAGTTTGCTTTCTTTTAACAATTTGTCTTGTACCTGGAATTGTTTGTTTACAGTTGGGTTCCTGCTGAGGAAGACAAGCTGGTTTTCTTTCCAACAACCAGAACCCAGAAGCGATATCCCATTATTGTGCAGCGTCGGAATTAACATCTCTCAAGCCCTGTAAAGAGTAAGACCAAAAGCTACATAAAGAGAGGAAATATGGAGTAAGATAATGTAGAAGAGGTGTAATATGACCTTTTTAATATCGGATTCAATAAAGTCATATTATTAGAATAGTATATGTAAATTAACATATTCATATATATGTTAATCCAGCTGCAGTACTAATGATTGATAGAGGAAGTAAGCATATCAATGTTTCATGAAAACTAGATCATTGTTTTTCTTAATGATGCAATCAGTTACAGAGAAATTAAACATATATCAATCCAGCAGCAGAAAGGAATTCTTCTTACCGTGTATTCCATTGAAGGCTTGCAGCATTAGTTTATCATCCTTAAATAGTATGCCCTTCTTCGCGAGCTCTCAACATCTGCTTTCTTCTGGTCTGCAAACATTTATCAGTCTCATTGCTTTAAACTAACAGTAATTGAGTTAAGAGGGACGACTGGACGAGACAGGAATTTGATGAAGATGTGCAGTGCACAAAATGTCTATTTAACAAATAGTGAACACAGTACATCAACAATCATAAAATTCGTAAATAGATGTTAGTAATACTTGATTATGGATTACATTGTCAATCATGTTCATAGGAGGAATTAGTAGAGTAGGATTTCATATCTCTATCATCATCATCCAAACCGTTAAAAGGAATAAACAATACATATAGGAAAAGAACACCCTCAAGACTGATCATAAACAATACATATAGGAAAAGAACACCCTCAAGACTGATCCATTTACGCTTCCTTCCAGAGACTGCAAGCTCTTGATGTCAATTTACCAGCGATGCAACCCCGCTTAGCAAAGTGCAAAATGCAAAATGTTAATCTCACAAGAAACAAACAAAATATCTACTGTGCAACTAAAACTGGCATATTCCTCCAATAATTCAACCGCTAGACCAAAAAGGGAGGGTAGGTTTCACGTTCTACTGCTTTCCTGGTGTTTTAGTGCAGATTCAACAAGCTTAACCTTCTTTGAATTCTCACTATTGACAAGTGAAAGCTTTTCAATAGCGGATTTCAGCTGAGAGATTTGGGCATCTGGGACTTGGTTCTTCCGGAGTGTTTGTCTTTGCTGGCTCCCTACACTGCCTTTTTCAGATTGGGTGTACCTTCTCAGCCTCGCCTGTAAAGCTTCAATGGAAGATAGCAAAGCGTCCGACTCAACTCCTGTAAAATGGTCTGCAAAGAACCAAATGGAATATTGAATGACACGAGAAGGTGGCCTACCCAAGCTCAAACTGAATTGCCAATATATCTGTGAATTAAGGATTTAAAAACCAAATTATTCTAGACTTAAGCTATCCACAATCTATACCATGATGGACTCAGGATCTAGTACAAAGTGACAAAATTCAGTAACAATTTCATAGATAGCTAAATGTGAAATAAAAGAATAGACCAGGGGTCATTTTTTAGGGGAAAAACTGACCATGAACTGTCACTAAGTTTATAGTGCGACAAAGGAAATAATTACCAAGCTCAGACTTAAAATCTCGCTCAGCTCTTGACAAAGGTTTCTTGTGAACCCCAGGCATATCCCTCAAGCGTTGCAATCGCTGTTCCAGAAAATTATGTAGCTTAACTGCACGATCAATCCTCTCCTCCAATATTGATTGTTTGTTTTCAACTTTCAAGATCTTCTCGTGTGCCTCACCTAAACGAGCATGCTGGTCATCAATGATTCTTGTCACTTGTGGTGCATGATGTTTGAGCTCAAAGTACACCTAGAAGAGTGAGGCAGCAAACTGTCATATAACTAAGTTACATCAATCTTAAAATGGCATCTGAATATGGCTGCATCTTATTTCATACCTATTAGATACAAACACTCAATATATTGTAACTTTACAATGACAAAACATCCCTAAAGCAAGAACCTAAAGATTATGGTGGGAAAAGCATCATAAAGTTTTGAGCAAAGTACAGATGGCCTCTCTAAAATCATACTTTAACTTTGCAGTATTTCAATAGCAATCCATTGCCAAAATTGAGGACTTCAATAAACCAAGGGTCAGCTATTCATGATATTCTCTGACTCAGCTGTTCATTATTGTGAATTCTAGGCAATACAATCACCTCATTAAATTGTAAATTTTAAAAGTTTCAAGAAAATTTCTATTTTTTCAATAGAAGAAAGCTTCAATGTATCAGAGGATTTATCAAAAAACTTATAACATATAGAAGGATAATTTGACAAATTACAAAAGAAGTCAAAAGTTCTTGAAGTTTCTCCGTGGTTCAATGTGGAAGAAACAGATTCCAGTTTAAGCAAGCAAAAAGCTATTATTATATTGACTTAGATGGAAAATTCTCACCTTATGTGCATATTCAACATAATTTTCATGAAAAAGCTTGAAGTACTGATGAAGAGTTGATCGACCTTCAATAGAATCAGCAGCAACAGAACGTAGATTTGGTGAGGCCTGAGGGAGAAGAACCACCTTAGGACCACTTAGGAGTTCTTTGCTTATGATATCAGGAGTATCAATCTCCTTCCTTCTTCCCAAGTCAACTGGCTTCTTCTCAGTATCAATTTGAACAGGAAGCAATAGGTTCCAAGTTTTCATCTCTATCACCACACATTCTAGCATAGAGGTGACTCCCACAATCCATGAGTATCCAAATGAATCGGACAATGACACAAAACCACAAAGAGGAGAAGGTGAGGAGGGTTCTCCTAGGCATGTACTCAGGACAGGATGAACAGATGGAGTTCTGACAGTCTCATTCTTACCACTGTTTTGACTCGTAAATGGGAGAAAATGCAACACTACTGAATCTATCCCTCCATCATGAAGTGCGTATATTCTTTCCAACATAAGGGGATCCACATACATTGTGATAAGAGAGCCACTTTCTGTTTTTCTTGGCAACGCTAAATCTACGGTAGCCAGTCTCAACAAGGGAGGTGGATGCCCCAACCAAACAGTATGATCAAGTGGTTGAACAACCTTCACTGGAAGTTCAATTGAGATTGGTTCACAAATCATAGCAAGAGCAAGAATATGGTCGCGGTAATCAACCCGAAGCCGAGGCGGGTTACCAACTGTCCAGACTGGATGGATTTCATCAGCTAGGGCATCTATTTGCAATTGCCCACCACTCCAGGCAGTCACCAAAATAGAGTCTTTGCTGACTAAATTATACAGAAAACTGACCGCACGACCTTCACATTCTGCACCCCGAACTGCCAAAGCTTCATCTTCCTCACCATGACATACTTTACGTAGGGGGCCCTGGAAATGAAAAAGAGAAATGTTGGTTGTTTCTTGAAGATGTCAAAGATAATAAACTGCAATTTTTTAGCAAAAGGTTGGCCAGTAAACAAGCCAGTAGCCACCACAATATTAACAACTTATACAATAAAATTCTAATAATTCAGAAGAAAGAAGCAAAGCATGGGAAAAGTTGATTAAATTTAAGGATTTAATCATTTACATATGTTCTGTCAGATATAACATTTCAACATATAAATAACTTCAGCCCAAGACTAAAACACTAAAGAGATAGGTTAGAAAATATTCCATGATCCTAGAAGCCCAGAAGGGTGCCATATAAGGATAAATATGGCCTTCTAAGTTTGCAACATCAAGTTCTCATGAACAATATAAGTTCAGGATGGCAGCAACTGTAGAACATAAGATGGTCAAAAAACCATGTGATAACTTGGTTTTATCAAAGTTTGACTTTTACTCAAGGGAACAACTTTCTAGAGGAATACAGAATCGTATCAATAACATTTGTAACCTACGTAAGAACACCTAGAGTTCGTGTTTTTAACATGGTACAGTACTTGCATGATATATGAAGATATTCATTCTTACAAGGAGAAATTAATTTCTTATGTACCATAGTATCAGGAACATAAAAAGTTCACTCATTTTACTATTCTCATGTATAGCATGTTTCATCACTCCTTTAGCTGAACAACCTGTTAGGAGGTTATCCAACAAGAAGAAACAGATTTTAGAGCATCTGGTCAACAAAGGCTAAGGCAAGAGGTAAATAACCATAAATATAGATATACACCTGCAAAGAAAGTGATGAATCAAACAGAGCATGAGGATGAGCTTTAAGTGTAGGGAGGTTTCCTTCGTCCGCTGTTTCTTGATCTATCTCAGGAAAAGTAGCTTCCAACCAAGTGATTGCCAGACTAGAATTACTGACAGCTGATGAATTGACTGATCTCAAACCAAATGTATGAGCATCACTATAAATCTCCAATATCGATTCCCATTTGTGGACACTGATGCAAAATAAAGTACAGAAGTTTAGTTAACTTGAATATTTATAATCAGCAAGCAAGTCAGTAAGTTAACATAGCCTCTCAGTAACCAACCTTCTTAAGGCAATGTGAACATGTGGACATGTAAGTGGGATGAATGAAAAAGGGAAAACCTGTCAGATATTCCAGGTGCGCAATGTTGGGTGTACTTAGTGATCTTTTAATTGAACAATGTTACCATAAGGAAAGTCTTAGGTGGATCATAATAAAGCACATGGAGTTGTGGAATGCATCTAATATGTAAACATATGTTTCACTACAATCTGGTCTCATTTTCAAGTCATCTTGATTTTGTAAGTATAAAAAATTATAATGCCTATCTCTCTCCACCACAAAATAAAATTACATCCACAAACATATAATGAGTATTATTAAAAATAGAAGGAACACAGATAGCAATATAATTAAGATCTGAAGTACCTTCCAAATGGAACTACTGGGCACAAGATATATATTGAACCATCACTGAATAATACAAAAACCTGCAAGAATGGAATAAACTTATACTCAGTTGATGAAAAGACTGGTAGAAGATTGAAGATGCTAAACTTATCATCGAATATAAGGGGAGAAAGCTGTCCAAATGTAGCAACAAACAACAACATATTATAAAATCAGGAAAAAAATGACAGGCACATTTGTGAGCAATGAAAAGTAGAGAGCAAAATATGTTAAGTAGGGTGCAAACGTAAACAGCATTAAGACTTTGGCATGAATTTATTTTTTCGAAAAGCATCATCACTGACGAGGAATGTAAATTGAATGACATTCAAGACATATTTGCGACTTTTATATCTATTTTTTGGGAGAATTGTGAGGGTGATGTCAAAGAGTAACAGAAGAAACTTTCCAGAATACATAATTTACAACGACCATGCTAAATACAGTACAAATGAACACATACATGATAAGCAAATCACGATGAAGGGACCACCAAACATAATATTAGATTTAGCATCATATTTTTTGAAACAAAGATCACATGCATTAAAGTGAATATATCAAATATATATTGAACTTACACTAAACCTGTCCCACAAATGGTCTCCCCCAAAAGAAAAATCAACAGGGCAAATTGAAGCAGCATTTCTAGAACGTCCTGGTCCAACAGGCTGTAAATAATATTCTTGCTCCGCTTGCAGAAGATCTGAAGACAGATTAAAAATTCTAGCAAAAGGAAAAGTTAAAAGTCAATACAATATCCAATGATTTGTGAATATCCATATAATACAGTTAGTTCTATATTAAAGTTGATAAATTTGAAAATTGCAATATGCCAATATGGTATAAAGCCACAAATGTCAACACACCAATAAAAATGGATTTAAACATGTTAGACAAGCTTTAAAAAAAATGAATTGAGGATCATTCCTTTCAAACCAGAATCTCACCTAGCCAAAAGGTAATACCAATGAAGACTTTGGGAACACTGCGATGTCTAGCTACATGCATAGGTTTCAAAAATAGTCTATATGATTTCATATTTATGCAATGTTCTATCTTATAGATATGACATAATTTTGAATTTTTGACTGTCATCATTACTAGCTGGAACCAGAGATGGTTTAAACCTACCAAACATTAAAAATGAAAACTTTGATACCTGAAAACAGAATCAGAAGAAAGAATTCCCAGATGAGTATCGCTGTAAGGATGCCACGAAACTCGTAGTGTGCGCATAGCATTGCCACTGCTACAATATAATTGAGAACCAATCGAAACAGTCCTGTAAACAAATTAACGAGAAAATATGATCAACTACCTTGAATGCATACAAATATAATTATTACGTGCAAGAAAGTAAACCAAAATCCAACATTTTTTCACCAAAATCACTAGCTTATCAAAAATAATTGAAAACACACAACACAAAATGTTCAAACATATGAACAAGTGCTGGTGGCATTGAACAATACCTGCAAACAATGGTGTTTTTATCTTCCGTACAAGTACGTCCGTACAGGTACATGACATACAGACCATCCGGACCGGAAAGCAGTAAAGCCGAGCCGTTTCTATTAATGGAGATTCTATCAACCTCAATATTCAACTTCACATCCGCTTGCAGCACCTATCAATCAAATTTATATAACCACAATTCAAAACCTCAATAAATAAATTTCGCTTTCTCTTGCAATATTTCAATTTTCAAGTACCTTAGAGGGAGAGGCTGCGAGAATGGATGTCGGGTCGGGTTCGCCCAACCGGATGGAGATTCGATGCAGGCAGCGTTTGTTAGAGTTCCAATAGTACAACCGAGAAGCTCCGTCCCACGCTACCAGATTTCTCGAAGCTCCGACTGCTCCGCTTCCATTTCTGCTTCCGTCGACGGCGGAGGAGGAGAACACTGGATGGTTCTGGAGCGGATGCCACTTCACTTCTTCCTTTGGCGTGATCGACCGGTGCGACTCCGAGTTCGACTCTGGTAACTCGAAATTGAACCTCATTTTAGTAAAGAATCTCTCTTTTTTCTGTCGTGTGTTTAGGTTTTTTTTTTTTTTTTTTTTTAGTTTTTTCTCAGTAACTGGGTGTCTGAGTCTCAGTGTGAGAATGAACCGACGTCGTTTTTTCAGGACAATATAGACGACTTCTCGTTTGTTTTACAAATTGATGGCACACACGGGCCTTTGCCTTAGTGGCCAGAGTCTGGCTGAGACTCTCTCCTGCCAAGGTTCAGTCCATGGCCCAAGTGTGTATTTAGGGAATGGTGTTCCTTCCATTGTGTGGGTCTTGTCCCACCTAGGTGTGTTGGTAGTCTCTCCCCTCTAGTGGGAGTCGCATTCCGGGCTACACTTGTAGAGTCTCTTCTCACCGGTCCCGGCAATTGTATGTTATAAAAAAAATAAAAAAAAAATAAAAAAAATACAAATCGATGGCAATGACCGACTTGTCCCTCGCTGATATATATATATATATTTTCATTTGGTAGATTAACAACTTCATACCCAAATTTTCAAAAAATGTTACTTGTTTACTTAACCTATGAGTTTTACCTCAATTGGTCTTCCGATTTTAAAAAATGCGTCAAAGTGGTCCATCCGTTACCTAATAGCTAATTCGCATATGGTGAGTATGTAATTAGTAGGATCTCTTACTATCCGGTTCATTTCAAGGTTTACAAGGTTCTATTTACATTAAATTATCGAGATTAAAAAATAATTTAAAAAGTAGAAATATATGAGTAGTTTAGAAGTCTTTGACTCCTTTTAAGATGTAAACAAGGCAAATACAAGCTGTACATTGATGTAAGAATAAAAAAATCTCTATATCTAGTAATAGATACACACCACCACCCATCAAAAGCTAGTGATCAACCATAGATACAGTACATGATCATGGTTGTTTACTGTAATAATTTGTAGTGTACGTAGCCGCCTAGCTATCTCTCCTAATTAACTTGAGCTGATCCTCATGATCTCCAAGTTATAACTCTACTTTCATCGATCAATCTGGAATTTGACTGATGAAAGTGGTTAATTAGCCAAAAAAGAATACAAATCTGTGTTCATGATGATCAATTAATTCTTTCTTCTTTGTGAATCTTCTGATATCTTGGAAAAGCTGAAACCTGTGCATATCCACACCACCATTACACACAACACATTAGTTTAACTTGATCATTGTTTGGTTTCTCATTTGTAACATACTAAATAAAGTAAGTATATACAATTGTTTTTTTGTGTAATTTAGTTTTCTTCCGTAGGGTCGTCACGAAATTTCTTGTATATAAACGATCCGTTGACATCAAAACGTGATCGTGAAAGGTCTTGATCATAACCAGTACTACGTACTCTCGGCCGTTTATGACCACTAGTACCGTAGTACCCATATCAAGAAACTGGCAATTAAGATTCTAAATATAAACAAAAAAGAAAGGTAGGTAAAGTTGATATATTGTGATTAGTGGGGAGGTCATCAGTAGCAAATGGCAATGTACATGCCGAAAAAGGTCAAATATATATAATTAAAAAGCCAATTTCCACCATCTCCTAGAGCAGCTGCCCATCGCAGATTCTCTGCATTACATTTTATTGTATTAATTTGACTGGCTCATTTCATTTTGGTGCGCAGAGAAAATGACCAAAACATGCCTATTTTACAACTCACATGTGACTGACTATGTATCTGAGAAGTCTTCACCCCATTAAAATTTGTTCCACTTTACATTTTTCGAGACGCACAATAACAAAATGACATTGCTTAAATTAAAAATTAAAAATTTTGGTGGGTTGATGAAGAAGAGTCTAGTCAGCTTTTCAGAGGAAAAAAAAAACAAAGGAATCCAAAGAATTATATATACGTTGTAAGTAAAACGTTAAAAACAAGTTTACAGGCATGCATGTGATGTCACTCTCGTTCTGGCCGAAATTTCCTCTAAAAAAAATTCAAAATATTTGGCCTAAAAACATAGACCAATTCAAATGTTTTGACCTTCGAGAACAACACAAAAAAAAATTCAACTCTTCTACGGTTTGGTGTTGATTAATGGACTAATAATATTGATAATATCGTTCATATATATTATTTTTAATTAATTGAGATTTGAGAAAAACAGAGAGTAGACTTACAGCTTCAATGTCGATTTTAAAAACAAGGAGTTTTCTTCTTTCTCTGCAACTTGTTCTATAAGCAACAATGATATGACCAACAGCCAAGACAAGTGAGCAAATGAAGAGAGCCATCTCTGTTCCTGATCTCATATGCTCTGATTCTCCTTCTTTTCCTTCCATGTTGAACACATATGATGCTTTTAATGAAACGAATATCAGAGACGACACAGAACACATGGTTGTTATTCCCAGATACGGTCCTCTCGATAGTCTCGGCCCATCACAGAAGCTATACACACCTGAACCAAAAAACAATCGAAATATCAGTAATTGAGTGATTAAAGATTAAACATTTATATATCAATAAATAAAGTGGGGACGTCCGCACCAAATAATAGTACTTACAGATGATGACGGCTGATCTGATGATGGAGATGAGTGGGATGTCGATGAGAGAGTAACGAAAATCGTAGTTAGAGAAGTGGGAGGAGAGGGTTTGGAGGGAGAGAGAAGAAGAGGAGAGAGAAGCAGAGAGGAGAGCAGAGGGGAGGAGAGTATCAGCAACGACAAGCAGAACTGGAGCAGAGAAGATAAGAAAAGAAACCGATAGAGTTACTAAGAAGAAAACAGTCTTCAAAACTCTCAAAGCTCTCTTTGATGATTTCTCTTCTTTTGAGAAAAACCCCATCTCCTGTTTGAATTAGAAACTACTGCTACAAAGTATTTTGTATTTACAGAGAACACAGAAGAAGAATAAGAAGATGGTGATGAGGAAGAAGTAGACGACGAGGAAGCCAATGAGAGAGAGGCCTTAAAAGGAAAGGTAGAGAGAGTCAAAACAAATTTAAAAAAAAATAAAATGAAATAATAATGATAATAAATAAATGAAAATGAAAATGGAAGGGAAGGTGCTGGCTGTGGAGATACAATGTTTTGACTGGACTTGTTGATTACGGAGTAGATAAAGATGCGAAACTTTACACGCGCAAGACACTGCTCATCAATTTGATTTTTTTTTTTTTTTTTTTTTTTTTTTTAAATTAACTGAAATACCTAAAAGGGACAACTAACGACATCTTTTTTAACTGAAATGTGTCTTGTCTTTTGTCTGTCTTAACTAATATTTACATCTTTTTATGTGTATTTATATATTTTTAATGTGAATTAATATGTAAATCTTTTAATCATGTAAATGGTACTGTTTTACAATCACATGCCAATTAGTAATTACAATTACAATTGCATGCGAATTCTTAATTGAGTTAATTATATATATATATATATATGTTTGTACCTGTAGGGCCTATTGAAGATCCATATACAGCATACAGAGGCAGCTGATTTAGAAAAAAATTAAAAAATTGTGAAATATCTAGAACACGTTTTTTAGTTGAATCCTGACTCGATGCTAGCATTCAGAGAAAGAAAAGTGATGCAAATCATCATAATGTATGAGAGTTCAGAAAGAGAGACATCATAAAAATTTACAATCCAATTGATGTGGGTTTAAGGAGCTTACAATCTAATCATTTCAACTTCTGTCTTACTCTTTTTCCATTTTTGATGTGAAAAGATTTGTTTGATGACATTATAAATAGAATTTTACATTTTTTAGCAAAAAATTATGTTTACTAAGATCCTCGAAGAAAGATGAAACCAACCAAATCATAATCTATAATGATTTTCAAACTTGTATTAGTCGTCTCCCAACTTAATAATTAGCTTCAATAATTAATTTTCAACAATGAAAAAAATAAATAAATCAAAGCTACCGGAAGCTTTTGTGTTTGACCATTTTGCCCTTGTCAACATTCCAAAATCATTTCTTTGTTTATATAAATCAATCAATACTTCAAATTAAACAAACAAACCCGTAATAAAAAAAAAACATAATATTAAAGATCTCAAATAGACATAGAGGATGTTTTAACCGTTGAATTGCCACATTTTTTTTTTCTTTTTCTATTATATAGAATTAACTATGTAACGTTACATAATGAACTATACATGTCAATATGTAATATTACAAAGACCACCTTATAATGTAATATAGTCGATCCCGTATAAAAAAAAAAGGGTATCGGATAATTATTGATATAATATGTAATATATGTGGTTTGGTTAGATTGATACAGATTGATTAGATCTTGCTTTAACTATACAATTAAAAAGCAAGAGTCTAAGAAAAAATATATATATATATATATTTATTCATAAATGGTTTTGTTGTTTTCTCTTTAAAAGATGTTGACATCTGTCAGTGTTAACTTTAATCAAAATTAGTTGAAGGATTAACTGCCATTTGTATTTATCTTATTACCTACTGAAAAATATTAATAATAAATTGTAGATTATAACCTAATTTAATTCTTGAATATTTATATAGTGTTATCAGTTAGTTTTTTATTTTAAAAAAATATGATCAATCAAGCGGGTATGGTGGAACCGCCGATTGGCATCATGTGGTCACATGCAACATTTTGTCCTTTATAATATTTAATTTAGAGTATATATATAAATTATGGTATATTTCGATGATAATTAAACTCTCTTGAACATAATAAAATACCAAATTAAAAGTTAATCAATCATTTGGTAGCAATTATTTATAAGCAAACCAAGTTGTTTTTTTTTTTAATAGTTTATTGATATTGAATTTTCATAGGTGATGATCAAATTGAATACAAACTTATTAAAACTATCAAAAATATTATTTTGTAGAATCTAAATTTGATTGTAATTAGACTATTTTTACAAAATTATATAACTACAAACAATATATATTCAAAGGTGCTTTTTGTTTTGTTTCTTGTTATGAATCTAATTACAAAAATAAAATAAGAAAAATGCTGTTTTTTGAAATTTTATATATAGTCCTACGATAGAATACAAAAGATCAGTCAAAACTCAAAAAACCACTTACTTGTTGGTATATTTTCACGTTCTTCACCCTATTATTAATTCCATGTATGGTTAAAATTTAATTAAAACAGGTACAGGTTTGAAGATGCTAATTGATATAATAAATACAATAGAAAATTCTTTCAGTTAACCAATTAGGTAAATAAATAAAAAATGTAAATATTGACTACGTACAAAAAAGACAAGACACATTTCAGTAAATAAAAAATGTCATTAGTTGTCCTTTTTATTTGTATTTCAGTTAATAATTTACATGTGAATATTAATTACTTGATGTGAGTTTTTTTTTTAGCTCGTTTCACTACAGCTTTTATTATAAATTCAGGAGCAAAACAATTTTCTTATAAAAAATAATTATAATACACTCTTGTGTATATTATATAGCAATTCATTTAATAGTCAAAAACAAAAACGTAACAATCCGTTATTGTCATTGCTTTCGACATGAATATAAAGAATAAGAAGATGATTATTAAGAAATTTCATATGTAATTAAAAAAAAAAAAAAAATTTAAAAATCAAAGCATCTTTATCTTAAATTAGTCATACAATAGTTTTAAAATGTGAATAATTTTCATTATTATATATGTTAAATAGAGTTGACAAAAATAGCCTCTTTTTTTTTATAGTCAAAACCAAAAGAAGAAGTATCCAAATTTTGATTTTTCTAGTGGAGATATATTTATTTCGTATTGACCAATGTTTAATTAATGTGTATTTTGAAGCCGTCTTTGGCCGGAGCCACCACTTCGATTTCTAGAATTCCCCTCCAATATTCTCTAGTTTTGAAGATTCTTATAATATACTCATTTAATTTTTTTCACTTTTTTTTTTTCACACATATCAATGGATCAATTAAAAAAATGAGAAGATACCTTTCGGTTTCGTCTTTTAGAATTGGATGCCACCAAATATTCGAGTTGTGTTTCACAATATATAATTCTAATAATACAATCAGATTTTTTTTTTTTAATTCATTATATATCTCAACGGATTCAGGGTTTGTTGAGATTTATATATTGAAATTAATCACTATATCCGGTCAGAGCAATCACTAAAAGCTACTTTGACAACATAAGAAGGAAGTCTCCCCAACCAGGACCTTTGTTATAAACGTAAAAGTACAATGTACAACCACTTGTACAATAGTTGACGTGCAATCAAATGATATTTGTCGTTTATTTTTTTTATCGAATCCAAGGGTACGCAATAAAAAAAAACTCTATATCCTTAATTGTTAAGTTATAAATTTAGCTTACGTGACGTCCCTCTATAATGCATATCAGACAACCAGCTAGTAATGATGTTGTTGAATGTTGATGTCTTGCATGTTAGAAGATAATATAAGAAAAACTTGGTCGGTTTGGGATGACAACAAAACAAGAAAATAGAGACAATTTAGCTAAATTAACCATTATCGATACATGTATGGTTTTTTTTTAGTTTTGAAACTGTTCATGTTGTATTTGGCCACGCAACACACAACATTGTACACGAAAACGAAAACAAAAACCGAAAAATGGATGTCTTGATGTGGAAAATGAATCTTTGTGGCCCCTTTACTTGTTAGTGAAGAGAAAACCCGAAGTATAATGCAAGTTTATGTTAAAATTCACACGCGTCCTACACACGGAGAATTTAGAATAGTAGAAAACGATTGATGTTGTTTTTAATGTTGTTCACTTCCTACAAAATCATTATATATCATTTAAAAAAAAAAATGGATTTATAGAAAGGCATGGATTTGGTGTTGATTAGGTTTCTAATGAGTATGCAAGACGTTACTTCTTTTTTATTTAGTATCAAATGTTATATCATGGACCCATAGAATATATATTATCCGTTTAGTTACATTGATTTTGAATTTGGTTCGGTTCAATTCGGTTCGGATTAAAGATTTCATACAAACGTCTTAGTTAGGGTTCAATACATATATGCGGGCACAAGATTTCACACGTTAACAATGTGAAACATGAGAATAACATTGATATATTGAACCTATATATTTGTGACGGTGGTTCGGGTCTACGTAGCCCGTATCGGATACAGCTGGATATGTGTGTGACACGTAAAAAAAAAAATGTCTGTTGACTTTTTCAAAAGTCAACAGAGGGGACACATGGAGGACATGGCAGGGACATTCGAAGGATACAGCTGGGACACGTCGAAGACACGGCTAGAACACGTGGAGGACATGGATAGGGAGGTGCACTACCAAATGTCGTATTGAATACACAAAGTAGCTACAAGTATGATTCTTGTGAACATACAACACGAATCACACGATCCACATGATTCATGTTTGCTAAGGTTTTCTCATTAAAGCCCAAATAAAACCCAAGCCCATCAAAGCCCATTTGTTGGGGTGTATATAGAAACACTTTTTTTTATTTGAAAAGAACATATAGAAACACCTTTACTTACAAAAACGGCGCAAAAAAAATTCATTTAATTAAAATAAAATAAATCGCGATCTTCTGTAGACTGTTTTTACAAAGCCGCGTAATTTTCGCTCGCTTCGTCGTTCTTCTTCTGTTGTTGCGTTGCAAAAAATGGCCACGCGAACGCTGTGGCGCACTCGAGCCAAGCTCGCAGTCGCCGCCACAGCTCTCTGCAGCGGCGCCGCCGCCGCTGTTATTTCCAGCTCAGAGGATCCCGCTATGGCGCTCAAGCTCTGCTCCACCGTCCCCGTCCGCCTCTACCGTAACTCCGTCACCGCCGCCTCTGTCGCTTTCGGTACTTACGTGATTCTCTTGTTCAATTCAATTATGGTTATTGATTCATGCGAATATAGAATGTATTGCATCTACACAAACAATTTGAGTTTGATTGCCAGTTTATGTGAATTCAATTATACGTGTTTATGTGGTAGAAAGTTAAATATGCTTATTGTATTCGGTAATATTTTCCAGGTAATTGGAAAATGATTACTGTTTGATTGAGTTTAAGTACAATTTTGATTAGTGCTGGATTTTTCAAACCGGAATCGATTTTGCGAAGTTTTGTTGTTGTAATTTGATTGCATGTGAGGTAGGATAACAATGTGGATTGACTTACTAATATCATCGTAAACTGCAATTTTGAAACCAAAAACATTTTAGTATCCCTCAAAAGTAAGTACACAATTCCGGAACATATACAATGTGGTTGATCCAGCTGTGAAAGAAGCTATTATTGCCAAAGCAGTGAATACAGCTAACTATGGAACCAGGTTTTTGAGTGTTTAGGGTCATATAATTAGTTTCACCACTTGGGAAAATTGTGCATTTTTTGAATCATTTTTGATGGATTGTAAACTCTATAATGAGAATGGCCTTCTCAGGCTTGTTTTCATGTACAGATATTTGACGTGTAAGTTTACTGTTAAAGTTTAACGAAGATGGAACCCATGGAATTCAAGATAACTCATTTTGGACCCAAATTTTGACTAGACTATGAGTACTCTCTGTGGGGACTGCCAGAAGGAAGTACTGAGAGATTGAGGGTCAAACATGAAGTTCACCTCAGGTCCGCACGTAAACTTCAAGAACTATGTTTCAAGAATGGAGGAATATATATCAAGCTTGGCCAACACATAGGGCAACTGGTATGCTTTCAATCTGCTTGCTTATGTATCAATGATAAAAAATCGAGCACCCAATGTTGTGTCTATTGTTGAAGAAATAATTTTTTGTTGGCTCACTTAAGTAGTTGCTCAATCAGAATAACATTCTTCAGTTACAATTATAATTGACATTTGTGTTTGCCTGGTCTTTACTTAACAGGAGTATTTGGTACCTGAAGAGTATGTCCAGACAATGAGGGAGTCTATGTTGAATAAATGTCCAGTTTCCTCATATGATCAAGTCTGTGAAGTCTTCAAGAAAGAGCTTGGAGAGACACCAGATAAAGTATATATTATTGATGTGTATAATTTATATGATTTCTTCTTTCCTGTCGACAACTCTATCATAGGAATGTATGTAATTCACAAATAAACAGGTCAATAGAGTTGTTTACAAATACTTACAATTGTTGTGGCTGTATGGTTTTTATTATTATTATTTTGATATTGATATTTGGTGCTTATGAATTATGTGCATGAATTGTTGTGTTATTTATGTTGCTTGTTCCCAGAAAAGACATAAAGCTTGCCACTGAGTCAGTCTGTTTCATCTACAGATCTTTAATGAATTTGATCCTGTTCCGATAGCAAGTGCTTCCCTTGCACAAGTCCATGTTGCTCGCACACATGATGGCCAAAAAGTTGCTGTTAAGGTTTAAATCGCCATCACTTTTTACCTCAAATTGAATTAACATATGCTTGGTGAACCGTACTTTCATGCAAATTGTGCACTGATTTAGGACTAGAAGAAAGTCTAATAAGAAGAATTGCTTTCCGTGTCCAAAATATTTTCTCAATAATCAGGTTCAGCACACTCACATGACAGATACTGCGGCTGCAGATCATGCCACTGTGGAATTGATTGTGAACACACTGCATTGGTTTTTTCCTTCTTTTGATTATAGGTAATTTTTTTGTAAGGTTTCCGTGCTTGCTATTTATTATTTCTCTATTATAGAGTATGAGTTAATAAGGTGTTTTTTTTTTTTTTTTTTTCTGTACCGTCAGCATCACCATGTTTTTTTGAAGGGTTACTTGCATGCAAAATTGGTAAAATATATGGATGCATTTTCATTCTCTTGTACATCTCTTGATGGGTCTCTAAGTATACATCTGTTTGTTAATGGGTTTTTATGTGTGCTTAAGCTACTAAGGTTAATTGCAAAATTTTCTTGACTCATTGCAGATGGTTGGTTGATGAAATGCGTGAAAGTTTACCCAAGGCAAGTTGCTTTAATAGCACCCATGGTTTTGTGATAAATTTTTGTTTGATTTGCCGCTTCTAGAAAGAGGAACATGTGATAGACATGGACTCTTTCTTTTGTAATTCTGATATGCATTCACTCAAAATTTTAATTGGTCGAACATGGGATTGATTGCTTGTACTTGTGGCCATCAGGAGCTAGATTTTTTGCTTGAAGCCAAGAACAGTGTGAAAGTTTTGGATAATTTTCGGAAGCTATCTCCTCATATTGCAAATTATCTATATGCACCAAAGGTGTATTGGAATGTAAGTACCTCAAAGTTGTTGACTATGGAATTTATAGATGGTGCTCAAGTGAATGATGTGAAGACCATAAAAAAACTTGGTATTCGACCCGATGAAGTTGCGAAATTAGTAAGTTATTGGCCTTGATAATACAAGCACATTGTATATGTTTACTGTTTAGAATATTGTTCGTATGTATTGCCATGACTAATTTTCATGATGACTTACTATTGTATTATAAGAGATCCATTTGATTGCCAATTGAGTGAATCTAACACTTGACATTGTATAGCCTAGATAGTTGGCTATCGCAACCTGTTGAGGCTATTATAAGGGTCGTCTATACTCCATATCACATCCATTAAATTGTTTCATACTTTTGGTATCATTTATATTCCTAAATTAAAACCCTTTTTGATGTTGAAAGACGTAGAAACAGTTTTGATGCTATTAATCTTATTCCGTACAGGTTAGTCAAGCTTTTGCTGAGATGATGTTTAAGCATGGATTTGTGCATTGTGATCCACATGCTGCAAACTTGCTGGTTCGTCCATTGCCTTTTGGTAAACGGAGTTTATTGGGTGAGGATTTTCTTTCTGTTAAGATTGTCTATGGGCACTATCTAATATTTTGCATAACTGATCTAATGCTTTACTAGTTTCATTGGTGAAAAGATATTAATGAATTTTTTTTTATCTTGTTCTTTTCTGTTTATGATTATGTAAGAACATTACACTTTTGTGTGTGAGCAAATATAAGCGCTTGTGGGAGCTAATGATGTCAATTGTTAACCTTTTTGGTGCACTCATATTGAGATGGTGACTGTCTAGTCCAATTTTTCCATGTTAGGACATAGGTGTGATAATGTGGGAAGTGACTTTATGATCATTTTTACCGATCTCATTTGATTTTTTCTGGCCATGAGTGTGGAATCATGTTTTTTAAATGAGTTCATGGAAAAGAAAACTAGAAAAGTGATTTTTTAAGCTTGCAAGTTGCAACTGTAGGAGAATTTTGGGAATTGTTCTTAATCATGAGACATTAAGTTTCAGCCATTAGGAATCCAGTTGCACTTTTGCTTAATTTTGGAAGGCCATCAGGATAGTATTCTGGGCTGTTAAACTCCAAGCAGTGAGGTTGTTCTCCTTAGTCTGATTTTATGCTTAGTTGGCCAAATTATTTGCCTGGCAGCAATTAGCACAATCTATTGTTTAGTATGTGAAATGATTTTTGTATATATAAATTAACTAGAATTCTTATATCATGTCATTTTAATGCACATGCATGTAGCCATAATTAACAGGACTCTTGACCTCATGGAAGTTATGCTTTACAAACCCTGAGTCCATTCTCCATTTTCATTCTCATTTACTTGCAAAGTGATTTGGTTTCATGAGCAATACATGTAGATATTATTGCATATTTTCATTTACATTTCATACATGCAGGCAAGAGAGAGCCACAGTTGATACTTCTTGACCATGGTCTGTACAAAGAACTTGACTTCACCACTAGATTTAACTATGCTTCTCTTTGGAAGGTATCACTTCTTTCCTTTATTTCTGTTTGTTTTTTATGCACCTAGGTTTTCTATTATGAGCCACCTACTGTTGTCTTTATGACATGTTGACAATTATTACAGGCACTTATATTTGCTGATGCTAATGCAATAAAGGAAAATAGTATCAAATTGGGTGCTGGGGAGGATCTTTATGCATTATTTGCTGGGATTCTAACTATGAGACCTTGGAATAGGGTCATTGACCCTGCTGCTGATCATTTGGTCATAAAAGGCACTGATGGTGATCGTTCAGAAATACAGGTGATCTTCTATTGAACAGATTAAGCTTTTCTCATTTTCTCTTTGAGGAATAGATTCATTCTGAAATTGCTTTAATGTCTGTCTTTAAATGGTGAATTGCTATCTTTTCTTTTTTCACCTCAAAGCCTTACTGTCTTCAAATAAATAAAGATCTGCTTTCAAAGGAATTTTTATGCATCTTGCTAATTACTTATATGGTTTTGATCAATGATTGGTGGGAACAGTTTTTTCTTATAACTTGCTTGACAATACTTCTTATTCTTTGCAGATGTATGCATCTCAGTATTTTTCTCAAATCTCAGAGCTTCTTAGGAGACTGCCACGCGTGATTCTGTTAATGCTGAAGACAAATGACTGTTTACGATCAGTTACTAACGCTCTGGTATTGTACATGGTTCCATCTCTTTGTTGTTCTTAACTTCTATTGTTTACATGACCATTTTAAAGAACACTGAAAGGAAAATTGATAAATCCATCATGTATCACCTATATCAAAAAAATTAATATCCTCGGTTGAAGTTTGTGACTAGCAAAACTAATCAGAACTCCCTCATATTTAAATAGGAATTATTCATGGAAACCAAATACTATCTCTGAAATAAAGTAACCCTTAATATTGGGGTAAACATATATAACTACATTTCAAGGGTACAACTGTACAAGATAGAAGTGCCTGAATCTAATCGTAGCGAAGAATTTTTGGTTTTTAAGTGGGAGATCTGGATTTCTGGCATTTATACGGTAGTGTTTTAGCAACAAATATATATTTATTTATTGACAACGAAATAATTTAGTTGCTATAACATGAACAGTGTTCTTTAAAGTTATTTTGGTTTTCATGGCAAGTAATATATTCAACTACTCAAATGTTTGAAAAGTTCTTTGCACAGTTGCAGGGATCTTCTCCAGAAACATTTTTGATCATCGGAAAAGTGTCTTCCAAGGCAGTTATCGAGGCAAAGCTGTCACAGAATAAATCCTTCTTTCGTTATTTGAGTGTCTGGTTTGAGGAATTATGCTTGGAAGCTCGATTATTCAGTATACAGATATTCTTGTGGTTCTTACAAATGCGGAAAGCTTTGACTTGGTCAACTTAGAATTATACATACTCGCTAAGTTATAGAGACCCAATTTTTTACTCTATATTTGTCAATCTTATACTATATTCTTACATTCATTGTCTCCATAGCTGAGATCTTGCCATATAAATGCAGGTTTTGAGCACGGATTGACACATTTTTTTGTTGTGAAAAAGGAAAAATAAAATGATTTTTTCCATCCTATGTACTTTGAAATTTGATTAATGTTGTTTGAACTCATCAATAATGTAAGAATCAAATTGTTTCTGAGGATATTAATTTGAATAACAAACACAACTTTATTTTATTTTTTTCGATAATGCTTCTATTTTATTGTATTTTTCTTTGCTATTGGATCATTCAATAGATGCATCATAAACGTAGATATGCTTGACCGTCGGATCATCAGAAATGTTGGCTGAACAGAACCACCAGAATGACAAGAGGTATTGATTATTTGAGAATTCACTGTAAATTATAGTCCTATCATCTTCTGTTTCTTGAAATTATGTTATGGATGCAAAGTTAGCTTCTTGTCTCAATTGTAGTACTATTGATGTAGCTTTAAATTAAATTTGTAAATGTTCGGTGGCCATATCTGTTTCCCAAAGTGATGATGAGAGTTGGGAGATACTTTGATGAATTGAAATCGTACGTATTGTTATCATCGTAGATATTTTTTATTAGTAGGTGGTTTTTGCAACTTTAACATACTGCATACATGTCTGTACTTGTGTTTGATGAGTTAGTTGGCCTATTTTGACATGTCTTTTTGATGAGTTGGGTGGCTGACCTAACTCTCCTCCATGCAGGTCAATGATCATAGGCAAAACCAAAGAAGTCAACAAAGGTATGTATGTATGTACTGTACATATATGGTAACGATAGATGATCACGAGGATGTGAGATCAGACGGCGGTGTTGATTGGTAGGAAAAGTAAAAATAATAAATGGGTATCGTTGTCACAGGATCGTTGATTGGGCACTTGAGCCAATAAGAAAGGAATGGCATTAATTGAGGTGCCATAAAAGTTTGGTCAGTTGGGTGAATAACGTACTAACCAGTATTATTGCCCTCTTCTAAAACCACCGATGACCAACCACACACTCCATTACACCCATCACCAGTAAATCTTTCTAAATCAAAACATTTATTGTGTTTATGCCAAAAACATTTCGAATAGCAACAGGTGAGAGCGGAGTTTTATTCCAAACCGTGTTTATAGACTTTAATCTCACCAGGTCTGGATAGGGTTCACAATGATGTCATTTTTTTTTTAAAATAATAATAATAATACTTATTGAATTAACTCGAGATGACTCCATAATAAACCTCTCTTTTACATCTATATTAATAAAATTGTAGATTCGAATCATAGTTTAGTATTTTCATAGACTTAAAAAAAATAAAATTTCTAATAATATGTTTAGTAAATATTAAATAATAGTTAATAATATTTTGAGCCGCTAAACAGCTCACAACTTGTCATTTTTAGAGAGCGAGTCGTAGTCTCACTCTGTTTTCTTCTTCCCTCATCAACCTCCGCAAAACACTGAACTAGCGATAACATTCACCGCCAATTTATATAGACTTGTAGCGTGACCCAAATAAAAACAACAAACTATATATAACTCAACTCCAGTGAGTCAGCGAATTTGTTGGTGGCGGTGGCGGTGGCGATTTTATCATCTCCGTGAAGAGTTCTTTCGAGAGAGAGACACAAAATAAAATAAAAAAATGGTGGGACCATCGAGACCCCAGTTCGTTCTCTTCGGATCCTCCATTGTTCAACTCAGCTTCAGCAATGGCGGATGGGGTTCCATTCTCTCCGACGTTTACGCTCGCAAAGTATTCTCTCTCTCTCTCTTTCTCTCGCTCGCTCCTGCGTGTGTCATGATTCTGTTTTTGTAATGCCCATGTTAAAATTTCAACAATCGTAAGAAAAAAAAAATGGAAACTTTAATAGTTTTTGGCTATTACATTTATAAATATTATATGGGTATTGAATTGTTTTGGGTGTTGTATATTGTAATAGGCAGACATATTGTTGCGAGGATACTATGGTTGGAATTCACGCCGTGCCGTCCAGGTCCTTGATCGTGTTTTTCCCAAGGTATTCTATTCTCTGGCTTCCATTATTGTCTTGATTTTTGAAAGAGTTGATAAATTTTGTTATTTTATTACTTTTTCAAAGCATTAACATGTGTTCTATGACTTGTATAAAAAGTTTAACATAATCATTTTTTTTCATATGTGGTTCTTGAACATGTTTTTAAGCATCTGTTAAGAATTCAACACAAGTGGTTTTTGACTTTTTTGTAGTAATTTTCCTGTTAGTGCGTTTTAAAAAATTTGATGGCGCACTGAGGTGAATCTATTTGGTTCCTCTGCTAACTCAAGTATTTGGGTTGCTTTCTGTAACATGTATTGAGCTGTTTCAGGGTATAGATTTATTTTCCATTTCCCTTTTATTTATTTTTTATTATTATTTCTTTGAAACATCCCTTTATTTTATTCTATTTTTTAATGATTGTAGTCTTTATTGTTTGATACGGCATATTGATTTTGTCTGTTTAGATACTTGAGGCTTTTTGGTTCTATGGTGGTTCTCTAATGTGGGCATTTTTGTCTTCTCAATATATTTTTCCAATATAGGATGCTGCCACGCAGCCTTCTTTGGTGATTGTTTATTTTGGCGGTAATGATTCCATGGGGGCTCACTCATCTGGTTTAGGTCCTCATGTACCACTTCCTGAATATGTTGAAAACATGAGAAAGATTGCGCTTCATCTCAAGGTAATTTCTTCACACACAAGGCTTTATTATGAAGTTAGGCATATTAGCTGTGACTTATTGACGGACTTCCTGCAAGCTTATGCATTGTATGATCTAGTTGGGTGTTTGGTTTTATGGGGTTGGAATATTCATTTCTTTCTTTCGTTCTGTTTTTATTTTTGGTTTTATTAGCAGCACTGAGATTCTTTTTGTTAAGTAGAGCATACCAAAATGAATCTTGAGGACTAATGAGATGTATATTTTTATGTATTGGAATAACTTACTCATATAAGGAGAAAAAGTAGTGAAAAGAAACTATACTAACATATCATTTTTGTTATCAAGATTCATATCTTACTCTCATTCTAACTTAACATGTTTGAAATCAGAGCCTTTCAGATTCAATCCGCGTCATTTTTCTTAGTTGTCCTCCTGTTGACGAGGTCAGAGTTAGCCAAGGAGCAAGGTACCGTGATAACTATCTTGTATGTATAATTTTCCTTGTTTTCTTGTGGGAAATGTCAATTTTAAGGCTTGTGTATTTCCTTCAATCAGTGGAATTTTCAGTGAGCTAGTACGAACAAATGACTTGTGCAAAAGTTACTCAGAAGCTTGTAAAGAGTTGTGCCATGAGTTGGATGTGAAGGTGGTCGATCTTTTTACTGCAATTCAGCAGAGAGATGAGTGGAAGACTGCTTGCTTTACGTAAGTTTGCTTACCATATTTTATGCACTTTGTTTCTTCCCAACATGATTAAGTTTCATAATATCATCGTGTTGTGATCTTCAGTTCAACTCATAAGTCTCTGTCTTTTATGTGACATTAATTCATAAAATTTAATTTGGTTACTCTGTTTTCTGTAATACATGAACTGCAATTTCTATTTCTCTGTGTTTGAAATTCCTGATACTGGTTTCAGGGCTTTCCCATTAAAGTATTTTGCCATTGCACATAGAATAGTTAGTGAGATACTTTCTGACAACAACGGTATTCAATAAAATTGTTTTATGTTATTAGATTGCTTATTTCTGAAAAGACAATATGGTTTAAGAATCAGGTTCACTTTGGACAAAAAAAATAATGTTCCCTAGCGTTTTTGGAGTTTAGAATTGTCTCAAGTGATCATCAACGTGACACTTCTAAGTTCTAATTCTTGTATTTGGTTGAACATGTTTGTGGACACTGATCCCTTGAAGTTGGAAGAAACACTTGGTTCTGAATATCAAAATAGGCTATAGCAGATTGATTTAAATTTCTTGAATAGATAAGATTAGCATGAAGAATCCTTTGTGTCTGATGAAGGAGGAGCCATGGTGTTATTCATCATCATCATCTCCTTTGCTGTCTTCGTATTCTAGGTGCTGTGATAATTCATTAATGGTAGGACTAGGAGTTGTTATAAGGAAATTATCATCGTCTTAGAGTAAAAATGATGTAATCCTGTTAAATGTCAATAACCCAATGAAAGCAAAAAGTTTTGTTAACAAACTGATTATCAAATTTCTTCTTTTGCTAGTGATGGAGTTCATTTATCTGCGGAGGGGAGCAAGGTTGTGGCGGCGGAGATACTGAAGGTGCTCAAGGAAGCTGAGTGGGAGCCATCTCTTCACTGGAAGTCCATGCCCACCGAGTTTGCTGAGAACTCAGCCTATGACCTTGTTGCCGCGGATGGAAAAACCACCTTAAATCCCTCAGACTGGACATTTCACAGGGAAATCCAATGGGACTAGATCATGGGCGTGTCCTATGCAGGATCCGAATGGTGAACGTTGAAGGACACGGGCATGGTCTAAACAAAGATTGAAAGAGAAATGAACTTAAAAGCAGTCATGAACTTTTTTAGAGTAGTTGATTTCTGTAGAGCAGTCATGAACTTAAAAGCAGCCATGAACTTTTTTAGAGTAGTTGATTTCTGTAAAGCAGTCATGAACTTAATTATTTATTTTTATTGGAAATTATTTCTTGTATAAATTTGCACATTTTGGATGTTTAAGAAGGGTTGAAACAGAAAGGAGAGTTGATCCTTCTTGTAAAAACACCATTTTAAGCACTTTGGTCTTTGAAGCATATTAAAAAAACATTATTCGAATATTCGTTCGTTGGATAATTAGTGTCAATTGCATCGAAAAAAAAGAAAGAGTATATTTTTTTTAAAGGAAAAAAGAAAGAGAATATGTTAGAGAATTAATATTTTATTTTATAAGTGGGTTTTTCATAAGGGATCAATTATTTTAATATAAAGTAAGAACCACTTTATATATATATAAAAAATTAGCTCAAATTCAACCTAAATGATGTGACAAATGAGTTGTGATCACCACACAAATCATGGAATGATGTGGTGAATGATATATATATTTTCAAAATTTCAACATTACCCTTAAATTAAATTAAATATTTTAATTAAAAAATATAATAAATTTTGTAACTATTTACTTTTTCAAATTTTTAACTAACTAAATCTTTTATTTAAAAATAATAATAATTAAAATTAATAAAGAAAAACAAAAATCCAAATAAAAAATTGGAAAACTCATTATTATTCTCCCAAGAAAAGATGGAGGAGGCTGGTCAATCCTTAGATTAGAAAAAGATGGCCTCCAAAATTTATGAGGAGTGCGGCTCCTCCCACTCTTTTAATTTTGTATTTTATAACATTCTCTCTGGAAAGATGTCTGCGTTTTTATTTTTTATTTTTTATGAATAATTCCCTTTTATTTTATTTTGTGTATAAAAAAAAAAAAAAAAAAAAGATCTAACAAACATTAAAAGGTGCAAAACAGAAAACTTATATTTTAGATATATTTTATAATTTTTTTATTTATAATTTTTTTTAATTTGTTTTTAAGAAAGGGCATATTTAGTAATGTGTGGGGGTGTAATTAGAAGATTTCAAAATTTAAAAAATTGTAATGAGGTGTATATACTGTTTTTTAGGAGTGCAAATATCTCTAATACTCTAAATAAATAAGACAAGATGAGGTGGGTTCGATTCTGTTCTCCTCCCTAGATCCTGAATTATTGCAATATTTTAAAATAATAATAATAATAATAAATAAATAACTAAATAAGTAAAATTGGATCCTCTTAAGCTTTTAATGAAAAGATTTCGTATGTATATATATATTCTTAAAAGGGAAGTAGAATCTATAAATTCCAATTGAAGTGGAAGATCAATGTCCAAAAACCGAAAAAGCAAAGAAAACTAAAATAAAATTTCAAAACCATGTCACATAGTTAAGGTAATATCCCTGTTAGGTATAAGTATTTGAAATAGAGAAACTAAAAATCCTCTCTTGAACTGGTTTTTTTCTTGATCTAACTAGATCTACTGGCATGTGTAATAAATGATTGAAATTTATTTATTTGACTTTCATTCTCATTAAATGTGAAAGAAACCTAAAATAACTAGGAAATCAATAAATTAATCATCAGTTTAAAAAAATAAAATAAGAAAGAATTAAGACAACAATGGAAATTAAAAATACTGGAATCCTAAAACATCAAAAATCAATCTAATAAGGAAATTAGATTTTCTTTTTAAAGAAAAAATCAAATCATAAAATAATTAACTACTTAATTAAATATATAATAAATAGAAACATAATTGTATGTATTAATTACAAGAATATTTTTAAAACCCAAAATCTTCAATAAAATCTTCAATAATATTAAATATATAATAACTGAAAAGAATATTTTTAAAATCCAAAATCTTTACTAATATATAGGGCACTGTCTACTCATATATATACACAAAGAAATTAGGGTTGTAACACACACAGAGTCTGAAGCTTAAGGATAGTATAGAAGATTGTAACAGTGCAAAAGAGTGCGTAAGTTCTTCAGGTAATTATGTAACCCTATGCTTATTTGTTTACTTAGTATAATATTGTTAATTTTGTGCTAAATAAACTCTTTTATCTCTTTACAGAGAAATTAACAAAGGCAAAAAGAGTAAAAAAGCTAGAGAAAAGAAAATGTGGAAACAGTGGTCAAATAATATTACAAGGCTTTTCAGATGGGCATCTTGTTTCACAGCTCCTTTAGGTATATATATATATCATGTCGTTTTCAATTATCACCATTACTGTATATTAATTAGCTTACATCCCAGCTTATAATTAACTTTGAATATTCATGCAGATCATGAAGAAGATATTAAGGTTGGTTTTCCAGACAGTAAAAAACTGTTTAGACGACGGAATGGAAGCACTGATTTCAGTTCACATTCACATGAACAACAGACTAGGAACTCAGCAGCAGATGATCATGAAAACACAACTAGTAGTAATAATAATAATAATAATGATTCCAAACAAAGTTTGTGGACACATTTTTCTGATGATGATAAAAAAGAAGAAGAAGAAGATGAAGATTTTATTGTCTTCTGTTTTAAAGAGGATGGAGCTTTTTATATTGCCAAGGATGGCAAATCAGAATCGTCCAATCACATTGATTATTGCACAACAAGAAGTTCATGGTCTCTCAATAGAAAGGTTAGAGATTATTAACCATTATTATTATTATTATTATTATTATTATTGATTTTGCAATATATTTGTAGGAGGAAGAAGGGGTTGTGTACTTGGATATAGCAGCTGCAAGCAGCAACTGGGGAATGTTGTCAAGTGACTCTAATCGATCCGACCACAGTACTGGTTCCTTTGCCTTTCCCGTGTAAGTTATTTTTTTTTTTTTTTGGGTTTTTTTAGGGAGGGAAGATGATTCGAACCAGTAACCTTGTGGCTTGTGGTGCATATCTCATCTTGTCAAGTTTAAAATCTTTCTAAATGGCTTACTACATGCTTTTAATTGATTTTTTTTTTGTTTTTTGTTTAATTAAGAATGTTATTAATTAATTTTATGTATGCAGATTAAGTTGTGAATGGATAGGCAGTCCAGTACTAATGCCAAAATCACAAGGACTACATGACTTGAGGAAGCACAAATCTCGCTCTTTGATTAAGTTTCAGTACTGTTGTAGATTCTGATTAGTAATTAATCATTCTCTCCTCTAAATTTGTGTATCATTATATTCATGACCATGTTGGCATGAAAAATTATATGTTGGGTTAAAACTTAAAAGGGTTAAAAGGGCTTTTTGTTTTCAATAAATATTACTATCTTTAAGCTGTAAATGTTTTCAGCTTCTCCAGTTATTGCCAAAAAAGAAAAAGCTATCTAAATTTCATAACGTATCAATCTCTTCCACCCTCATATGAAATACTATATATATATATATATATAGTATTTCTTATTTACCCAGTAAGTTTTGAATTTTATAAAAATGTCCAATAAGTCTCGGAAATACCAAAATAAGTCTCAAATTTAAAAATAAATCTTGGAAACACCAAAATAAGCCTCTAAAAAAAAGCACAAAGTAGGGGAGTAAAGAGGGTTGGAAATTTTTTGAACCCTTTCTCTATTCACTAATGCTAGACTATCTAAAAATTTAACCCAAAAACCAACATAAATGATGTGAAAATTGGTTTTATCATTAATCATATCATCTAATGATTTGTGTGGTAATGACAACCTACTTGTCACATTATTTAGATTAATTATTTGGGTTGTACAATATTATTTCTTCGATTTCTATTTTCATTTTTTTTTCCACCAAACATCAACAAAAACGAAAACCAAAAATTATCAACTTATAATTATTTAAAATTCTAACTAGAAATTATCAACTTATAATTATTCTGATTTTAATAATAAAATGAATTTTATTTTAAAATAAACATTAAATCATATTTATCTTGATTTTGATTTTATAAAAGCTTTCACTGGTTTTGAAAGAAAAATTATACTCGCAAAGTTTTTTATTATTATTATTTATTTATTTAAAGGGAGCCAATATTGATATCCATAAAATTTATTAGTATACCCATATTTTATTAAAAAACTTAATTATAAAAATATCCCAATAAAAATTTACCGATAAAGACAAATTACTTTAATTAAAAATAAACCAAATAATATATACACTCATTAATTACACTCACATCTTCAATTATATTTCTTTATTAAAAAAAACTTATGATAAACCCTAACGTATGATAAACACTAATTACACTATAATTTTATTTTAAGTATCAAACTTTCTCATCATCACATGATTATCATATTATTTTTGTCTTTCTTGTATGTATAGTTATGAACTCTATCAAAAAACAAAAAATGTTTTTTTTTTTTTTTAACGATAGCTATAGATATCAATAATTTTTATTTTTATTTTAAAGATAGCCGTAGATATCAATACGTTTTTATTTTTATTTATTATTATTATTATTTTAAGATAGAGGTATAAATAAGAGAATTTCAGATTGAAAATCTCTTGACCCCATATACGGTTCCACATATTCCCTTTTATAAGGCTCCTATATTCGAGATATTTCCAAAAGTAAATTAGACCATCATTAAAAGAGGACTTGATTCCAAAAATAATATGATTTATTATTATTATTATTATTATTTTATAAATTGGATGTGATAATAATTTAAGAATGTTTATAAATAATATATATTAAAACGAATATATTTATTTCAATGAGGGTACTATTGGCATTAGAATGAGTGCTTATAGTAATATTTATTTTTAAAATTTTTGACATGTGTGTACTAATAAAAATGGGTGTACTAATAAAAATGGGTGTATTAATAAGTTTTATGGATGTCAATATCCGTACCTAAAAAATTATATCAGTCTTTTTATTATCAGTTCGAACTAACAATAAATATATCAGGATGAAGAATGTGGATCACATATTATGGAGAAGTTTTGACAAGTGCTTATACTTTGAGTCAAAGTATGTAAATCTAGTGGTCCACATTTTTCGTCCTGATATATTTATTGTCAGTTCGAACTGATAATAGAAAATCTGTATATATATATATATATATCAGGACGAACTGACAATAAAAATACTGATATATATACAGATTTTTTATTATCAGTTTGTCATGACAATAAATATATCAGGATGAAGAATGTGGACCACTAGATTTACATACTTTGACTCAAAGTGTATGCACTTATCAAAATTTCTCCATAATTTGTGGTTAACATTCTTCGTCCTAATATATTTATTGTCAGGACGAACTGACAATAAAAAATTTGTATATATATATATATAGAGTAATTGGCACAAATCCCCCCTCGACTGTATATGAATTTGCATGTTGCCCCATAAACTATTTTTTTAGGCATTAAACCCCCTGAACTATCGCTTATTGGCAATCCTTTGGTTTTTCCTCCCCTGAGGGGACATTTTTACTCTTGTTCTGCCAATAAGCGATAGTTCAGGGGGTTTAATGCCTAAAAAAAAAGTTTAGGGGGCAACATGCAAATTCACATATACTCGAGGGGGGATTTGTGCCAATTACTCATATATATATATTACGGAGAATTAATATATATTATTATTGTACAGACAATTGGATCCAGTGCGGCAAACTGAGTAAACGCAGCCGTTTTAATGAAAAGAATTTGTTAAGTAGATCTAACGGTGTCTAATTGACAACCTACGAAACGGATAGTACACCACACCACAGACGAAAATGACCCAGATTTTTTAACTTTTTTGAGTTTCCCTCCTTTTTACTTATCATTTTCCCTCTCCAAACTCTCTCGAGAATCCACTAATTTCTCTCCAAACTCTCAAACCCACACGCCTCCGCCACAGCCGCCGTCGACCAGTCAGCGCTTCAAAGCGCAGCGAGATAAGGTTCGTTCTACACTTAATTATTTTAAATACGATTCATGATCGATCTGGTTCTTAGATTCCTTATTATTATTTTATTGCTATTAATCGGTGAATTCTGCGATCGATTTGGTTCCTATTTTCATTCTCGCCGCGCGAAACTGAAACCGAGATCTGTTAATCAAAAATTGTTTTGTCAATTGTCCACTACAATCTACAATTCATCTTATTAATTAATTAATTTATGTTCCTTGCATTGGTGGAATCTCTCAATTGTTCATTTTGTGGTACTTTAGTTTAGATTGGATCTAAATATCAGTTTGATGTGGGATCCATATATATGAGAGGTCCAGATTCACTGCAATGTTTAAATTGAAATTGCGTAAATTTATGTTTTTGATTAAGATCTTAGACATTGACTTTATAATTTGCAGGATATTTTGAGTAAATTATTATGGAGAACTCAAGAGAAACTGGAAGCACAAACGACGGGGCTGCTTCTTCGCAAAATGCAAATTACTATGACATTGATGATATTCTTGCAGAAGAAGAGGTTTTCGCCTTTTTCCCTTGCAAACCCAGATAGTCTTCCATTCAACTCTCTCGAATTTTACTCAATTTCTAAAAAATATGAGATATTAATGTTAGTCTTTTTGTTGCTCTCGCTCACAGCTTGTTCCTGTTGTGTTCTACAAGTCAGCAAATGGAGTGAAAGTTGATCCGACTGCTGAAAAAGATTGTGTAAGTTTCTAATGGACCAAGAGTCTGGTTGTAGTGCACCTTCCATGACCGAATTCTGACAAATTTCTGTTTGGGTGTGTGGTGCTTTAGGTTGAAAAAGGTGCAAAGGTAGAGCTGCCATTCTGGCTTGCTCAGGAGTTGTATTTGAGGCAAGCTGTATCACTAAGTATTCCGACTTGTTTCAATCAAAAGTAATGGTCTTTTTGCAGTTTTGAGTTTCGGCTGCCATTTTTATTTCTCACTGATGACGTAAATATCATGAAATTGATTAAAAACTGACTCGCTAGGGGAAGAATTTTACATAATCTTGCATGCCGTGTGAATGATGATATGATGAATTAAAATGTTTCCATAGCCTTTGGCCATCAAACACAACAAGATTTTATATTTTAAGATGTTACTTGATAATTTTTCTGTGTACACTGTTTATTATTTTCATGTTCATATGTGGTACACTGGTACTTGTGCTTCCTATTCGATTAAGTCAAATTACTTTCAGAATCATTCAAGAAATTTTAGTTGTTATTGTTTGTTTTGTATTGTTTTCCTCCCTCTTATTTTTGGCAATTATGTTCACTTAGGAATTAGGTGGTCTAACCAAGTGGAATGAACCTCATTTCACAAGTGTCCTATGAATTTGAAGATGTGATATTATATATATTTACTTGTCAAGTTCTCTTAATTTTCTTGGTGCTTATTTAAAACCAGTACAAGGCGGGAAATTCAGGCAGACGCAGCATGTGTGGATCTCAAATCTCGGTGTCCATACTTCTATGAATTTGGATGTAAGATAGCACCACTGTGAGTTTCTGCTACCCAACTACCTGCTTTGCATGAATATTTTGAAGCAGAATATTTGATCATCCTGTCACTTTGATAGTTTGTAAGCAATGCTATATTTTACTTATTATAGTCAGCCTTCGGTCCCGATGTCTATGAGCTTAGTAGTCTTCTAGGTGGTTACTCTTGACATCTAAGTTTGGTAAAGCACAGTTGATGTCATTCAATATCTGAGATAATGCATTTAGTAGTATATTTATTATCAAAATCTTTACAACTAATATGCAGTTGTCCATGAAATTAGTGTTGTTAAATGTGTCATTTGTGTTTCTTATCCAAAAACTGAAAAACAAAAATTATGTAATATGTGCTAGTCATTTTTCATGTAGCCAACAAATTAGATTCACATTCTCACTCAGCTCTCATTTATTCATTTATTGATAGTGTTGGTGATCGAACTATCGGAAAGATGCTCTTATCCACATTTCAAATGAGATACAAGGAAATCCTGACCAAGGCACACACTACAGTATATGCACCAGCTTCCAAATCTTTGGCAGTTTTGACAAAAGAAGAAATTAGCTGTGAGACTCTTTTTTCTCATTTAAGCATTATATGTCTTCTACTTGATGTCTCATTTGTTCTAAAAATGAATGAATTTTATAACTCTACTGATGTAGTACACGAGGCAGCTCGATCTTCCATGGCAGCCTTTAAGAAGTGGCGGATAGGCGGACCCAGATTCCAGAGGGCTTCGGTTCTTGGAAGAAAGAGGAAACCAACTGAATAGGTTCTTTTTTCTATCCTAATTTATGCTCATCCAAGTCACATTCAAATTGTCCCATGGCTATCCTCAGCTTCATCTCTAAATTGTATGAGATTGAACCTAGTCCTAGATGATTTCAAACAAGCTTTGATGATGTAACATAGTGGCTATCATATACTAGACATGAGAAGTTGTATCTGTTTCTTCCAATTCATAATAATATTAGGCTAATTTGTTGTAATAATCTTACATTGAGATAACCAAGCTTGAGTTATTTTTTTTACAATAATTGGGTCCGATTCTTTTTTTATTTTATTTTATTTTTTATCTTTTTTCTGAATCTATAAGTGTTAGGGGCATACCATTGGACTTAACACATTTCGTTGGGTCCAGCTCATAAGTTGATAACATTATTTGATGCATTTTTTATAATGAAAGGGCTACACATATTGTGAGATATTTCTGTTTGAAGGATTTTTTTTCTTCTTCTGATACTGACAAGGAAGAGGTGGCCCTCCTTTTATCTGCCGTGGCATTATTAATTTTAACCTTTTTAGCACTTTTCTTCGCTTTTTAGATATTTTCGTTGTGGTAAACAGTACACCCCAAGATATTTTTCTAAACCACCACCCCCACTCTCACTTAAACGCGCGTGCTACTATAAAATTCCCCACTTCTGAAATATATTTTCCAATAATAATAAAACACATCTTGCCTACTCTCAGAATGTAATACAAATATATATATATATATATATATATATATATATACAATTTTTCTATTATCAGTTCGAACTAACAAAAGATATATTAGTTCTTTATATGTAGATCATTGGATTTAAATACTTTGACTTGGCTGCATGCACTTGTCAAAACATTTTTAAAATCTAATGGTCCACATGTAAGGAATTGATATATCTTTTGTTAGTTCGAACTGATAATAGAAAGACTGTATATATATTTATATATTCTTTTGAACTATGTTATTGTAGTTGATGAAGATATTTTTAATTTCATGTTAAATGAACAGTATTTTTAAAATAGATTAAATTTTTTTATCTTAAATTGATATCGAATTTAGTTCAACGATTATCAATATTGAGATTAAATAATATTAATACATAGTTACTCTATTAAGTATTAACATAGGGAAAATGTTTTTTTATAATTGATTTTTATTAAATAAAAGTGGTTGTGGATATAGCTTGATGGTAACCACACCTCTCAATAAAGTTGAGTCCCGAGTTAAAATTCTATCTCACCAAATTCAATTATATATTTTTAAAATAAAGTCAGTTTTGAACTTGCATCACAAGTGTTAATGGAAGGAACATAATCAAGAGTGGATGTACAATATTAATTTCTCAAGTTGGAAAATGGAAATTGAAAAAATGGTAATTTTGATAAAATTTGAACTTTGAAGTATTGTATAAGAATATAAATAAAAATAAATCAGTGAGAAAACATAATACACACTCCAATGGGTCGCGTGAAGCCGAGAGAATCCAAGCTTGATATGTTTTGAGTCAACCCAAATCCATTTACCAAAAAAATCTATATCGACCACTTGTTGTCTGATAACAACAATGGAAGTGGAATCAAACCACAAGAAGAACAATTCTGGAATCTTCGAATTGAAAAGCAGCTCCAAACCCTTCTCACTTGTCACATGACACCTATCGATTCCTTCTCCTTCTCCTCCTCAACCGAAACTGAAGCCGTCACCACCACCGTCACCACCACCATGGACAATTTCTCCAATTCCAACAACAACAACAAACACCGCAGAAACAACAACAACAGCAACAGTGAAGAGGACCAACAAGACCCTCGGGTGTGGAGATCACTCAACACCAGCTTCAAGCAGGTCCAATCTGTTTTGGACAGGAACAGAGTGTTGATTCAACAAGTTAACGAGAATCACCAGTCCAAGATCCCAGACAACATGGTCAAGAACGTAGCTTTGATTCACGAAATCAATGGAAACATCTCCAAGGTTGTCAATCTTTACTCTGATATGTCTACTAATTTCTCCTCTGCTTTCCATCAACGAAGCAAGGACAGTGATGGCGACAGAGACAGTGGTGATGACGCCTGACCCTGAAAATTTGAGCTAGAACTTCCTTGATTATCATTATTTGATGCTATAAATATGTGAAATAAAAGAGTCGGGTCATGTTGTTGTCGTGTATTCAAGTAATTAATGTGAATTTTTTATGAATAAATTTGTGAAGCTTATGTGGGTTGTTGGTTGTTTGTTGAATTGTGTTATTATAAGGAGGAAGACTTGCAGGGAAGCTTTGTAGTCTCCTCTTGAACTCCTAGATGTACTAAGGTATTTATGTTCTATTTTATATGTTTTCTTTTGTTTCAAGTTTCAACTACCAACAAATAGCTTATATGGTGGATTCAACAATGTCAGAATTGGAGATGGATTGTGTGGATTCAACTAGCTAAGTATCATAAAAGGCTATGATAATCTTGTTAAAATAGATAGATATCTTGATTCTAAATACTAATGAAATGGTAGAGATGATTTCCTTTATGGATTTTCAGTTGATACGTGAGGGATTTGAACCGATCAATCTTGTTACTTTCTAACATTTATATGTCTGTTTGAATTTACAATAGTTTTTACTAATCATAATCAGCAACTATCTGTTCATATATGACTTTTGATCTTGTCTAGATGGTTAATTCTAATGCTTCAATAAATTCATCTGTTTAATAGTTTTGTTTGAGTAGGAGGTCAAATTATACAATTTGGCGTTTGGATAGATGTTGTGTGGTTTAAGTATTTAGTTTTGCAAGGAGAATTGCAGTTTGCCGATATGTTCTTCTGTTCAATCTGTTCTCTAACGAGGTATTGATCACTTTTTCCATAGCTTTTTTGTTGAATAAGTTTTCAAGGAGGGGATTCTTAGTTTCTGAATAACTGTTGACTGAAAATTTGATAACTTTCGGTCCTCAAGTTGTAGTACTGACAAATAGTCTATGAGCACGATTCAGTAATCTGCTGCCATACTTTCTTTGACGGGAGAAATTTTAAATCTGCACATAATGAAAAGAATGGTAGTAGTGGTATATTGTCATCCAGATTAATAAATATTTCTTTCGAGCTCTTGTAAATTTCGTTTTTAGAAGTGATTGGAGATTAAAATTTCAACTTGCAATCCCCTGATTTCTGGGGAATTTGCTTCTGCAGTTAATTTATGTCATTTGTTTTCATTGATTGGACATTGTATGAGAAGTTTCTTGCTTAATAGTTTGCTGTTGAAGGTCGTGCTGTCTCTGCTTTCATATTCAGGTCAAGGTTATCTACAAGTTGGCATCACTTCTAAATAATGACTCCTCTGAGAAATTGTTTAATTTCTACTTATAGGATTTGTCAGATGTTCATCGTTTCAATTTTATTCACAGTACCCTGTATCTGGTATTATGAATCTGTGATGAAAAATTTGATCATCAAAGTCAAATGTTCTGGGTTCTGCCATATTTTTCTCTAGCATCTGTCAGCTATTGTAGTTTACATTTTAGTTATCGGTCGCATTTGCGCTTCGGATTGTTAGGAAGGGCAGACCTGGCCAGAACAATGCAAATCAAAGGCTTAGGTACTTGTAAAGCTGAACCTTCGACGTAAGTGAAAGGATTTGAAGCAAAACCAGTTTATATTAAGACAATTATGTGGATATCAGACATTTGTTTCTTAATAGTATGAAATGAACAAAACTACTGATCATCATAATTTTACATAATGTGAGGAGACGGACAATCACAAAGGCATTTCTCCACTGTCTGATATGATGACTATACTTTTGGGTTCTCCACTCTCTCTTCCTTCTCCTTCAATCTTGTGGGCGACATCCATCCCAGAAAGCACCTTTCCGAATACAACGTGGCGTCCATCCAACCTTTAAAGGACAAACAAAAGCTTTGGATGTGAGTTTGAGAAGCAAAACAACAATATGACATCTTTAAAAACATGCTACAAAAGCTTCAAGCAATGAAAGAACAAAATTACCAGTTAGTTATGACTGTCGTAATGAAGAACTGTGATCCATTCGTGTCTGACCCAGAATTTGCCATTGATAGTACTCCTGTTCTCAACGGATTAAAAGGAAAAAAGAAGAAGCAATTACTACAAAACGTTCTCAAAGAGATGTGCATAGGAGAAAAATCATTAAGGTACTCAAAGACTGCAACTTACCTGGTTTAGTGTGCTTGAGTTTAAAGTTCTCATCAGCAAACTTTTCCCCGTAAATTGACTCTCCGCCTCGCCCATCACCACGAGTAAAATCACCACCTTGGATCATGAAGTTGGGAATAATCCTATGAAATGAGCTCCCTTTGTAATATAGGGGTTTCTCACTCTTTCCCGTTCCTTTCTCCCCTGCAACGGGAGAGTTCAACATAAGAACATAAAACAGAATTAGTTCGCATATTAGCTTCCACGGTTTCTATGACATCTCCGTCAGCCACAAACTCATTTGATGGCTCTTTAATATCGGTAGGTCTAGCCTTAAGACCTTCACATCAGTTCATACAAACAAGTCATATTTAATACATCACAATTTCTTGAAGACATGGCTTGCTTACAATTTCTTCAATTTCCATCACAATTACATTTGCTTGGGTATCAATACAAATTTATTTCTCGCAAAGTCAAGAATTGCTACTGTCTTAAATCACACGAAGCATATGATTCTTTTATCATCCGCACTTTCTCTTAGAAAGACTCTAACATCCAAAAACTATTTCACCATATAATTTAAAGAATTTGAAAGAGGATTCAATATCAGTAGAAAAATATGTATAGATATAAGAGAAAGGAACAAAAGTTACTTGTCTACCAGTGCAAAGCGCTCGAAAGTTTTCTGCATAAGATACATGTATTAATCAGTAAGCGAACACTTCAAAGACTGACAAAAATCAATGAACACGAAAAAAAAAAAAACAGCATTCTCCATTGGAGCACCATACCTACAGTTTTAGGAACCGTCTTCCCGAAGAGGCCCATGACTATGCGACCTAAAACAAGAAACCATGAACATAATTCCTTTTAATTTCAAACAAGCAAAAAATAAACGACGAACTTATATCTAAATCTAGAGTCTTGCTACGTTACTAGTATAGTAACTTTTTTCATTTTTCGATACCTAGAGTTTGATTCGGAGGGGATATTAGAACTTAGAAGCCACTAACTACATTCAATTACTAGTGCTGTTTACATAATAAAGAAGACCCTCTCTTAAAAGATCCATTTTTGAAGATAAATTTGACTAAATCACTAATTCGAACAACCGAAAAATAAACCATGAACTTATATCTAAATCTAGAGTCTTACTAAGTTACTAGTATAGTAACTTTTTTCGATACCTAGAGAATGATTCAGAGGTGGGATATTAGAAACCACTAACTACATTCAATTACTAATGCTGTCTACATAATAAAGATCCATTTTTGAAAATGAATTTGACTAGATCATTGATTTTTTCATTTTGATAGGAAAGTAAGTCACTAATGAGATGATCCCTTCTTCAAATCCATACAAAAACACTTAAATGAAAAAATCAAAAGCCACATTAAGCATTTAGAGATGATAAGAAAAAAAGAACATACCAATGTGTTTTCCACCAACTTCAACATCAAAGTAAACTTTGTGGGTGACCATTTCCAAGTCCTCTAACTTCTCATCCTATAAAACAAAAACAAAAGTGAAATCAATTTCGTATATTTACTAATACACTTATAGAAATAATAATTATAGAAGAAAAATAACACATTTTTATGAATCTGAGATCAGCAAAAAGAGAATAAAAAGAAAAACCCACCTTAGTGAGATTACTATCAACAACTTTCTTCGCTGAAGAAACCCCAACATCGCTCAAACGATTCTAAACAACAAAAACACAAATACATGTAAATTTAAGCAAAAAAAGAAAAAAAAAAAGTTTTGGGGTATGTTGGATACCTGAATGAAAGCTAGGGTTCCAAAGAGAAGTATAATCCATAAAAGAGAGACTGAGATCAATCTGGTCGTGATGGGCATGTCTCTCTTTGTCACTGCTGTTCAGTTTTGGAGTTTCGAGGTTGTGATTGTTGAAGTTGGAGACTCTAGTCAGACCGGTAAGCGTTAATGTTCTGGTGGTGGTTGAGAGTTGAGACCTCCTTGTCATTTGGTGTTCTTCCCACTTGAGTTGTGACACGTGAATCATATATAATTTATTATTTTTACCAATTTTTGGGGTAAATATTAAAAACCTCCCATCACCTTTGAAATATTATTAGATGTATAGTTACAAATGATTTTATTTTAGAAACATCCCCTATGAACTAACACTGTTATCATTCCATTTGTGTTGACTGAGTTTGACCGTTAAAAAGTCAAATCTCCCCTCACCTTTGAAATATTATTGGATGTATAGTTACAAATGCTTTTATTTTAAAAACCTCTTCTATGGACTAACACCGTTATCATTCCGTTTGTGTTGACTGAATTTGACTATTATAAAGTCTAAAATGTCTCTATTTAAGCTTCAGTTGTATGAATTGACTATTATACCATCATATGTTTACCAAATAAAAATTAATAAAATGATACAAAAGGGGGGAATGTTAACTTGTAAAGGAGAAGTTATTTTACGGACAATTTTATCCCTAAAAATAACAAATTACAAATGAACCAAAAACATTGAAAATAAACCAGAATATGTATTTATTTATGTATTTATTTGTCTTTTTTTTTTAAAATTTTTTTATAAATCCAAGCAAATAATCATTTTCAATGTTTTTGGTTCATTTTTAATTTTGTTATTTTTAGGGGTAAAATTGTCCATAAAATAACTTTTCCCTTGCAAGTTAACATTCCCGCATTTTGTTTCATTTTATTAATTTATTTGATAAAAATATGAAGGTATAATAATCAATTCATACAATTGAAGCTTAAATAAGGATATTTTAGACTTTTTAATAGTCAAACTCAGTCAACACAAACGGAATGCTAACGGTGTTAGTTCATAAGGGAGGTTTCTAAAAAAAAAGCATTTGTAATTATACATCCAATAATAGTTCAAAGGTGAGGGGAGGTTTTTAATATTAACTTTTTATTTTTATTTATTTTTATTTATTTTTTATTTTTAATTTTTTTTAATGTTAACTTTTGTTTAGTCGAAATCGGGTTAATAATAATAAATTATTCTATTACTACCCTCTCTTAATAACACCAACGAGTCACAAGTTGGTAGATAGAAGCTTTGATCACCAACCATCTTTTAGTCATCGAAATAATCTCTCAAACTTTACAATTTCTCTATTTTAGACAAGGGATTTTTTTTCAAAACAAACACCAACATGCTAATCAATTTCTGGTTGAGTGGTTATGTGTTAATATAATGGGAGTAGCTATTCGAGTCGTGTCAGGTTTCGACAGATTTATGATATATTCTATGTGTTAGCTAGTTTCAAAAACAAATTGTTATTTGGTATAAAAAGGCCAACGATGTTGCTTCAAATCCTCCTGAATATCAGCCTTTTCTCTAGTCTTCTTACAATAATACAATATCTTCAACTAATTTTGGAAACCGAAAAAAAGAAAACAAAAAAAACAAAAAACAATCAAAACAAATCAACAAAACAAAATCAAGATCCAATCACCACCAACAAAGACAGTTTTGATGGAAAACCAGCCACCATTTTATTATTATTATTCATTGAGAGAGTTGAAATTATGTTTTAACAGGAGCTCGTGAATATATCATGTGGAGAAGCAGCAACAAATACCAGAACAGAGAGAACAAAACCGGCAACTATCACTACAAGATGTTCAAGTGTTTCAACAGGAAGTTCAAGATCAACGAGGCGGCTCCTCCCCTCGACGTCAAGCTTGCCTTCGTTGAGTGCACCAACCACGGTGATTACATGACGGCGGTGCAACTCCGACGCTTCCTGGTGCTCTACCAAGAAGAGAAGGATTGCTCGTTGAACCATGCAGAGATGATCATGGAGCAAGTTGTCCAACGTAGATATCCTGACAATAAATCTTACCATGGCAAGGGACTCACCATCAATGATTTTTTTCATTTTCTCATGTTTGATGATCTTAATCCTCCTATCAGAAATGAGGTCAGTATGTATGTTTTTTATTTCCAAACTAGCCAAGTCTGATCGTGTACGTAATTGTTTAGGTGTATGCCTCTAAACTTACATATTTATATGTCTAGATTATAGGTGACAATCTTACCGTATTTATGATTTTATATGTCTAGATAACAATATGAATTCATGGCATGAAATTTTGTGATATGATACAATTTGTTTGATTTACTAGCTTTTTGAGTTAGATATGTAATAATTTTGTTCAAATAATTATGATTATGAGAAAGGGATTTGGTTTTGACAAAGTTAAATAATGTGATTACAGATACATAATGATATGGATGCTCCACTGTCACATTATTACATATATACAGGCCACAATTCCTACCTAACTGGGAACCAACTAAGCAGTGATTGCAGTGAGGTCCCAATTGCAAAGGCTTTGCAAAATGGAGTGAGAGTCATTGAACTAGATGTATGGCCCAATTCCTCCAAAGATGACATTAATGTTCTTCATGGAGGGTATCAACTATTTCTCTCATTTCTCATCTTTCCATCAATGTCATTATTGTGTGTGTTAATCTCAATGCGAACATTTCAGGTGTTTTTTTCTTCTATCTGTATGTCAAAACTCAATCGTTAGATTACAATTGGGTTAAAAGTAAAACAGGTTTCAGTCTGTATCCGGTTAAAAGTAAAACAGGTTTAAGTCTCTTAAGTACGTCCGCTGGTTAAGAATTTAAGAACTAGATGAATGTAAGAATAGATGTGGAGTTCTTTGAGCAGAATCTATTTGTAGAAATACCTCATTTGAATGTGTAATTATAACTTATAAAACCAAAGTTTTTCTTCAATCACTACTGATAATACTTTGAATATAACCATACAGGACTCTGACCACTCCAATATCACTTATCAGATGTTTGAAAACCATAAAAGAATTTGCTTTTGTTGCTTCTGCCTATCCAGTTATTATAACTTTAGAAGATCATCTTACAGAAGAACTTCAGGCTAAAGTTGCAGAGGTCAGTTTGCAATTTCTTTTTTCTCAAATGGTTTAATTTACATTCTGATTTATTAAGCAATTCAGTTTTCAGTTTCTTCTTTGTGATGATCTCAGTTTATAATGCATGTAGATGATCACTGAAACATTCGGGTTAATGCTGTATATTCCTGAGTCCCAACGCTTACAGGAATTTCCTTCACCTGAATCCCTGAAATACCGAATAGTTATTTCAACCAAACCACCAAAAGAATACCTTGAAGAGAAGGACAAAGCTATTGAAGAAGAACCTGAATTAGAAACTGATGACAAGGTGAGCTGATCAGAAATGCAACTTCTAAACTCTTCATGGTTTTTGACTTCATAAGGTTTTTTTTAAGTTACTTCAAACTTATTCGTGGACATCTAACAGAGCGATGGTGATCAAGAATACGAAGACTATAGTGACAATTATATCAATTCTGGCGATTTAGCATCTGGATACCGGCGTCTAATCACAATTCATGCTGGGAAACCAAAGGGTAGCTTAAGGAAAGAACTAAGAGCTGTTAGTGATAAAGTTAGACGACTTAGTTTGAACGAATTGGAAATTGAGAGGGCTGCTGCATCTTATGGAGATGATCTTGTAAGGTACCAATCAAATTTATGATGTTTCAGAGGAACATGATAAATTTATGATGATCTTGTAAGGTACCAATCAAACTTGGTATTTGAAAATGATATGCTACTTTGCAGGTTTTCACAGAGGAACATTTTGAGGATATATCCGAAGGGAACCCGAGTTGATTCCTCGAATTTCAAGCCACTTGTAGCATGGATGCATGGAGCTCAGATGATTGCTTTCAATATGCAGGTTGGTTGGTTGTTCAAAGCTGGTGTGTTTAATCTAGATGAATCAAAACTGAATCTTTCTACTAACATTGTGAATTTCTCCACTAAAAAGGGATATGGAAAATCTTTGTGGTTGATGCAAGGGATGTTCAAAGCTAATGGAGGGTGTGGATATGTAAAGAAACCAGATTTTCTGCTGAAAAATGGTCCAGACAACGAAGTATTCGATTGTAAAAGAAATTTGCCAGTGAAAATGACATTGAAGGTGAGCATATTAGTTTGTTTTTCCTCAATCTGATACTCAACACATATCCTTGGTGAATTTTGTTCTCAAAACAATCTGTGTTAATTGCTATATTAGGTGAGAGTGTATATGGGGGATGGCTGGCGCTTGGATTTTAGCCACACACACTTTGATACCTATTCCCCACCAGACTTTTATACCAAGGTTTGTACAAAACTCGTAAACAATGAATTCGCTCTGTTGGTTTGAAAATGAGACCGAGATCATATGCTAATGATAAAGGTCACTTGTCGTGAAATTATTTAAAAACTAGTAGAGCGCAAACTAACAGAGAAGACTACTAGTGCTGATGCATTGTTGTGGCAGGTATTCATCGTTGGGGGTCCAGCTGATGACGCGAAGAAGAAAACAAAGATAATTACGGATGATTGGTGTCCGGTTTGGAATGAAGAATTCACATTTCCATTGACAGTTCCAGAACTGGCTATACTTGGGATTGAAGTAAGAGAACATGACATGTCTGATAAGGATGATTTTGGTGGGCAAACTTGGCTACCTGTCTCGGAGATAAAACCCGGAATCCGATCAATTCCTCTTAGTGATAAAAAAGGAAAAAAATTCAACAACGTAAGACTCCTCATGCGCTTTGAGTTTGTAGAAACTAATAAATAGTCCATAGAGCTTAATACCGTTACTTAGACCCCACCTTATCTGTAAGCTTCAGCTTTTGGGTTCAACGACTACTAAACCGGATTCACATTTATTAGTTGAAACTTGAAAGAGACAAATGAAAGCTGACGATGATGACGATGACGATGTTTTATGTTGATTTTGCTTTGTATCGAAGATAAATGGTAGAAAAGTTGGTACATCATGTATGTAAATGTAAAGGACAATGATAGATGAATAGAGAGGATAATGCTTGCTGGTCCACAACAAGCCCATTTTAATGTTAACAAATAATAGAGTTTCAGGTTGAATACCTCTTTCTTCACCTAATTTTCTTTATCGGTAGTTGTGTGCATTGATGAAAATGGACATATATGTTTCACATGTGTTTCACGTACGAGACCGATAATAAAATCTAAGCTATCAAACAAGGCCAAACAGTTATATAAAATCTAACATATTCCACACAAAATATAGACAAAAACAAGAGATCAAAACGGAGGGAGCAAAAAGACAAGGAGTGGTTTTTGTGGGATCTACTTGTATAGGGTTGCACATAGGGATGGGCGTTTCCCCATGAGGCCCCCATGGGGTTTTGGGGGTGGGGGGTGGGGGCAAACTTTGCCCCCAAACATATTTTGGGGGTGGGGGGGGAGGGGGAGGGGGTGGGGGTACCTCCCCCCAAACCCAAAACCAAAACCCCATTGGGGCCCCCAAAATAATATATATATTATTTTTATTTTTATTTATATATAAAAATTTTAAAAATTAAAACAAATTATAAATTATAATATTAAATTATTAAAATTAAATGTTATGGTTGTTCATTTATAAGGTGTAATTAACCCCCAAAATAATATATATATGTATTATGCAATTATTTTGGATTTTATATTGTATTTGTATTACTTTTAGGATTGAAAATTTAAAATTTAGAATTGAAAAGGAAATGAAATGGGGGAAATGGGTTTTGGGGGTGGGGGTGGGGGTGAGGGTGGGGGAACCTCCCCCCAAAACGTCCCCCCCCACTGGTCCCCCCAAATGGATTTTGGGGGAGGTGGTGGGGGGATGTTTGAGTAATGGGGGTGGGGGTGGGGGTGGGGGTGCCCTCCCCCACCCCATTGGGCCCCCACGCCCATCCCTAGTTGCACATGATGCATGAAACAGACTAGTTGAATCCAATTAATTAAAAGTAGATTTACAGATAAGATTAGCTAACAACATCTTAATGTTTGTCGTCCAAATCTCCAATTACATACATGATACATGCAGGAATGCTTTGGATTGACTTGTTTTTAATGATTTTTTTTTGGTCATGATTACCATAAACATATTAATAAAGATATCGTCAAAAATAATAATAATAATAATAATAAAAACGAATCGAAAGGTTGATTTGAGGTCGGATAAATTTGTATCATGTCTCATGATATACAGACATTTCACTCAAAGAATTTGTCTGATGTAAAAGTAGAACCAAACTAGTAAGAAATTTTTATTTTTATTTTTTATTTTTATAAAAAAAATAAATAAGAAATGTAAAAGCAACAAACTTCATTTTGTAGCTGTTTTATTTAGAGTAATATGTACTTTTTTTTATTTCTTGAATGTAGAGTCGTATGTACTTATGCCCAATGTTGTACCCTAACTTTGATATACACTTGTGAAGAGGACATTTTAAATTTTAATACCCTACATGTGATATGAGAAAATCTTGCATCCGCTCAATGGGTGCACGCCATGTGGCAAGAAGAATCAATCAAATGCGTTTTCCTTGTCCACATGGCATTCACCTATTGCCAAATGAGTTTTCTCCTCATTCGATACAGAGTCATAATCCTATCACATATTATTTGTATTTTAATATAACTAACAGTTAATGTCTTTATTCAAAATTTTATACTTAATAAGTATATCAACTTTTATTGAGTTGATTATGCAACTCTCGATCTTTAACAATGATATATACTCAAGTAACAAGTGGGAAAGACATTTTATTGATTGTGAGTAAGTTCACAAAAAAATTCTAACCTTATCGGAGCTATCCAGACGCGGGTTGATTTAGACATATCCTGATAGAACCTCATTTAACTGTAACTATTCATGAGTTTACCATGGTTGATCTAGATATTTCTCGGTATATAACATGATCAAAATCATCTCGATAATTGATCTAGGTCGATCTCGACATAACCTTATCGTTGTACATGATGGTCAATATAGACAAGGGGCCTGTTTGGGATGGATTTTCAGAGGTTTGGAAGCTCTTTTGAGACACAAAAGCCACTTTTAGGGCTGTTTGGGTAAAATACAAGAAGAGCTTCTTGGCCTTGGAAGGGCTTCTAGGAAGCCAAATGAACAGTTAAATGAAAAAAATTTATTGCCAATTTTACCCTTATTGGTATAAATAACAAACACATAATTCCAATTGTATCCATAAACCAATTCCAATTGAGAGAGCTCATCACCAGTCACCATCGATCTCTCATCTCTCTCGTCCAATATCATCTCTCTCACTTATTCAACAAAATTAAACCCATAAACCAAACATCTATATCTAAAACTTTTGAAAAAGATTACGACCAAATTCCATTAAGAACAATCTATGAATTTATTTATTTATTTTTTGAAAAAGATTTTTTTTTTTTATTCTTGTTAAGGGAAATATAATAGAAAAATATTAAATTCTTTAATATAATAAACTTTTATTAAAAAAAATACATATATATTAATTACTCAAATTAAAATACAAATGTCAAAATATTCCAACCAAACAAATTCTAAAGGGTAAAAATGTCAAATTATAGTTATAAACACTTTTAAAATGTTTCAACCAAACAGTCTCAAAAGCTATTTTTGATGCAAAAGCTATTTTGAAATTTACCATCCAAACGGAAATTGAGAAGATAGGGCTTTTACTTCTCTTCTTCTACTGACAAAAGCTAAAAGTAAAAGTTATCTCAAACGGGGCCAAGAACATTTTGATGATTGTTAAAATAATAAGTTTTACCGTCCAAAATCCAAATTAATTCCGATTCATACCTTTATTTATTATGACTTGATAACGCCAACTGTCCTTTTGGGGTCCCAGTCCGGCTCCAATCCATATTCTATCATCATCCTCTGTTTCTGGAAATTATCAAAACAAAAACAAAAACAAAACCAAATCCAAAAACCATCACAGACCAAAACACACAATTAAACCTGAATCCACCTCTCACCCAACAATCCCCATGTCCAAACAGACCTACAAAGTATGCTTCTGCTTCCAGCGTCGCTTCCACGTGACCGTCTCGGAGGCGCCTGCCGACATCAAGTCTCTCTTCCAGGAATATTCCGAGAACGGAATCATGACCGTTGATCATCTCCACCGGTTCTTGATTAATGTCCAAAAGGAACCCAACGCAACCAAAGAGGAAGCGCAAGCGATCATTGACAATTTGCATTTGAATATTTTCCATCGAAAGGCTCTCAATCTTGAAGGCTTCTTCAAGTACTTGTTTGGTGTCGGGAATCCTCCTCTCTCTCCTTCTCTCGTGGTAAATTCACTCTCATTTTTTCCTTTGCTTTTAAATGTTGAGTTTGTGAGCTGGGTTTTATGTTTAGTAGTGAAAAGTTTAGATTTTTTTTTTTTTTTTTTTTTTTTGTTTAATTGGGTTCACAGAGAAAAAAAAAAACTTGAAGCTTTATAGTTAAAGCAGCTGACTTTGTTTGTTGGGTACTTGGATTTGTGTTTGATTGCTTAGAAAATGAAAAGGGAAGAGATTTTTTTTTTTTGTTGTTGTTGTTGTTGCTGTTGTTGTTGTTGTTTTTGTGATTTTGATGTTTTTGCCAAAATCAGTGAAGCTCCAGTAAGCTGAGGTAACAGTTAATACAACCAAATTCCTTTGTTGATTTGATTTACTGGATTTTTTGCTTGGTTGCTGAGAAAAGTTGAATCGGCATCTAAAACTTCAGAGTTGCTGTTTTCTCAGTGATCTTGATAACGAAAGGAGGGGAAATAAGTTCAATTGATTGTGGCATGTGTCAGTCTTTGAAATGAATCATATTCTTGTATTTATTTGGCTAAACATTAAAGTCTGTATTTGTTTCCTGTTCTGTTAGTTTTTCAAGGGAAATGATAGTTTTCCTGTTATTTGGATTCAATCAAATTAAGGAAGCTGTGTGAGCTTACTCACATGCAGATTTCGTTTTCATGAGCAACATTTAGCTATAATACTTTTGTGGTAATGCAATTATAATCAATTAGTTTAAGTGTTCTCCATTTGCTTTATATAGATTAAAACTGACCAAGAAAGTTGAGAATTCATGCTGTGCTAATGCTTTTATTTACTTCCTTTCCTTGATTGATAGTCTGATTTCTTGTGAATCCATTTCTTTGTTTCAGGCTCACCATGATATGACTGCTCCATTGTCACATTATTTCATATTTACTGGCCACAATTCCTATCTAACTGGGAATCAGCTTAATAGTGACTGCAGCGATGCACCTATCATACAAGCACTGAAGAGAGGTGTTAGAGTAATCGAATTGGATATATGGCCAAATTCCAAGAAAGATAATGTGGATGTTCTTCATGGAGGGTATGGGGTTAATGTGCTGATAGTGGCATTCTAACATAAATGATAAATGTCAAGTGGTTCTGTATTTTATTGAATGAAGAGACCTAACATTTCATATAAAATCATACATCTATCAAGGCCTTTAGTGGTTTTGCCAACAAAATTGTTTTCCTTTTCACCATCAATTCAAATGTGACAAGGTTTTCTAAAGTTATAGAGGAACATTGATAAATTGGTTTTGTTTCTCATCAAGGGATTGGTTTCTTTGATGTAGGACATTGACGACTCCAGTGGAACTCATAAAATGTTTGAGGTCCATCAAGGAGCATGCCTTTGTGGTATCTGAATATCCAGTTGTTATAACCCTAGAAGACCACCTTACTCCAGATCTACAAGCTAAAGTTGCTGAGGTGAGACTATATATATTCTTTGGGGATTTACATTTCTTGTGGTCTTACAGTTTACATATCTTTTGTTCTTCTAGATGCTCATTCAAACATTTGGAGAAATCTTGTTTACTCCTGGCTCAGAGTGCTTAAAGGAATTCCCTTCCCCAGAATTTCTTAAGAAACGGATTATCATTTCAACCAAACCGCCCAAGGAATACCTTGAGTCCAAAAACATTAAGGAAAAGGAGAACGATGCCCAGAAAGGTAAGAGTTCATCTGATGAAGAAGCTTGGGGTAAAGAAGTTCCAAACCTTAAAGGCGTTACTGGTGCGCATGAAAAGGTTTGCATAGTTATTTGATGTAATTTTACAGTTCAAATCGTGTTATATTTTGTGCTCATAAACCATCTATTAGCAGGATGGTTTGGATGAAGAAAACAATTATGATGATGATCTTGATGAGAAGTCACAGCCCAATATAGCACCAGAGTATAAGAATTTAATTGCTATCCATGCTGGGAAGCCTAAAGGTGGTTTGACAGAATGTTTGAAGGTGGATCCTAATAACGTGAGACGTCTTAGCTTAAGTGAGCAACAGCTTGAAGACGCAGTAGGAACTTACGGAAAAGATATTGTCAGGTATTCAGAAAAGTTCTTAATGTCTTTGTTTCTTAGAGATGTAATTTCATCATTGTTTAAATGTCTACCTAATTGTGGCACAGAATTGGCATGTTTGCTGATTCAAAAACAACAATATAAAAGGGCCAATTTCTTGACTTTTTGCTTCTGCCAAGACAATATATTAGTAGTGGCTATTAGTAGCTTCCTACTGGGAAGGATTCACTGGAATTTGAGATACTTGATTGATTTTAAGTATGTCTCTTTTTTGGAAATATTAGATGGGGTACATCTAACCGTGTGTTCATTTTATTTCTCTAATGTTCTTCGATACAACTGTTTCATGTCTTCTAGTGTATCATGTTTTGACTATATAGTATATACTATACCTTATCTTGAGGCGCAATTTTTTTTTGACTTTCTGATGATTGGCCTACTATAGGTTTACCCAACGGAATATACTAAGGGTGTATCCAAAGGGTATACGCGTTGACTCGTCAAATTACAACCCACTAATTGGGTGGTCACATGGAGCTCAAATGGTTGCATTCAATATGCAGGTTCATTAATTTGATCTTTTATCCAGATTAGTTTAGACATTTTAGAACTTTCAGTGACCATTATATCAAGAATGCGGTTCCCTTTTACAGGGATATGGGAGATCTCTTTGGTTGATGCACGGAATGTTCAGAGCCAATGGTGGGTGTGGCTATGTTAAAAAACCGGATTTTCTGGTGAAGGCCGGTCCTCATAACGAAGTCTTTGATCCTAGTGTTAAGTTTCCAGTGAAAAAAACTTTGAAGGTGAATGCTTTATTGCCATGGCTTTCTATTATTCTTATTATTTTATATTTCCTTCAGGCATTTCAATGAAGCGCGTCTTTAATTTATAATTTTCATCTCGTTTACGTTGATAAATGACCTTTCTTCCATTTGACTGAGAAGGTGACTGTATATATGGGAGAAGGATGGTATTTCGATTTCCGTCACACTCATTTTGATGCATACTCCCCTCCGGACTTTTATACAAGGGTATGTTGATCTAATCTGCTACATTTTCATGCATATTAACATGCGAACCTAATATCCTAAGTTGACTTATGGCATAATCGTCCTTTCGATTATATGTTCTTCATCATCAGGAATCGAATTTGTTAATTTGTGTGTAGGTTGGGATTGCTGGAGTCCCAGCTGATACTATAATGAAGAAAACGAGGACACTAGAGGATAATTGGGTACCTGCTTGGAACGAGGAATTTGAGTTCCCATTAACTATTCCAGAACTTGCTCTGCTTCGGATTGAAGTTCACGAATATGACATGTCTGAAAAGGATGACTTTGGAGGCCAAACATGCTTACCTGTTTCGGAACTAAGAAGCGGGATACGTGCGGTTCCACTCCATGACCGCAAGGGAGAGAAGTACAGATCCGTAAAGCTCCTTATGCGCTTCGAATTCATATGACTTCATTGGCATTTTCCACGCTGAGGGAAAGAGATTGTACAAATTTGTGAAGCCAGCTTTGAATTTGTTTGCTGTTTTTGTGAGCTTGTGTCGTGTGTTTGTAATGTAATTAACGGTCATGATGATTCAAAATAACACTGCTCTGCAGTTTGTGCATTGCAGTTTTGTGTTGGAACCGGCAGGCAGACCTTTGTATAATGTTGTAGTATAAGTAATGTTATAGAATCTTATACTACTGATGTAAGGATGGAAGTTGCTTTGCTTTTGTGCAGTGATAAATAAATTTTTGCTGGCAGTTTCAAAAATCAGTCTTTTTAACTATGATAATAACTTGTCTGAAAATGAAAGTGTTCGACTTTTGGTCAACTTCTTCCGACCTAGGATAATAAGCATTATTCCGATCTAGAATAAGATGGGATAATAATCTAGTGAAAGTTATTCGATATGTTTGTTTTGAATAAGTGTCCATTCCATCCAATTTTTCAGTAAATCTAAGGTGAATCTGTAGTGTGTGATTTCGACTAATGAATCTATAATCGTCCGATTTCAATATCAACATGAAAAATAAAAATAACATTTCTAACGTGCATGTCACGTGACTTAAGAAAACTCTGTCAAAGTCTCAACACAACAAATCTAAAACAGCGAAGGTGCAAAACTCAGATTACTTGAAAATGTCGGATTCCGACACAGACTCCGACACCGGTCATGCCGAACCGTACCCGGACCTCTCGAGCTCCATATTCAGACCCTACTTGGAATCCACCAACCAATCGTCACTCTCCACCTCATCACCGGACCTTTCGAAGATCAAATCTTTCCTGACATCGTCCTCCTCCGGTGCTCTCTCGTGTCTCATCTGCCTCGAACGCATCCGACCCTCCGATCCGACGTGGCACTGCTCCTCCCTCTGCTACTCCCTCTTCCATCTCATCTGCATCCAGTCCTGGGCCCGCCAGGCCTCTGATCTCTCCGCAGCTCGCGCTGCTTCCCGCCTCCCCATCTCCGCCGACAAAGCCGCCGAGTGCTCCACCTGGAACTGCCCCAAATGCAGGTTTGAGTACTCAAAATCTCAACTTCCCAAGAAATATCTCTGCTTTTGCGGACAATTGGAAGATCCGTACAGTGAGGATCCGTGGATTTTGCCGCATTCGTGCGGCGAGGTCTGTAACAGATCGCTGAGTCACAATTGCGGACATTTTTGTTTACTGTTGTGTCATCCGGGTCCGTGCCCATCCTGTCCCAAGTTGGTTAAATGTTCATGTTTTTGTGGCAAGCTTGAAGATGTTCGTCGTTGCGGATTCAAAAACTTTTCTTGCAACAGAACCTGTTCGAAACCGTTGGATTGTAAGTCACATAAGTGTGTACAAATCTGCCACGACGGGCCCTGCCCGCCTTGTAAAGCGCGGGCCGTCTACAAGTGTCAATGTGGGAAGATTGAACAGGAGAGGGAGTGTTGTGAGAGGGATTTTCGATGTGAGAATCCTTGCAAGAGCGTGCTAGGGTGCGGAAAACATGTGTGCGAGAGAGGGTGTCATTTCGGAGAGTGTGGAGGGTGTCCTTTCCAGGGGAAGAGGACATGTCCCTGTGGGAAGAGGGTGTATGATGGAATGCCGTGTGATGTTGATGTGCCGCTCTGTGGCTCTACTTGTGATAAGATGTTGAGCTGTGGCCTGCATAGGTGCCCCGAAAGGTGCCACCGCGGATCCTGCATTGAGACTTGCAGGACTGTTATTAATAAGTTGTGCAAGTGCCGGAGCTTGAAGAAAGAGGTACATGAATTCATATACTGCATTGGTTCCTTTCTATGTATTGATGATTGTATTGGCTAGATGGATCATTTATGCTGTTAAGTTGGAAATACGACTGCTTTAATTGAATCTTAGAGTTGGTTTCTTGCTGTATATGAATGATCGAATTGTTGAATGGATCATTTTTGTGTCGTTAAATTTGAAGTGGGAATTCATTAATTAATTTAAAGTGGTGCTGTAATTATTTCATTGTTTTGTGGGTAGTGTAATTTCAACATTGGAATGCCTTAACTGAATCTGGTTTAGGTTCCTTGCTGTCAAGATTTGGCGTGTGAAAGGAAATGTCAAAAAGTGAGGGATTGTGGGCGGCATGCTTGTAAGCGTCGTTGCTGTGATGGGGATTGCCCCCCCTGTTCAGAGGTGTGTGTTGCAATATTAGCTTTCAATTTATTTTATCTTTTGAATCATATGTAAATATGTTACTGAGTTTTTGAGATATCAGATTTGCGGCAAGAGGCTTCGGTGTAAGAACCACAAATGTCCATCCCCATGCCATCGGTATGTCACCTGTCATATGTTACTTATTTATTTATTTTTCATTTTTTTGGATACCCTGAAATTCTTCAACCATTCTTTGTTCTTTGGTCTCTAAACTGGGGACTATTGCCTGGCCGTACAACCTTGGAGAGGAGGCCTTTTGGGTCTCAACCCACCCCTTGGGATTATCTATCATATTTTACTCGTGCCATTATTTTGTGCATAAGATTGACTTTTGGTCTATTTGGTGAAGAAAATTAAAATAAAGCAGAAAGCAATGGAGTTCTATAATATTCATTATATGTTCAAAACTCTTGGTTTGGGTTCTTAGACTGAAGTACACATTCCCACAAAATTGTCATTTCAGCAATTTCTGACATTGAATTATTTATCTAGGAAAGAAGGAGTTTTGCAAAGCAAATTATACGCGATTATTAGCACTTTAAGATTAGGAAGTTTACTTATTCAACAAGGTTTATTATTATTATTATTTTGTTGCAAAGACTTGAAATTTAGCTTAGGATTTCTCCTTCGAATGATTTTATTTCTAACATTCTTAATTATTTTTATGGAGTATATATGATAATATTCACTATTCTTCTTTCAGAGGTCCCTGTGCTCCCTGCCCTTTGATGGTAACTATTTCATGTGCCTGTGGGGAAACACACTTTGAGGTGAGATTTTGGTTAGAGGGTTGTTTTGTGTATGCTTGATTTTTTGTCTCTTAAATTTTATTGTTGAATATTTTGTTATGAAATTTGTGTTAGGTTCCCTGTGGTACTGAGATGGATCAAAAGCCTCCCAGATGTCGAAAATTGTGCCATATAACTCCTTTATGTAGGCATGCATCCATTACCAAGGTACCATCTAGTTTATATTTTCAAATGGAGCTACGTCTTACAACCAATTCATTGAAGTGCTTGATGATAGTGCAATAACATAACAACTCTCTAAATGGGGAAGCATGCTTGGATTTTGAAACTTTTATGATTTCTTCTCCGGTTCTTGTAATATCTATGTATTTTAACTTGCAAATGCAGTAATGATAGTTATCTAAATGAAAATATGAGTCTTTCTGGACTGTTGTTGAATAGGTAGTTTAGATAGTAAATGGCAGAGTCCTGATTTTCAATCTGTGCGTTTTTTCAAATCTTTAAATTTCTATGTGTATTTTTGGAAAAATTTATATCTTTTTGGTCCGTTACTCTTTGTAGAGGTCAGAAATATTTCAATAGTTATAAGTTATTCATAGATAACAGCAGATTTTGCTATAAGATGTTTCTCAATCTGATGTTTGTGTATTTTTTTTTCTCAGCCTCATAAATGCCATTATGGAGCTTGCCCTCCATGCCGGCTAATTTGTGAAGAAGAATTTACATGTGGTCATAATTGTAAATTAAGGTTTGCCAAACTCTTCATTTATAAGTCTTTTTAAAGATTAATTGGACTGAAATTTCATATTATTTTGTCCTTGGTGGTTATATTTGCTTCCTTTTTTTTTATCTTCAAGGTGCCATGGCCCTAGACCTCCCCCTAATCCAGAATTCACGTTAAAACCAAAGAAAAAAAAATCAAATCATCCGAGTGAACTTACTCCCGGTTCTCCATGCCCTGCTTGCCCTGAGCTTGTTTGGAGGTCATGTGTTGGTCAGCACATTGGTGCCGAAAGGATGGTCAGTTTTCTTTAGTTCATTGCAAGTAGTATATTAACAGTCAATTTTTATGAATTGTCTATTGATTGTTACAAAATCATTTGCTTCATTTTTATAGATGGTTTGCTCAGATAGAACACAATTTTCCTGTGACAATTTGTGTGGAAATCCTATTTCTTGTGGTAATCACTATTGTACGAAAACTTGCCATGCCTTTAAGAGCCGATCTTCATCATCAGTTGAAGAGAGAAGCAAAGAATCTTGTGAAGCTTGCAACCTTCCTTGCCAAAAGGTGTTAATTTTTTTTTTTTTTTTCACACCACTCTGTTCTTTTCTTTTTTACTCATCTATTACATGCTCAAAAAATCACACTAAGTGCTCTTGTTCTAGTTTTCTGCAATTCATGAATTGTCTCATCAGTCATCTCTTTTACTGTTTGTTCAGGAGAGGATGCCTGCTTGTCCACATCCCTGCCCCAAGCGATGTCATCCGGGAGAATGTTCCCCTTGCAAAGTGCTTATAAAACGATCTTGTCATTGTGGTGCAATGGTGCACGTTTTTGAGTGCATATATTACAATACCTTGCCTGAAAAGGAGCAAATAACTGTTCGCTCGTGTGGGGGACCCTGTCATAGGTAATCTATAGATTTCACTCTTATTTTCAAATCATATTTGTTCTACTTTATTTCATCAAAGTCTTATTCCGATTATTTATAGCGTTTGTTATTATTTTTCTTTTTATCTTTCCCCTTATATTCTCAATCAAAGGTTTTAATATGGTTTTGAATGGCTTGCTTACTGTGTGCTGCTGCAATGAAACCTTGTAATGCAGAAAGTTACCCAACTGTACACATCTATGCCCAGAGATATGCCATCTTGGTCAATGTCCATCGCCTGAAAAGTGCTGCAAAAAGGTGATGCTTCTTAACAAATGAACGAATTCATCATCTCAATGATAATAAATCTGATGAAGTAATAATACTTGTCTCTGTTGTTGGAGAATATATATGCCATATTAATTTGTGTTACCATATCTCCTCTTTCTTTTCCAGGTTACCGTTCGTTGTGGATGCCAAACTTTGAAGAAGGAATGGATATGTCAAGATGTTCAAGCAGCCTATCGGAAAACTGGTTGTGATCCGAAAGATACATCTAAAAATCAGTTTGGACTTGGACTTCTGCCTTGCAATTCTGATTGCAAGAGTAAGATACAGGTTGTTCATGCAGAGTTACAGGCCCGCAAACCTAAAATTTCAGAGGTAACTTGTGATACATAGGATCAATAATCTGTAATCAAACCTGGTCATACTAAAAACCTGCATTGTTCATTTTGAAGTCATTTTTTGTTTACAAGCGATTGATTATGCATAATTTTGGCCTTTTGCAGGAAAAAGAGAAGCATGTACCGAAGCGCAAGAAAAGACGTGAACGTGTTCAAGAAGTGAAGCAAGTCTCAAGACTACAGGTATATGTCATTGTCTCTCAATAAACTTAAACTCAAGCAGTTCCAACTGCCTCGATCTTTTGCATTAACAGCGATTATCTCTTTGAACAGAAAATTATCACAACCGTGAATTGGCTGTTTCTATATGTCGCCCTTCTGGTAGCTATAATCGCAACGTCATATTATGGCTATAAAGGTCTCATGAAGCTCTCTGATTGGATGAATGAAGTCGAAGAACAAAGACAAAGTAAACGATACCCGCGAATCTAATAATATTTCAGCTTGATTTTATTTTCAGTCATGTCCAAGGAAGTAGATATTCATGAGGTTAGGCATTATACTACAACTGGCATTTATAATTTTCCCATATAGGCATATAGCCATGGCTGATGGCCCCAAGAAAATTTTTGGATTTTTTTTCTTTTTCTCCAAGTCTTGTACATTTCTTTTTCTCAGTGGATGTTAATATAGTACCATTCACTTATTGGTTTTTCTTTTGAATTTAAATAAAAGAGTGGTAAGATAGTAATTAAATAGAAGTTTGAACCGATTTATATAAATGGCTTCCAAAAAGTAGACAAATACACTTTGTATTTTGTATTTTGTATTTTGTATAATTATACAAGAATAAAATAGTAATATATGCACCCTTTAAAATTCTGAGGTGGCCCATAAATGTAAATAATGATGATACTCTCTGTATTTTGTATTTATGGGCACTACTGTTCTCTATGGGCCAACCCGAAACTCTCCGGTAGAGTCGGGTTGTCAGCAGCAAATAACATAGAATAACCCCAAACTTCATATCGGGTCGAGTCGAGTTATAAATCGAACTCAACAAACCGACCCGAATTACAAACGAAGTATAATATAAAAAATGATTCATTGAAAAACTAGAAGTTACTCTGTCTCTCTCTCTCATACACTCATTTAGAGTCATCGCTCTGCTCTGCTCTCTCTCTCTGGTTTCTTCTCGTCTTCTCTTCTCAGTCTTCTATCTCATTCACAGCAATCTCAGCATCTCTTTAGAAAGGTCTTGTATTCCTTTAAATACCAGGTATTTTCCTACTCTCTTTACTCTTATTTCTCTTTATTTTTCACGAAATATATTGTATTTATCACGATCAAAAAAATTGATTTGTCACGTTGTTTTTCTTTTCAAGATTTTTTTTTTTTTTTTTCACGATTTTTGTTGCGAAAATAAATTATTTCTTCGAAAATTTATTACAAAGCAACTTATTTGTCACGAAAATGGATTTTTTTCGTGACAAATCAAAGATTTTTTTTTACTATTTCGTTACAAATCTTTAAAAAAAAAAAAAAAATTGTCACGAACTTTACTTTTTACGTGACAAATGAATTATTTTTCTATTTTTCACTATTTTAAATTATTTTTAACGCTTTTTATTTTTTTTTTCGCTGAGTTGTCACGAAAATCGATTCCGAGGATTTGTCACGAAGTTTAATCTTTTACGTGACAAATGAATAATTTAGGGATTTGTCACGAAGGTTTTTTTTTTTTTTTTTTTTTTAACGTGACAAATGAATCTTGAAAATAATTTTTTTTTTTTTTAATGTTTTAAATTATTTTTAACGCTTTTTATTTTTTTTCACTGAACATTTCGTGACAAATAAATCATGATTTATCACGAATAAATCATGGATTTGTCACGATTATAAAGATTTGTCACGAACTTTAATATTTTTCGTGACAATTGAATTATGTTGTCTTGAAATTCGAAAATAATTATTTTTTATTTTTAAATATTTTTATTTATATTAACGTTTTTTTTTTTTTTTTTTTCTGATTTGTAAATTTTACTGTATCGTGACAAATCATCATTTTGATTTGTCACGAAAACTGAAACGATTTGTCACGTAAACTGTTTTTTTCGTGACAAATTCTGTGATTGTCTCGAAAATAATTATTAAACAATTTGTCACGAAAACTGAAACGATTTGTCACGAAAAAAAAATAAATTCGTGACAAATCCCTTGATTGTCACGATTTGTCGAGAACTTTAATTTTTTCGTGACAAATGAATTATTTTTAAATTTTCAGTGTTTATGTCTTGAAAATAATTATTTTAAATTATTTTTAACGCCCTTTATTTTTTTTTTCACTGAACATTTCGTGTCAAATAAATTATAGATTTGTCACGAATAAATCATGGATTTGTCACGATTATAAAGATTTGTCATGAAGTTTAATTTTTGTCACGAATGGGTTTGTCACGAAGTTTAATTTTTTTCCGTGACAATTGAATTATATTGTCTTGAAATTTGAAAATAATTACTTTTTATTTTTATTAACGTTATTTTTTTTATTTTTTCGGATTTGTCACGAAATTTTACTGTATCGTGACAAATCATCACGAAAACTGAAACGATTTGTCACATAAACTGTTTTTTTCGTGACAAATTCTGTGATTGTCTCGAAAATAATTATTAAACAATTTGTCACGAAAACTGAAACGATTTGTCACGAAAACTGTTTTTTTTTTGGTGACAAATTCTTTGATTGTCACGATTTGTCGAGAACTTTAATTTTTTCGTGACAAATGAATTATTTTTAAATTTTCAGTGTTTTAAATTAATTTTAACTGTTTTTATATTTATTTTTCTCTAATGTCGTGACAAATAAATCATGGATTTGTCACAAACTTTAAGAATTTGTCATGAACTTTCATTTTTTTTTCGTGACAAATGAATTATTTTATCTCGAATTTTTTTTTTCACTATTCTAAATTCTTTTTAACGTTATTTATTTGATTTGTCACGAAAACTGATTTTTTCGGGACAAATCCTGTGATTGTCACGAACTTTAATTTCTCAAGACAAATGAGTTATTGTCTCGAAAATAATTATTTTTAAATTTTTCACTGTTTTATAGTAATTTTAACATTTTTTAAACTTATTTTTCACTTTTTTGTCACGATTTTTTACCATTTCATTTTCGTTTTTTTTATATGTTGGTATGTTAATTAATTAAATGCCCCCGAAATTCATTTAATTATTAATATAAGGCTTATGTTTGTTAAATCTAATTGCAACTTTTGTCTCATAAAACACGTGTTAAATATCATAGAAACTTGTTTATATATAAGAGCAACTTTTTATGTCAAGTAAGGTTGTTTCAATTTTGGATGGGTTCTCCTGCCCCCTAGCTACCAAGAATTTGTGTGTTTGTGCTTGGAACATTTAAGTTATATTTGCTGTTAAGTTATTGTATTCAAAATCCTTGATACAAACTACTCCTGAGTTCTGAATTTGGAATTAGAACAGATATTGTATTATTTTGATTGCTTCTGTGATATTACAATTGTTTTAGAGAGTAGTCTTTAAGTGATAACTTTTTTAAATTTGCAGCGGGACAAGGAAGACATGGCCGAACTCGTTAGAAATTGGCCAATTGAGTTTAAAGAATACTATATCCAAATTCAAGCTCTTCCTTCAATTCACAGGTAACTTGGAATATTGTTGCTGTTGCCTGCACTTTTCTTGTTTACGTTATACTACTGGTTATTTATGTTGAGTGTAAGCATTCTGGAAATGGTTATTCTTTTTCCATTTCTTAATCTTATCATGTTTAATATTGTTGACTGCTGATGTCTGATGCCATCGATGGTTCATATGCCTTATGCCTTTCAATTTTTATGATAAGAGAGGGGCTTTTTATGCACTCAAATGAGTCTTTGACACTTATAGCTTCTATCCCTTTTATAATGGAATGATGATTGAGGGTCCTTTGATTTTGTTGATGTTCTGTATCATAATGTTTTTATTAAGAATCTTTTCAGCTTATGTTTAGACCATGCATATTGGATTACATGTTTTAAGCCATGCATATGAAGGAGCTAGAAGCTGCTTTGAGGTTTTGCTGATCCATTCCAAAGCTTCTTCTTTTGAGGTGGTATATGGAAAATTAAGCCTGGCATCTAATCCAGGGTCTTTGTCGTCGAGGTGGATGTATCAACTCGGCATGTTTAGAATTGGCGACGGATTCTCTCAATTGCCTGTTTAAATGTTTAATTTAACAGTTTGTATGAAGGAAACTAATTAGTGGCCGGTAACATAAACTGCGTTTCTTGCTGCTCTTTGCTGCTGCTGCCATTATTATCTTAGATTGGATGCCCAGGTTTTCTTGACTTAAGCTCGTCTGATTTTGTATTAGCAATGTTTCCCATGCAAAAGTTTGCAATTACGAATCATAGACTTGGGCTCGATTGATCCTGTCAGACCGTAGATTGGTCGAAATTTTGTCGGAATTCATCTGGGTTCCTGGTTGAGAAACCAAATATTGTTGGATTCAACTAATGGAACCTTTCTCATGTCAGCTGATCATGTTATATGACTCATAACAAAGCCTGTTTGTATATGGCAGAAAAGAGCTGCTTCTATTTTTTTGTCTGTATATTCCAAGAGGTTACCATTGTTGTTGACTTGTTTCATTATCTCCTACTTTTTGGCCCTTTTTTTTTTCTCTGTTCTTAAAGAAATAAGAAAACCATCAATGACTTAATTATGTAAAAATGACAACGTTTTATGCTTAATATTAGGCAAAGCAGAGTTAATTGGTGCTTGTGTTCCTTTCTCTATTTTTTTTAATTTTTTTTATTTTTTTTCTATTTTTAATTTGACTCACACGCTCACTGCTAGAATAAAAAAGAGACTTTTTAATAATAATCTCTCATTTTCTAAAATTGGTTTAACCTCTCTCTCAAACAAATTGGTTTTTAAACAAGGGGTATGACTCGAATTTACAACATGTTAGATGTAGGTGTGATGGGCTTATTATTGAGTCAACCTAATCTTATCCGTGTTCATCTAATTTATAGTTTATCAACTTTATATTATCATAAAAAAAAAATATAAAAAAAAAACTTTATATTCTCATATTTGGCTCAATCTTTTTTTCAATAATGATAAATAAATAAATAAATAAATAAAACTTAGTCTTCCTCCTTCAAACCACTTTTTCAATAATGATAAATAAATAAATAAATCAAACCTTGTCTTCCTCCTTCAAACCAGGTATGTTTTGTGATTTACATAAATTTGAAAATTGTATTTTATTTTCTTTTATTAACGTATTTATTTAAAATATATATTTTGTAGGGAAATGCTCACTATGTGCATCTTCATTTTCCAATTTATCAAAAATTTCTTCGTACTGTCTATTTACATTAAAAATTTTAAATGTTGGGTCCTAGTGTTGAATACTGTTACGTCTCTGTACACATAACAACATATATGACTCAATGACTGTATGACAGATTGACATATATTGTTTCTATACTAGGCTATATATATATATATATAGAAACAATATCTGATATACATAAAAAAAATTAAGAAAATAGATGGAATGTACATAAAAACAATATATATATACAGTATATATATATATATATATATATATATATATGGTCTTTCTATTGTCAGTTCGTCCTGACAATAAATATATCAGGATGAAGAATGTGGACCATAGATTATGGAGAAGTTTTGACAAGTGTATACACTTTGAATCAAAATATATAATTCCAGTGCTTCGTCCTATATATTTATTGTCAAGACGAATTGACAATAAATATATAAATAAAGAAAATAGATGGAATGTACATAAAAACAATATCTGGCTATGAACTATAGGTAGATTGAAATTGCCAAGAGTTTCCTAAATTGCTGGCACGGATTTTCATGCCTTAAAATTACACTTATCCTCTTATATATATAAATAGAACTCAATTTCTACAATATTAATGCAAGATCAAACCAGATTAACAATGGAGAATACTTGTTCCACCGTTGCTCTCTTTACATTCCTTTTGATTATAGGTTCCTCTCTCTCTCTCTCATATATATATATATATATATATATATATATATATATATATATATATATCGATTTCAATTTTCACTGCCACAAATGCTTAACAATTATTATATGTGTATATATGTTTTCTTAATGAGCTTAAAACAAACTGATTTAACATTCTGTTTTTATTGGCAGGCCTATCATTCTCAACAGGGATGAGACTTGAACCAAATAAAAAACAATCGACTGTTGCAGTTGAACCCATACCATGTGCACGTGATATTGATTGCGCAATCAATTGTCCATCACATCAGGGCTTTTGTAACGATAAAACCAAAACCTGTGATTGCTTCTAATGCTTCAAAATTGTTTTTTCAAATTAAATCAATAAATGTAGCAAATTAAATCAATAAATTTTAGTTATAACCATTTAGCCTCCAAATAAAGAGCTCCGTTCATCTTCGACGCAATCACAAGATACTATGGTACTATGATTTTGTAATTCATATTTTCCCATTCATGGTTATTCATAGTTTATTCTTGAATATCCAGAAGCATAGTGGATTATTAAATAATCGAAATTGATTTGCTTTATAAAAAGAAGGAATAATAAAAGAAAGACATCTTCATGCAATAAGTATCTAGCCCATATTTATACAAATTAAAGGAGATATCAATATCGTATGTTATAAAAAAAAAAAAAAAAAATACCCATCAACCGTTTTGTTATAGAAATTAGAAAACAATTCCAAGTATTTTGCTGGACCAAGAGAAATATATGGGTTCATTATTGATGGTGTTTGTATTGTACTTGTTAATGGTCAAAGATTTTCACATATATGGGGTGGTTGGTACTTGTTTTGTATTCTTGTGAAAGGGTAATTCTGTCATGTACTTCATAAATATTGAAAGGGTAATTCGGTAATTCTTGTGATCTTATTTTCAATATTTGATTCGGTCAACTAGCTAGGTTTTCATTTTTGAATTCAAAGATTTTGATCTAGGTAGCACGGATACGGATACGGCACGATACGGGGATACGGCAAATCTTCAAAAACTAGGATACGGATACGGCAAGATACGTCAATTAAAATAATATATATTTATATTTAAAAAAAATATTTAAAAACATATTTGATAATTCATTCAAAATCAAAACATATTCATAATCCAAATAAAACATGTCACATAACTACATAACATAACTAGATTTTCTATTATCAGTTTGTCCTGACAATAAATATATCAGAACGAATAATGTGAACTACTAGATTTACATATTTTGACTCAAAGTGTATGCACTTGTCAAAACTTCTTTATAATCTGTGGTCAACATTCTTCGTCCTGATATATTTATTGTCAGGATGAACTGACAATAAAAAAACTGATAATACAACTACATAAGTCATAATAATCTAACATATTACAGGATCCAAATAAAACATGTTACATAAGTCGAACATATTACAAAATCCAAATAAACCATATGTCACATAAACCATAATATATTATAAAATCCAAATAATACATTAAAAAAAAAAACTCATAAAACATATTTTAAATTCCTAATTAACTTCATTGTCATCATTCACATTGTTAGATGATCTAAATAATTAGGCATCTAACTCTGGTTCATCAAGAGAAATGTTTACAATCTCAAGTATCCCGGCATTCTCCATGTCAATGGAATCAAAGATAAAATTTCCTTACAATATCGTTTTGACCCCTAATATTTTAAAATTATAATTTGACCCCGTTTTATACTAAAATAATTATAATATTGCCCCAAACGTATCCTCCAAGTATCCTCTAAGTATCCGCCAAGTATCCGCCAGTCAAACTTGTGAAAAAGTCAACGGATACGCCATTTGGCGTATCGGATACGTATCCTGGAGTATTCGGGGAGTATCCGAACTGGATACGAGTTCGATACGAGTTACCTCCACCAAATGGAGTATCCATGCTTCCTTGATTTTGATTCTGGTTTATGATTTTCTCACATCATCAATATCTTTTATACATTTTAACTTTCAAATTTCAATCTTGGACAAAACACACAACTTTTTGACTCATTTTCATAAAAATTCGTATTTATATTGAAGACTCTCATAACCAAAGTTTTTACACTGAAGACCCACAATATAACGTATACAACTTTTAATAATATATATATATATATATATATATATATATATATATATATATATATATATATATATATAATAATAATAATAAATCGGAGATATATCAAAATCCGTCTATATTTTTTTATTTTTTTTTAATGAAAGGCATTTCAATCAAAATGGTTTTTCACATGGTTAATATTCAATTACAAATGAAGAATAAATGAATCTCGTTGTTTTAATTAAATTATAAGGTAGTGTTAATCTGTGTCCTAAGGGCACAAGGTAACAACTAAAAATTTACTCTGTCCTAGGGCACAAATTAATACTACCCTAAATTATAAATATTTTTAGTATAATAAATAATAGAAGAAGATGATTATGTTAACTTGTAATGCACTTTATTATGATATATTGATATGATTGGAAATTGCATTGTGACAGTAAATTATCATTTCCATACATTAATCTATCTACAATCTACATGCTACTAATCTATATGAAGACAAAACAATTAAAATCTTGGGGGTACGTACTTTGATAATACTAATAATAATTATGAAGATTGAGAAAAGTAAAGCAAAGATTGGAATTCTAGACAAACAAACACACTGCCCATCTCTCTGTCTCACTTCATTTTTTAGGTTACATTCTTACATATACTTAATTAATACCTCCAGTCCTCCAACAACTTTAAAGAGAAAATGGCAGTTGGTATGCATGCATTTGATGCCTCCAGCAGCTTTGACCACCTCGATATGATTTTCGATTCAAATCTCCTATCAAAAAATAGTATTCGGCTTTATATCTAACCAACCAAATTAGACCATATGTACAGGCTTTAAAAAATAATAATTAAATATAAATAATTATATACATATGGTCCAATTTGATTGTTTAGACATAATTTGGAACACTATTTTTTGACAGGATGATTTTTGCTCTCCAACTACTCCCATACCAACTTTATTAATACTACCATAGTGCAAAACGATTCACTTAACTGACTATATAAACATCAACCCTAAAGCAGCTTCAACTTCAAAATCTCCTTCTCTCTCCTTCAAAACTCCTCTTCACTTTACAAAATTTCTTTGAATCTCTCTCAAAAGAGCGATTCTTCTAATCTCATCTCATCTTCTCTCTTATCTTTCACTGTTTTCTTTCGCATTTCTCTCACGAATTCTCATCTAGAAAACAAAACAAACCCTCAAATTTACTCTTGTCTCTTTATTCTCTATGGGGACAAAGAAGAAAAGAAAAAGGTTTTTGAAAATTGTTTCACTTGGTTTTTTATTTATTTATTTATTTTGTTTTGTCCTTACTCTTGATATATTTGTGTGTTTGTTTTTTAGAAAAATCAACTTACTCAGGTTTGTTTTCGGGTTGGAAGGTGTTGGAAAAAAGGTATTCACTTTCATCTAACAAATATATACTGTGAATGTTCATCATGGTTATGTTTTTCAATTTGGATACAATATTCAATGAATGATATAATAAAAGTTTATAATTAATATCATTAAAAATGTTGAATAAATGTTAATAGATAGGAGTTGCAGGTTGTTCACTTCAATTATGCTAATGGTGGTGCCACCCGGAGTTGTACGATGGTTGGGATGGCGACTTTGAGGCATCTCAAGTTGTCATCCAAAACATCATAGAAGGCTTGGGTTTCGTAGCGGAGGAGATTGATTACGAGGAGGAATCTCTGTACATGGACGAGTTGAAGGATGTTGAGGAAATTCTGGAGTGTGGGATGGAGAAATCTCTGAAGAAGATAATGGTTGAATCTCTGTACTAGTTAATTGAGATCACAATGGTGTTTGATGTTCATTATCTCCTTCAAATGCTGTCTTTTCGGCTTCTTAAAAAATGTTTAAAAATCCCAAGCTTATATAGAGAGTTGGATACACTTCACAAAAAAATTGAATGGGTATTTTTTTCTGGTAGACCCTTTTTTTAGGCTGCAAGTTATGTCAGTTCAACTTTATTAAGCAACGATTCTTTGGATTTGCTTTAAAGTTTATCTGTATAGGAAAGAAAAAATATGTAATTGTAATAAACTCATTTTATTGGATTATCAGTGACGGCGGCCTTGCTCAAATAACTGAAAGGCGGCGGTAACACCGGTCTCTTATCAGTGAAGGCTGTACAACATCGTTTCTACTCCTTCCTCGATAAACCGGAGCAATATGAGAACTTGTCGAGCCACGAAATTCAGGACATTTCAGAATTTCACCCATTGGTTTTTAAATCTATTCTTCATGTATTTACTAGCAAAAACAAGGAAGATAGGAAGCACTGCATGATCATAACAAAGAATTCTCCAAAACTTAAATTGAGGAAGAAGATAATTGATAAATACATCAGAATACTATCTAAAGTGGTTGGAAGCGAGGATGAAGCAAAAAAGGAATTTTTTTTTCCTGTTTCAACTAGATACTTTTAAACAATCTAAAGTGGTTTATGATCTTTAAAAAAAGTTAATTGAATTTCATTTTTCAGTTGCCCCATTTCGATAGCAATTGTAAAAAGTCTGTTTGTAACAGCCATAGCCATACATGCTATTACTTTATTTTTTTTTATTTGAATTTGATAAAGGCACTTATCGAGCCTCCCATTTATAGAGTGGTAGAGGAATCTCATCATATGTCAAGAATTAGACGGCATGCACAATTCTAATTACTAGTTCTCTATGCGTCAGCTTTTGATTTTTTGATTTTTTGTTTCGTCAATGGATTTGTCACTGAAATATTTATATTTGTCAGGATAGATTTGATATGTCAAATCATCTTTTATTATTCCAAATATACCCCTACATGAGTCCACCGGTTCCAAACAAACCTTCGCATTATATTTAATATAATTGGTCTTCTATATCTTTCCCAGAAAATTTATGTTACAATAACCTTTATTTAGGTTATTTAGGTGCAGTACTCATGAATAAGAAGAATATTAAAAAAAACAGTAATGCTACACATCCCACCTAAAATCCCACATTTTTCATCCCACTACATGTGGCATGTGAGGTGTCAAATTGTGAGTGGATACATGGGGTAGGTGTTATTAATGTGTATCCACTCACAATTTGACACCTCACATGCCACATGTAGTGGGATGAAAAATATGGGATTTTAGGTGGGATGTTTAGCATTATTGTAAAAAAAAATACTGTGAATGTTCATCATGGTTATGTTTTTCAATTTGGATTCAATATTCAATGAATGATATTAATAAAAGTTTATAATTAATATCATTAAAAATGTTGAATAAATGTTAAGAACACTTTTGCTCACCCCCTTCAAGGAAGGTAACCATTACCTCCACTTAAATGGATGACATGTGTCCATAGAGGGGTAAATTTTTAGACAATTTTACCCCTCCATAGATACATGTCATGTGTTTGGAAGTGGGGTAATGCTTACCCCCCTCGAAAGGGGGTGAGCAAAAATGGACTCATAAATGTTAATAGATAGGAGTTGCAGGTTAAATTGAATGGATATTTTTTTACTGGTAGACCCTTTTTTTTTTTTCTGCAAGTTATGTCAGGTCAACTTCATTAATACTCCTAGTAACCCTATTTCACTTCATTCAAATCCAACCACCCACTCTTCTTGCACACAATTAAGTTAAATATTATATGGGTAGTATTAACATGTGTCCTTAGAGCATCTCCGATACAAAAGTGGTTTGCATACCAATAATTGTTGACATGGTAACAATGTCAAGAGGTTTGCTTCCTATGTGGCATAAAAATAGACTTGATAGACAATCAATTCAAAATTTAATCTCCAATGCTTCCGTCTAAAACACATTTTTTTTAATGACGTGTCCATCTTTTTTTCCTATTTTATTTTATATTTTATTTCCTTACAAAAAATATATGAAAAATTAAGTCAGTTTTAAATGTTTGCTGAGTCAACCTAAAAATAGTTGTGTAACAGACCGTCTAAAAGTGGACGGCTATGTTGACGATGTCTAATATTTTTTTTGCCACATCAGCTTGAGGTTGAATATGCACGGTTGCATTGGAGATACAATTATTAACATAACATATATTTATTCTACGTGACATCTTTTTTTTTTTTTTTTCACAAGCCATGCTTGCATTAGAGATGCTCTTAGTCTTAGAGAGAGCAGTGTCTGACACCAAATTTATTTATACCTCGTAATTTGTAAATTCACTATTGTAGTCCATAGTACGTTCGACTCCAACATTGTTCATGCTCTGTTGAGAATTCACAAAAATTCGATCATTGTTCAAACAATGGGATATGTACTACTATCTTTTTTTTTATTTTTTTTTATTTTTATAAATTACTTCTCACTTTTTTTATTGTTAGAGTTCATAAAAAATAAAAATAAAGAAATACGTACCTCTGTATGGAATGGAAATAGACGACATTGGAGATGCTCTTAGGACACATGATAATAACTACTTTATTTCCATATAAATGGAATGGAAATAAAAGCACTGTATTTATTATAACAAAATAATAAATGCACCAGTTGACCTATGTTTTTATTTCTATAAATGAGAATAAAATATTTATTATCCTGTGCCTTTTGGGCACAAATTAACGCTACCCATATTATATTAATATTTTAAAACCCTAAAATTTTCGAACCGGGTATTTTTAATTTTTATTTTAGATATTTTTGGACAAATTTCGGATAGGGATTGTAGTCAGATTTGTATCCAGAATTTGTTCGGATTTAAAAAATAATGATTCCAAATAACAGTAAAAACCATTTGGATTTGCTTTTAAGTTTATTTGTATAAGAAAGAAAAAAATATGTAATTGTAATTATGCAGTAGACTCCAAAGTAATTGAGTGTTTCTATTTAAATATAGATATTGAAAACTTTTTTTTTTTTTTTTTAATTTACGGTATTTATCTATCCATCTATCTCGAACATGTATTTTTTTTTAAAAACTTTTATCCTTGGGAGTCATTTTGTCAAATCCTAAGCTTAAGGATTATTCAGAATTAGAAATCATAATGATTCAAATCAGATTAAAATTATTGGGAATTAGATAACTAATTAATAATAACGTAATAAAATTGATATGCAGATACAGGAGTAACATTATTGAACAGGTGTAAAGGAAAATAGGACCGGTAAGGATTGTATTACAAAAAAGTCACCAAAGAGACTTTCAACTATGGATCAGGTGTTCCCAATCAAAATCTTCTTATTCATAATAGATTTTGACTCTCTTGATCATGATCTTCTCTGTTCTTACATAGTTAATTACTTGGATCAAGATCTTCTCCTCACCTCACCTCATCCTTACCTTTTCCTTACATATGATTGGTTGTTAATAAAGTGTCAATCATATCTTAATCATTCATTCATTAAAATGATTATGTGTCATAAGATTAAGTGAGATGAGGTGCGGAAATGATCATTGTCCTAATTACTTACATTAGATATCATCATCCGAATTTACAAAGTTGGTTATATACTTATATTAGCTTTATTAAATTATGGCTTGGATGGTCATGAATTGATAATAAAGTCAACAAACACATTCTTTGACTGATAAGTGCATACAGCCAAGTCAAAGTATTTAAATCCAGTAGCCCACATGCAAGGAACTGATATAACTTTTGTCAGTTCGAACTGATAATATAATTTCTGTATAACCGAATAAACACAGATTAATGATTTTCAAAAAATATATCAATGTTTAAATCCACAAATAAATTTTCCAAAAAATATTGTTGTGTTCCTCAGACATCAATAAATTTTGGTAGGTAGAAGTTGCAGGTTAAATTTAATGGGTTTTTACTTTAATTTAGACCATTTTTTATGATGCAGAAATAATACTAACCATTTCAAAACAATTGATTTTAATTTGCTCTCCAACCTCTCCCATACCAACTTTTATTATTAATACCAAACCTAGTACTCTTAATTAATTAAATAGAAATTGATAAATTAATTGATTGTTTGAGCTGTGACTTGTGATATCAAAGGTACAAATTAATTAAATAGAAATTGATAAGTACGTGATAATAAATTTTATTATATTTTATTTATCTATTCACATGTCTCTGTAAAAGATTCATACTTTATGTTTTTTTTAATTTTTTTTTTAAAATGGATGTTTATACCAATCAAGGATTTTCTTTTTTCAAGTGTGATATAAACTCATTAGATAGAACTCGAACTCATCCTTCCCGCTCTCTCAGGGATACCACTTGATATGAACTTATTGGGTAGAATTCATCCTTAAAATCGGCTTGTAAGGAGAGGATGCCCAATGAGTTATATACCATTGATTAATCAAATACTTAATCAATGTGAGATCATAATAAAGTGTAATTAAAACACCAAGTTACATGAGAGAGAAAAAAGTGATCAAATCTCGACCATATTTTTTTTATTTTGCTTAGGTGTCATTAGATTATGAAAAGTCAAGGAAAAGCGAAACAAATAAAGGATCTTGATCTACCAATCAATCATACCTCGACTATGTATTTTTTATTTTGCTTAGATGTCATTAGATTAAGGTTTTTTTCATTAAAGAAAATTAAGGCATTAAAACATATCTCGATCCAAAGAGATTGGTTTTTAAGCATTCAAGAAAATTAAAAGAAAGAGAAAAAAACCTTATTCAGGTCTGTTTGTTCGGATCTCTTTGTCTATGGTGGAGGCGGGAATTGTGTAGAACCGTGAAAAGCAACAATCAGAAATACTTTTCTAAAATGAGATTAATATAGTGAAGACTCTATTATTTCATGAGACTAAAAGAGACTCGCACAATCATTTCATGTCAAAGATATATTATTTCTTTTCAAGTATTTTGCTGGATCAAGATGTTCATTATTGATGGTGTTTGTATTGGGTCAAAGATTTTCACATATGGGGTGGTTGGTACTTGTTTTGTATCCTTGTGAAAGGGTAATTCGGTCATGTACTTCATAAATATTGAATTGATACATGCATGATGCATGCCAAACAATTATGTGCTCTCTGCACATGTACTTCATGAATCGTAAAAATTGACATGCAAATTAATTAATGGTTTCCGTTTTTGAATATTTGATTCGGTCAACTAGCAAGGTTTTCGTTTTTGAATTCAAAGATTTTGATTCTGGTTTATGATTTTCTCATATCATCAATATCTTTTAACATTTTAACATTTTATTGATCCCACCAATGAGAGTGTAACATGTGGTCTAATTTATAAGATATATGTAAAAAGTAAAAGAAAAAAGACCACGTGCTACATTCCTATTGGTGGGCTCAATATTTTATGTAATGACTATTTTTTTTGATAGGATAATTTTTGCTCTCCAACTACTCCCATACCAACTTTATTAATCAGTATTTCAGAGAAATCAATTTTGCTCTCCAACTATTTACTACTCCTATACCGATAGTATAAAACGATTCACTTAGCTGACTATATAAACATCAACCCTAAAGTAGCTTCAACTTCAAAATCTCCTTCTCTCTCCTTCAAAACTCCTTCACTTTACAAAATTTCTTTAAATCTCTCTCAAAAGAGCATTCTTCTAATCTCATCTCATCTTCTCTCTTCTCTTTCACTGTTTTCTTTCGCTTTTCTCTCACGAAGTCTCATCTAGAAAACAAAACAAACCCTCAAATTTACTCCTATTTCTTTATTCTCTATGGGGACAAAGAAGAAAAGAAAAAGGTTTGTGTAAATTGTTTCATTTTTTATTTTATTTTATTTTATTTTGTTTTGTCCCTACTCCTGATATATTTGTGTGTTTGTTTTTGTAGAAAAATCAGCTTACTCAGGTTTGTTTTTGGGTTGGAAGGTGTTGGAAAAAAGGTATTCACTTTCATCTAACAAATATATACTTGTGAGAGTTGAAATCCTTTTCTTTATTTGTTATTTTTTTATTCTTTTATAATTTTGTTCTATGTTAAATACAACACACGGGCTGCTTGGACTAATTTGGTTTCATCTCCAGATACTAGGTATCGTCCAAACGGACTTGAAATCTGCTTTGGTTTATGATCTTTAAGAAAAGTTAATTTAATTTAATTTTTACTGGTAGACCATTTTTTTAGGCTGCAAGTTATGTCAGGTCAACTTTATTAATACTTCTATCAACTCTATTTCACTTCTTTCAAATCCAACTACCCACTCTCTTGCACACTATTAAGTATCAATAATTCCTACTACCTCTTTGCAAATATTATATAATCTAAAAAAATTATAGAGTAATATTTTAAAACCCTAAAATTTTCGAACTGGATATTTTTAATTTTTATTTTAGATATTTTTGGACAAATTTCGATTAGGGATTGCAGTCAGATTTGTATCCAGAATTTGTTCGGACTTAAAAAATAATGATTCTTGACTTGTGGGTTTTAATAAATAACAGTAAAAACTATTTGGATTTGCTTTAAAGTTTATCTGTTTAGGAAAGAAAAAATATGTAATTGTAATAAATTAACTTCATTTTATTGGATTATCAGTGATGGCGGCCTTGCTCAAATACCTGCAAGGCGCGGAGACACCGGTCTCTTATCAGTGAAGGCGGTACGACATCGTTTCTGCTCCTTCCTTAGTAAACCGGAGCAATATGAGAACTTGTCGAGCCACAAAATTCGGGACATTTCAGAATTTCACTCATTGGTTTTTGAATCTATCCTTCATGTTTTTACCGGTAAAAACAAGGAAGATAGAAACAAGATTCTCAAAGACCATGGCTACAATAGGAAGCACTGGATGATCATAACAAAGAATTCTCCAAAACTTAAATCGATGGAGAAGATAATTGATAAATACATCAGAATACTATCTAAAGTGGTTGGAAGTGAGGATGAAGCAAAAAAAAAAAAAATTTCTGTTTCAACCAGATACTTTTATACTTTCTGGGCTCACCTTTTTGAAGAGCTCGCTCACCAGCTCTTAGATCAATCCGATGTAAAAGGAATATTTCTAGATTGTTTTGTGGATGTTGAAACCCAAACTTATGCCGCCGATGACGGTCAATTGTCACATAATCGGTGCTGCAGAAAGTGCTAGTTAGACGGCGACTAGTGCCTAGCCTACCTAGTTAGGGACTATGCTGCTGGCCGGAAGTCATTTTAATGACGGCATCACAAATTGAATGATGTTTAATTGTTAATTTAATGATGTTTAGACAGGTCAAAGTCATAGGAAAGGTATTTTTTTTACGGAAAAGTCAATGACGGTCAAATATCACAAACAGTAGATTTTTTTAACGGAAAACTATCACAAGTTCAATGACGTCTAAACATCACAAATTGCGGTCTGACGTCACATGAAATGTAGATGATTTTTTAATCCTCTCCTTTGAACAGATAAAAGGCAGCCAGGGATAAAATAGTCCTCTTTTTATCTTGTTACGTTTGATTGCATTTCAAGTTTGAAAGTTATTGTCCTAATTCACTCGATATTGGGCATATGTAGTATTGGAATGACCCTCTCTTGTAAGAAATGAGTTTCATGCAACAACTGTGTAACGTGTGCTTGTAGAATTTGCCTTGTATGGGCATTGCTATAAACTAATAATTTAATGTAAAAAAAAATGTAATTGTAATTATGCGGACCAGGTTTTTTTTTTTTAAACTTTTATCCTTCGAGTCATTTAACCAAACCCTAAACTTAAGGATCACTAAGAATTAAAAATCATAATGAATCGAATAAAATCAGATTAGAATTATTGGGAAATAGATAACTAATTAATAATAAATAACGTAATAAAATTGAGTAAGGAAAGTTTAAAGTGCCTCCTGGTAGCTGAGACTAAGACTTCAACGACTTCAACGGCCCAAACATAATTAAGACATGTCGCTACCGTTAATTAGGCCGCACAATTTGATGCAGAAAAAAATGATTCCAATGATCTAGTTAATTAAGTTCAAGTTTTTTTTGTAGGCCTGTGTGCCTTTTTAGATTAACGTGTTTTAAGGCCTGCGTGCCCCTCATACTTTCATTTTTCTTTTCCCTTTTTTCTTTTTATTTTTATTAAAAAAAAATTAATAAAATTGATATGCAGATACATGAGTAACATTATTGAACAAGTGTAAAGGAAAATAGGACCGATAAGGATTGTATTACAAAAAAGGCACCAAAGAGACTTTCAAATATGGAGGTGTTCCCAATCAAAATCTTCTGATTCATAATAGATCATGATTCTCTTGATCATGAACTTACATAGTTACTTACATTAGACATCATCATATCTGAATTTACAAAGTTGGTTATATACTTTATATACTTGTATTAGCTTTATTATATTATGGCTTGGATGGTCATGAATTGATAATAAAGTCAACAAACACATTCTTATATATAACCGAATAAACACAGATTAACGATTTTCAAAAAATATATCAATGTTTAAATCCACAAATAAATTTTCTAAAAAATATTGTTGTGTTCTTCAGACATCATTAAATTTTGGTAGGTAGAAGTTGCAGGTTAAATTTAATGGGTTTTTTACTTTAATTGAGACCATTTTTTATGATGCAATAATAATACTAACCATTTCGAAACAATTGATTTTAATTTTCTCTCCAACTACTCCCATACCAACTTTTATTATTAATAATTTAATACTGCTATATATTAACTATATTTCACTTCATTCAAATCCAACTACCCAAACCTAGTACTCTTTCAATTACTCTACAGTTACAAATTACAACTCTATTTCATTTCCATACTATGAATAATTCCCACAAATATTATACTACGCACCAAAAAATAATTTGAAGTAGATAATCACAACTTCATATACATATAAGCATTTTTAGACAATAATTTCTAGTGGGAATCATTCCATTTGAAGTAATTTAGATTATATTATATTCTCTAAAACATATAATTTAGATTATAATTATATATCCAACTAGCTTTATGACAAGCTTGTCAATTTGTATGGTCTATGGCATGTGCATAATGCCATATATATTTGATGAATTATGAACACTAGATGAGATAATTAAACCTTTCAAAAATATGATTTTGAGCAAGTTGTCACTTATTATAATATCTAAAATATCTAAATTTATCAGTGCTTAGTATAAATTATATTTCATAACCCTCTTCTCACTACACATCAACAAATGAAAAATAAAAATAAAAATTCCAGACAAGATTAGAAAATACATAAATATACTGTTTTGGACATTTGCTATTATTATTGAACCGTCATGATGACCAAGTAATTATATGGTACGTTCCCAAACTAAAAAGAGAATGAACAAGATAAGCATATTAAGCATATCAATGTAACAAAAACAAATACTTCAAAGAAAATGTAACGCAAATAACATATGAAAATTATGTATCTTGAATAATAACACAAAGGAGTGAAAATACACAAACAAACTATAAGACCACACCCAAAGCGAAAACTGAAACAGACCTAAAATACATATATCTGGGATACAATACAAACTAAAGTACACAAGACTCGCATAATCCTATAAGCACATCCAGATAGAAGCATATCCCCAAAAAAGATACTAATTGAACTGTGGCATCTCAGGCGAGCGTTGCTGATTAAATGATCAGTTTTATGGGGGTGGTGAAAAGGACGGAATGGTTGGAATCGAAGGGATCATAGTTGGAAGAGTAGGAAGTGGAACCGAAGGGATCGTAGTTGGAATGGTAGGAAGTGGAACTGAGGGAAGTGAAGGCAGTGTCACTGTTGGGGCTGTAGGCAAGGTAGGGAGTGTAGGATTTGGCAAAGGAGGCAATGTAGCCTTTGGAAGAGTTGGCAGCGTTGGTAGTGTTGGCAGTGTCAGCAATGGAGTAGAGGGCAGTGGTGGTAAGGTGGGTTCAGGAAGAGAAGGCATAGAGGGTAACGGAGGCAAAGTGGTCGTTGGAAGAGTTGGAGCTGCTGGTGTGTCCAAAAGATGGCGAGCTGCCTCACTCATTTCAAAACCTTGCAAAGATAATGCTACTAGTAAAAATAACAGGAAGCAATGCTTAAAAGGAACCGCCATATTCTTACAAAGACCGACCAAGCTATATATAGCTTTTCAGGATTATAATTTCTAATGTATATGGAAAATTTGTGTTTGAGTTTTGAGTTATGAGACATAAGTTGTTGATAGCTATTTATAGACAAGGATTACATTGAGTTTGATGAAATGTCGGTGACCAAGTGTTGAGAATTTTTTTGTCACGATCAAAAAAATTATGTTTGTCACGATCAAAAAAAATATTTGACACGAGGAAAAAAAAAAAAAACTCCGTTTGTCACGATAAAAAAAAAATGTTAAATGTTTGTCACGAAAAAAATTGTGTCACAATTAACAAAATGTTGGTCACGAGAAAAAACACTGTTTGTCACGAACCACGATAAAAAAAAATTGTTTGTCACGAGAATAAATTGTTTGTCACGAAAATTTGAGAATGATTTAAAAAAAAAAAAAATTTGTTTGTCACGAAAATTAGATAATGATTTTCACTAAAAAAAAAATATTGCTTTTCGCAAAAATAATACGTTTTTCATGAAAATTAAATTATTTTTAATTTACTTAAGAAATAAAATCAGATCCCAGAAAAATTGAAGAAATTAGGTTGAAATCAAACCTCTCTCTACAGATTAGCTAATCATGGTGCTTGAACTTTCCGGCTTTCTACAGTCGTCGCCCTGCCGTGGTCTGTGAGAAAAAGTCGCCGGCGTCGTCTATCCGTGTTTGTCAGAGACCTCAAAAATGAAAACATTGTAAGATTTAGGCCTCAATATATCACATTGCATCACAAATCTCAGCAACATATCACAACAAAAAATCTCTTATCAAAATTAAAATAATTAAGGAAATGAACTCAGTCCCTTAGATGTTCAAATTGATTTGTGATCATGTCCGCTAGTCATTACAGGTCTGTAGACTCATCACTGTTCTTCTTTAAATAACCAAAACAAAAACCACTCAACAAAAGAAATATAATTTTTTTAGAATAATTATATTTAAAAATACAGGGAAGGAAAGTCGGGGTTTTCAAAGTATGAACAGTTGGAAACCGAAAATTGATATCTGAGATTGAATAGAGAATAGAGAACGGAGAGAAACATAGAGAGATAGATATATAAGCGTTGAAGAGAATCAAATAAACAATGAAAATTACAAAGAAAAGGAGATGGGGTTTTGAAAAAGCGAAGACGAAGATTGTAGAGGAAAAAGAGAGAGAGAGAGAGGTTTTGATAAGAAGGCGCAAGGTGTGATCTTTTTTTTTTCTGCGTAATGCTACTTTGTCTAAATTTGGTGTCTAAATTTGGTGCCCAAATGACGTGGCAACATTTTCATCCATTCATTTAAATCAAGCAAATCTAATACAATCTAAATGAATGGACAAGAGTGTTGCCACGTCATTTGGGCACCAGATTTGGACAAAGTAGCGTTACTCTTTTTTTCTTATACATGGTGAGTGTGGGATCGGACTGTTTATATGCGGCGCAATCAGATGGGTCGCTGAGATTCCATGCCATAATTTCTATAAGGGGCTGTTTGGTATGAGGGCATGTTTACATGCCAATGGAAAACTTTTTATTTTTTGGTGACAAATTTCTTTCTTTTTTTTCATATCAAATATAATTCTTTTCATATGTTAAGATCTGTTTTTTCGTGACAAATCTAATACTTTTCATATATTTGTCACGATCTTGACAAGTCATTTTTTTCATGATAAATTTATTTATTTATTTATTTTTTTAACGATTTTGAATTTATTTAACCTAGTCAGGGACTATGCTGCTGGCCGGAAGTCATTTTAATGACGGCATCACAAATTGAATGACGTTTAATCGTCAATTTAATGAAGTTTAGATTGGTCAAAGTCACAGAAAATGTATATTTTTGGCAGAAAAGTCAATGACGGTCAAATGTCACAAACGGTAGATTTTTTTAAGGGAAAACTATCACAAGTTCAATGACGTTTAAACATCACATATTGCGGTCTGACGTCACATGAAATGTAGATGACTTTTTAATCCTCTCCTTTGAACAGATAAAAGGTAGGGATAAAATAGTCCTCTTCTTATCTTGTAAAGTTTGATTGCATTTCAAGTTTGAAAGTTATTGTCCTAATTCACTCGTTATTGGTATGACCCTCTTGTAAGAAATGAGTTTCATGCAACAACTGTGTAATGTGTGCTTGTAGAATTTGCCTTGCATGGGCATTGCTATTGACAATACTAATAATTTAATGTAAAAAAAAATGTAATTGTAATTATGCGGACCAGGTTATTTTTTTATTTTTATTTTTAAACTTTTGTCCTTCAGAGTCATTTGACCAAGCTCTAAACTCAAGGATTACTGAGAATTAGAAATCATAATGAATCAAATCAGATTAGAATTATTGTGAAATAGATAACTAATTAATAATAAATAACGTAATAAAATTGAGTAAGGAAAGTTCTAAGTGCCTCCTAGTAGTTGAGACTAAGATTCGCTCTGATTCTACGATTTCAACGGCCTAAATAGAATTAAGACGTGTCGCTATCGCTAATTGGGCCACACAAGTTGAGTCAGAAAAGAATAATTCCAATGATCTGGTTAATTAAGTTCAAGTTTTTTTTAGGCCTGCGTACCTTTTTAAATTAACGTGTTTTAGGGTCTGCGCCCCTTATGCTTTCATTTTTCTTTATTAATAAAGGTTTTTTTTTTTTTAATTTATTATTATTATTATTTTTAAAAACGTAATAAAATTGATATATAGATACACGAGTAACATTATTGAACAGGTGTAAAAGAAAATAGGACCGGTAAGGATTGTATTACAAAAAAAAGTCACCAACAAAGAGACTTTCAACTATGGAGGTGTTCCCAATCAAAATCTTCTGATTCATAATAGATTTTGACTCTCTTGATCATGATCTTCTCTGTTCTTACATTCATCTGAATTTACAAAGTTGGTTATATACTTTGTATACTTGAATTAGCTTAAGTGGGAAGTTGAGACCTCTCTCCATGCGGTTTGGAGTTGCAAGTCCCTTAGAGGGGTTCAACAGTCATGGCTGTTCAGTGTTAAGGTTGGCAACGGGAAAGGTAAGAGCTTTATGGAATTTATTTTAGATTGTTTTGGTTTATTAAAAAGTGCAGACCTTTCCCTTTTATGCGTTGTCCTTTGGAGAGTGTGGAACCATCGGAATTTGATTGCTCATGGGCTGCCTACTGGGAGGTTGGAGGATATTTTTGAATGGGCTAGTGGTTTTATTGAAGATTACCAGAATTCTGCAGCTCTCCTCAGCAACACGAGCAGTGGGAGAGCCCAGTTGAGTCCTCCTCGGTGGTTTCCTCCGCATCCGGTGAAATATTTGCTCAACTCTGATGCTGCGATTGATGGTAGTAGGGGTGTGGTGAGGTTTGGATTGGCTATTCGCAACTCTGATGGTTGTGTCATGGCTGTCAGCTGTCAGCGGGTGCTTGCTTCCTATAGTCCAACGGTGGTGGAGGCGGTGGCTATCTTCAAAGGGATCCAGCTTGCTTGCGATACAGGGCTGGTGCCTTTACATTTGGTTTCGGATGCTGCTGCGGTGGTGGGGTTGGTTAATGATAAGGATGAGCATGTGTCTGAAATTGGGTTGGTGATTGATGCTATTCGAAGACTGATGCGGTCTCTCCCTAACTGTGAGCTTAAGTTCGCTCTTAGAATTTAGTGGCTCTGGTTTCTGATGAGGATTGTGTTTGGCTGGAGGATTTCCCTCACTGTATCCGTAAGTTCCTTATTGCGGATGCTCCTGGTTGTATCTAGCCTTCCTTGTTAGGTTGGTTGTCTAAAAAATATATATATATATATATTAGCTTTATTAAATTATGGCTTGGATGGTCATGAATTGATAATAAAGTCAACAGACGCATTCTTATATATAACCGAATAAACACAGATTAATGATTTTTGATGTTTATATCCACAAATAAATTTCATAAAAAATATTGTTGTGTTCTTCAGACATCAATAAATTTTGGTAGGTAGAAGTTGCAGGTTAAATTTAATGGGTTTTTACTTTAATTGAGACCATTTTTTATGATGCAATAATAATACTAACCATTTCAAAATAATTGATTTTAATTTGCTCTCCAACTACTCCCACACCAACTTTTATTATTAATTAATACTGCTATATATTAACTATATTTCACTTCATTCAAATCCAACTACCCAAACCTTGTACTCTTTCAATTACTCTACATTTACAACTCTATTTCATTTCCCACAAATATTATACTACGCACCAAAAAAATAATTTGAAGTAGATAATCACAACTTCATATATAAGTATTTTTAGACAATAATTTCCTAGTGGGAATCATTCCATTTGAAGTAATTTAGATTATATTATATTCTCTAAAACATATAATTTAGATTATAATTATATATCCAACTAGCTTTATGACAAGCTTGTCAATTTGTATGGTCTATGGCATGTGCATAATGCCATATATATTTGATGAATTATGAACACTAGATGACGGATCCATTCTAGATTTCTAGATACTATAACAATAATGTGAAAATTCTAGTTGCTGAGATAATTAAACCTTTCAAAAATATGATTTTGAGCAAGTTGTCACTTATTATAATATCTAAAATTATTAGTGCTTAATTAGTATAAATTATATTTCATAACCCTCTTCTCACTACACATCAACAAATGAAAAATAAAAATAAAAATTCCAGACAAGATTAGAAAATACATAAATATACTGTTTTGGACATTTCCTATTATTGAACCGTCATGATGACCAAGTAATTAATTACATGGTACGTTCCCAAATTAAATAGAGAATGAACAAGATAAGCATATTATGCATATCAATGTAACACAAATAACATATGAAAATTATGTATCTTGAATAATATATTCATCATTACAATAACACAAAGGAGTGAAAATACACAAACAAACTATAAGACCTAAAATACATATCTGGGATAAAATACAAACTAAAGTACACAAGACTCGCATAATCCTAAATAGAACTGTGGCATCTCAGGCGAGCGTTGCTGATTAAATGATCAGTTTGATGGGGGTGGTGAAAAGGACGAAATGGTTGGAATCGAAGGGATCATAGTTGGAATGGTAGGAAGTGGAACCTAGGGAAGTGGAGGCTGTGTCACTGTTGGGGCTGTAGGCAAGGTAGGGAGTGTAGGATTTGGCAAAGGAGGCTGTGTCACTGTTGGGGCTGTAGGCAGGGTAGGGAGTGCAGGATTTGGCAAAGGAGGCTGTGTCACTGTTGGGGCTGTAGGCAGGGTAGGGAGTGCAGGATTTGGCAAGGTAGGGAGTGCAGGATTTGGAAGGGTAGGCTGTGTCACTGTTGGGGCTGTAGGCAAGGTAGGGAGTGTAGGATTTGGCAAGGTAGGGAGTGCAGGATTTGGCAAAGGAGGCTGTGTCACTGTTGGGGCTGTAGGCAAGGTAGGGAGTGTAGGATTTGGCAATGGAGGCTGTGTCACTTTTGGGGCTATAGGCAAGGTAGGGAGTGTAGGATTTGGCAATGGAGGCTGTGTCACTGTTGGGGCTGTAGGCAAGGTAGGGAGTGTAGGATTTGGCAAAGGAGGCAATGGAGTAGAGGGCTGTGGTGGTAAGGTGGGTTCAGGAAGAGAAGGCATAGAGGGTAACGGAGGCAAATTGGCCGTTGGAAGAGTTGGAGCTGCTGGTGTGTCCAAAAGATGGCGAGCTGCCTCGCTCATTTCAAAACCTTGCAAAGATAATGCTACTAGTAAAGATAACAGGAAGCATTGCTTAAAAGGAACTGCCATAGTCTTACAAAGACCGACCAAGCTATATAGCTTTTCAGGATTATAATTTCTAATGTATATGTAAAATTTGTGTTTGAGTTTTGAGTTATGAAACATAAGTTGTTGATATAGCTATTTATAGAGAAGGATTACATTGAGTTTGATGAAATGTCGGTGTCCTAGTTTTTACCTTCTCACCAGGACTCTTTTCTTATTATTTTTGTTTTTTCAAAGACACTACCCTTACAAGTTTAAAGAGGATACGCCATTAAAAAAAAAATGTTTGTCACGAAAATTAGATAATGAAACTCTGTTTGTCACGATAAAAAAAAATATTTGACACGAGGAAAAAAAAAAAAAAAAAAAAAACTCCGTTTGTCACGATAAAAAAAAAATGTTAAATGTTTGTCACGAAAAAAATTGTGTCACGATTAACAAAATGTTGGTCACGAGAAAAAAATCACTGTTTGTCACGAGCCACGATAAAAAAAATTGTTTGTCACAAGAAAAAAATAATGTTTGGCACGAGAGTAAATTGTTTGTCACGAAAATTTGATAATGATTTTTTTTTAAAAAAAAAAATGTTTGCTTTTCACAAAAATAATACGTTTTTCACGAAAAGTAAATTAAAGAATTAAAATCAAATCCCAGAAAAATTGAAGAAATAGATAGATAAGCGTTGAAGAGAATCAAATAAACAATGAAAATTACAAAGAAAAGGAGACGGGGTTCTGAAAAAGCGAAGCCGAAGAATGTAGAGGAAAAAGAGAGAGAGAGAGAGGTTTTGATGAAAAGGCGCAAGGTGTTATCTTTTTTTTCTTATACATGGTGAGTGTTGGATCGGACGGTTTATATGCTGCGAAATCAGATGGGTGTCTGAGATTACATGCAGTTTTGTTTCCCTAATTTCCCTAAGGGACCGTTTGGTATGGGTAATGTTTACATGGAACACAAAACTATTTTTTTAGTGACAAATTTCTTATATTAAAATCTTTTTTTTTTAATCGATTGGATAATCGATTCATGAAATTTGGTTCTACATAATGCAAATGTTCAGACTTCAGATAGTTTAATTAAGTATTTTGCACCAGTTTATTATTATATTATATAGAAGCAGATCCATTATTGGTCTGAATTTTACTTTAAACCATATTGTTAAAGAAATTAAATTATTTTTATGTTTAAGCTATAATCGCAACTTCATATCAACAGATAAGAGTTTCTATGAGATGTTGTACGAGATCAATCGGAATCTGTATTCTTTCTTTAATTTTGTCGTGTTAAGGCTAATGACATTTAAATGTATGTGTTATTCACTTCAATTCAATAATATAATTAAGCTGTCCATATCATTCAAATCAAACTTTATGATGAATGGGAATGTAACTCGAATATGTATACAATTGCGTAGTACAATGAAGTACAATAAATTTTACGTTTTTGTATAAATTTCCCTTGCTAACCAATGTAAAATTTCATATCTTGCAGAAAAAAATTAATTGCCTCAAATTTTATATAATATGTATGATAAATTATTTTAAGAAGTTCTTTAAAAAAAAAAAAATGGATTACATCGCATTGTACAATGAAATATACGAATTTTAAATTTTTGATCAAATTTCCCAAGCACTAAGAGAGACAAAGACAGAAGAAGTAGAAGAAGAAAAGAGAGAAAAACTCAAACCCGTAACATTATGGTGCAGATGTGAGGAGTTTATCACTGGACCAACCTCATCTTGTCTATCTTCACGTTCTCATTACTATGCCATTACAAAGAAAAAATGGGATGATTTACAACTGAAATTGTCATTTCAAGGTGCAAATGCCTAAAGCCATATACACTTCACTGTGCCGAATACATGTACATTCATTCAATAAAATCATATAATATGTATATTTTTATGTACGTGTGAAAAAACAAGAGAACAATTTCATATATAAATTAAAATGTATTTATGACTAACAATTTTGATTTTATTCTATGAGTTTATGCGAAGTTGAAAATCATATACCATCTTCTTGTGATCTTGTCTTTAGCATTTGTATTTTCATTACATCTTCCACCAATGAAATTTAAAATAATTTGGGAATGTAGCTTGACAGCTTCATGAAATTTACTGAAAATTATGATTCACTAAAACATGTAAAATAAATTCTTTAGTGAAATAATTCATTAAAAAAAATCATAGTCTTTATTTGAAATAATTCACTTCTACAAAGATTGCTGCCTAAACTTTTGTTTTGTACCACTGGGCACACATCGACTGCCACTACTTTCTCGCCGGCAATCGCGATTACACTGCTTCAGTGACTTTTTCTTTCAGGTGTTGTGCCACCGCCAACCCTCAATCAATGTCGCTCAACTCTCAATTCTTCACTCTAATAATCTTGGCGACAACTAAAAATTTACTAGGAAAAACATTTATTACAAATATATATTTATTGCATTGACTAGACAATAGATGTAATTAAGAGCGTCTTAAAAAGACTCTTCAAAAATATACATAGAGTTGAAATTGACAAATTAATATCAAATATTTCAAAACAAGCCTAATTCAACTATTTGCTTTAAAACCCAAAAATTAAAAATTAAGTACTTTAAAATTGTAGTACTCGGAAAGAAAAAGCATGTCTTGTATAAGAGTCTAATATCATGACATTCTTATTACATCAATTAAATATATTTAAAGTACTTAATAGAAGTTTTAATTTCTTACATGAGTTTTTTTTTTTTTTTTTTTTTTGTTGGGAAATATTACATAAATTCGGGGTTTCATAGGGAGGGAAGGACTTAAACCCACAACCTCATAGCCTAGGTATAAGGATATACCACTAGACTAGCCTCGTCTCGTCATATAAGTCTCATTTACTTGTTAATATTTTTGGTTTAAAAAGCTAATTGAATAATTGAAAAGGCTTAGAAGCAATGTATTAACTAATAATAATTAACGATATTAAAAGTGGAAAATATGAATGGTTTTATTTTAGTTTTTTTAACAAATTATTGGGTGGTCTATAGCCCATCCAAGTCAGGACCGTAACCGCCACTGTGATACAGTTAACAATGATTCCCTACTATTCATCTTACCGACTCACCCTCTCATCCTCCCGCCATATAAATTCTCATAACTCTACATTCTCAAAGCTCACTACTCAACCATTTCAAAATAGGTGGTTTGGTGGTTAGCCCTTACAAAAAATAAAAATAAAAACATGTCCGGTAAAGGAAGCACACCCACCGCCATTCATTTGGCGATCTTGTTGGCAATATTCCTAGCCGGACATGTTGTAGTCTCCGACGATACAACGCCAATTCCGGCTGATGCTTCAGCGGTGAGAGGCTGGTTTAGTGCCAACGTACAAGCATTCAGGACTAGGAAGGCGACTCTGGACCCTGAAGTGGTGGCAGCCGAGGCTAATCGTCAAGTTATCACGGTCAGGCAAGATGGTACCGGTAATTTTAAGAAAATAAATGATGCTATCAAAAGCATTCCCTCAGGGAACACCAGGCGAGTCATTATATGGATTGGTGCTGGTGAATATCGGGAGAAGATCACAATTGAACGCACTAAGCCCTTCATTACGTTTTATGGCTCGCCCAATGCCATGCCCACTATCACCCAATCTTGTACGGCGTTGCAATATGGAACCTTGGACAGTGCCACCGTCATTGTCGAATCTGACTATTTTGTGGCTGCTAATATTATTTTTAAGGTATGTAAATATATAATATACGTATCATGTATGTTTTGCTTTATTTAATAACAAAAATAATTATAATCAAGTGATTGTTAGAATTCTGCCCCAAGGCCAGACAATATTAGGAAGGGAGCTCAGGGTTTGGCATTGAGGATCTCCGGAACGAAAGCGGCTTTCTACAAATGCAAAATGCTTGGGTTCCAGGACACGTTGTGCGACGACAAGGGGGTACATTTCTTCAGGGATTGCTACATTGAAGGCACGGTTGATTTCATTTTCGGAAGGGGAAAGTCGATTTATTTGAACACACAGCTACACGTGCTGGGGGATAAGGATGTTTCTGTGATAACGGCACAAGCCAGGGATAGTGCGACAGAAGACGTGGGTTACTCGTTTGTGCATTGCCATGTTACCGGGACCGGGAAGAGGACCTACTTGGGCAGGGCTTGGATGCCCTATCCTAGAGTGGTTTTTGCCTACACCTCCATGACCGACGTGGTCCTTCCCGTTGCATGGGATGAGAACTCAAACCCTCAACGCAGGCAGTAAGTCAAATATATCCATATATATATATATATATATATATATGCTTGTGTTACCCATTAATATTAGATCATTGCAACCAAGTTAACAGCTGATAAATATTGGCAATGCATTGCAGGACTGTTTATTTTGCAGAATACAAGTGTTATGGAGCTGGAGCAAATATGGTTGGGCGTGCTAAATACTCAAAAAAGCTCACAAATGCACAAGTCCGACCCTACCTTACCCTTGGTTACATTCATGGATCTAAATGGCTCCTTCCTCCTCCACGTCTCTAAATTCATTCTATCATCATCAGTAAGTTGATCATGTGGGTGATTTGGCCACTACTGTTTTGCTGCTCATAGCTACCTTTTATATGGGCATTGTTTACACTTATCTACGGATATATATATATATTGAAAATAAAAATTGAGAGTTTCTCCTTACGCTTCACAAATCATTTGTTTACATTTCATTTTAATATTTTTTATTAATTACAATATTAACCGAAATTAAAATTACCAAACAAGATTAAAAAAAAAAAAAAAAAATTCTAAATACACTCCAAACTAGTTTTTTATTTTTTTATTTTTTTTCCTCTTCACTATTTTACAAACCCTAAAATATTTTTTTTTCATTTTTTTTTTCAATATTTTAAAGTTGGCAATCTTAAATTTTCAACTGAAAACCCAGATCGGACACTCTAGTCCACAAACAATTGTATCATCATAGCAGGCAAAACAATGAAATTTATTTTAAGAAATATTAAATTGTAATGTCCAAATAATACAACAGTCTTTCTATTATCAGTTCGAACTGACAATAAATATATCAGGACGAAGAATGTTGACCACAGATTATGGAGAAGTTTTGACAAGTGCATACACTTTGAGTCAAAGTATGTAAATCCAGTGGTCTACATTCTTCGTCCTGATATATTTATTGTCAGTTCGAACTGATAATAGAATTTCTGAATAATACAAATAGTTATTATTAAAATTATATTGGGTTTATACAGTCCATTGTAATTATGCACTAACAATTATTCGTGTAAGAATTTATTTATCCATAATTTCATTATTTATTTATGATTTAAAAACTAATTAAACTAAGGGTACATATATTGACACCTATAAAACTTATTAGTACACCCATTTTTATAAGTACACTCATGTCTAAAATTAAAAAATTAAATATTACTATAAACACCCTTCATAATGCCAATAGTACACTCATTGAAATAAATATATTTATTTTAATACATATTATTTATAAATACTTTTAAATTATTATCAAACCCAATTTATAAAAAAAATCATATTATTTTTGGAATCAAATCCTCTTTTAATGATAGTTCAATTTACTTTTGGAAATATCTTGAATGTATGAGCCTTATAAAAGAGAATATGTGGAACCGTATATGGGGTTAAGAGATTTTCAATTTGGAATTCTCTTATTTATACAATTATCTTTAAAAATAAAAAATAAAATTAAAAAAAAAAACCTTGTTAATTGATAGAATTCATAACCTGGGTTTTTCTTTATATGGGTTCATGGGTTGTAAATTCACCACCCAAACCCAACCCTACAAGGTCGGGTTCGGGCGGGTGCTCCCTAGTCAGGACTGTATCCGCCACTGGCTCCAACAGACTCTTCAAATAAGATTCTTCAAATAAGATTTTGCTTCTCTCTCTTTAATATTGAAAAGCAACTTCTCCTTCTTCAATTATTATTATATTATTTTTTATATCACATCATCATTAATATTTAACATATATATCTTTTTTATCTTTTTAATTAAATTCAATTAATATATAATAAGTTTTAATTTATAAATTTTATCATTATAAAAATTATTCCATTATAAGGATCTCATCTATATCTTTAAAATGAGACTAATATTGAATATCTATAATAACATATTAATAATTTTGAAGGTCATTCAAATGATTTTCATATCCACCTAAAAGTAATTAGATTTGTTGGTGAGGAGGGAGAAATTTGAGTGCTTTCATTAAAATAATATAAATCTATTTCTAATCGAAGAGTCTTTTGGAAGAGCTTTTATTATTATTATTATTATTATTTTTATTGCCACATAAGTAAGCAAATAGACGAAGAGTGAAAATAGAATAGTCTATTGGGATGCTCTAATATTTTTCTTTTGAGGTATTTTTTAGTTGTTGGGCACAGAGCACATGTTAACACTATCCATTTTTTAATATTACCACATTAAATTCTCTCTCCCAATTTCTCACTCTTAAATCTTTAATTACCCCATATACACACGTGTATATATATATATATACAGAAATTCTATTATCAGTTCGAACTGACAAAAGTTATATCAGTTCCTTGCATGTGGGCCCTGGATTTAAATACTTTGACTTGGTTGTATACACTTGTCAGTCAAAGTATTTAAATCCAGTGGCCCACATACAAGGAACTGATATAACTTTTGTCAGTTCGAACTGATAATAGAAAGACTATATAGTCTTTCTATTGTTAGTTCGTCCTGACAATAAATATATTAGTACGAAGAATGTGGACCACATATATATAGGATTCCATTACTGAAATTTAACGGAAATCTGACATTGAAAAGAAAAAAAATTATACTAATTTGTGAAATAGGAAAACTGAAAATTTAAAGGAAATCCCATATGGAAAAGGAAACAAAATCCCCTATATTTTCCATATTTCCATAAATGTGGACCTGTGTATATTTACTTGTTTGTATTAGACTTGAACCAAACCATGTCAGGAGAGTTACAGAAAGATTAATGGAGAAGATAGACAGGCTAAGCAACTTGCCGGATGCTATAATCCATAAAATTTTGTCTGTGTCGCCCATCAAAACAGCCGTTATAACTTCTGTTTTGTCAAAGAGATGGCAGTACCAATGGACACACATTGACACCCTCGTTTTCAACCGCCACAACTTTGACGGCAATTATACACGCTTCACAAACATTGTCAGTCATGTGTTGCGCCACCGCCATCCCTCAACCAATATCACTCAACTCTCAGTTCTTAACTCAGACAACGACGGCGACCGCTCTCTCATTCACTATGTTCTTGCATATGCTTTTTCCCGTGGAGGACTCGAATACCTGATAACCAATTTCATTCCCACCATTGACGATTTCCCTTCAAGCTTTTCAAAGAAATTACAGTTTGCATCATTGAAAACTTTGAAACTCAATAGCGTTTCTTTTTTTGGTTGCTATCAGGATTATCTCTTGTCCAATTTCAAGAATTTGGAGAACTTAGAGTTGATCTCCTGTTCCGGTGTTCTGAACACTTTTAACATTAATTGTCCACTGCTAGCTAGTTTGAATATAACACACTGTTCTTCTCCTCGCATGTTCGTGATATCTGCACCTAGGCTGAAATTTTTCAAGTTTGCTACCACTTATCCTGTAGACTTGAATATAGACAAATGTCCGATTCTTGAAAAGGCAGAGCTTTTTTACATGAAAGCTGCCTTGGGAGAAGAATCTATTTGGTCTATGTTGTCTCTTGCGAAAAAGCTCTCCAATGCCAGATCCTTGACTGTGACAGTGCGGTTTTCTGGGGTAAGTTCAGTATTTTATCAATGGGTTTTGATTTTGTTTACTATGCAATACAAATTTTGTTGTTGTTATATGATATCATGAGCTACAACTTTTGAAAAAATACAATATATATGTGACTATTAGATGGCTGATTGTTAACTTTCAACTTTTCAGGCAATGTCAGGCTGGATGTTGTGCAATAATGCTTTTGACGAAGAAACTATGTTGGAGGAGAAGGTAGAAGATGAGGTATATCTTTCGTAATTCCTATTCGACTTTTCGAGAATATATTTGTCCGTGAATCAGTACTCGTTGGTCTAGTTTCTTAGTTACCATTTTACCATCCAAAACTAAATTGATATTGCACCAAAACTCACTGCTTCACCAACAAAAACCAAATTGATATGGCACCGCCTTAAGTCGGTTTGGCCTTGAGGCGGTCACCTCATTGCCCCATTTAAAAACAGCCTTAAAGCGCCAGCCTCAAGGCGGTGAAGGGACGAGGCCGCCGCCTCTGCCATTTTTTAAAACATTGCCTTTGAGTGGTTCTTATACATACCATGTTCCTTTACAAGTAGTATATATAGAAGCTCTTACTTTTACAACAACTAACTCAAGATAAACTGTTTGTAAGTAATTATATATTTTGTTAATTTGGTTGTGATTTTTCCGAGACACAACCAAATTCCAATATTTTTTTCTTGAATGTCTTGCAGCCTGAAAATCCATGGCTTACGATCCATAAACTCGAGTTTTATCCCATAGCCAGATTCCGCCAATCTGAGGTTGAAGCAGTACTTGACTATGTTACATCATTCAGAATTGAAGAGATTGAATTTTTTGGGATGGTTGGGATTAAAAATATTCCAATTGAAGAGGATGAATCTGATGAATCTGATGAAGAGGATGAATCTGATGAATCTGAAGAATCTGACGAATCTGATGAAGAACCAATGCTGTTCCATAACGATTTCAGTGTTTTCCTTCCAAATCTTTTGAAGTCCAAAACTCTCAAGACTCTCAAAGTGGGTCCTTGCTCATTCAAAAATTTATCTTCACTCTCATTAAGGTTCAAATCATTGACAACCCTGCAACTATCTGAAGTCTCTATAGAGTATGATAGTGATAATAATCATCAGAAGATAATACATGGTTGTGACCTCTTCTCAAGTTGCTTGAACTTGGAGAAGTTAAAGTTATCTAAATGTACACTGAAAAACTTGGAGAGACTCATCATCAAAGCTCCAAGACTCAAATTCTTCGAATTCGAGTCAGTAGTTGATATGCAGTTGAGATTTGAAAATTGTTCACTGCTCGACGAGATGAAAATTCATTATACGTTACCGGTACTCATCGCTTGGCGCGAAACAGATTATCAGAATCAAGAGTACTTTTTTGATATGATGTACACAAATAATGGAGGACTCAACCGCGAAGAAGCTACATTGTTGTTGAAATTTACTATGGTAAGTATACTGTTAATCGTATTAAGTGAATGTGGAATTGATATACATATATAACTCACATATCGATTGTAATGTTATTTATCAGGGGAAATTCGCATCGTGTTGTATCGATTCGAATGCAGAAGAAGCTAAAGTAGTCATGGATTTCAATAAGGTTTGTAGTAGCAAAAAACCTTTATATTAATTTGGTTACTGCCATTTATAAGGTTGATTAAACACTCATCGATCGTCGCGGTTTTTCGATTGTTTAAACATTTGCAGGATGGCAAGGAAACAGAACGATCATGGTGTTTTGATGGAGCTAAGGTTTTGCAAAGTAATCCAAGTTGTTTGGGGACAGTTAAATAATAATATATAATCGATTCAAGAAATTTGATTCTACATAATTATGTTATAAGAAAACAAATTAAATGTTCAGAGTACAGATTGTTTAATTTGTTATTTTGCATTGGTTTACTACTCTATATTATATGGAAGCAGATCCATTATTGGTTTGAATTTTACTTTAAAACAATGTTGTTAAAGGAACAAAAATTTTATGTTTAGAGGTGTTAGTTTTATTTAGAAAAGTGTAAAAGCTAGGCAAGTGCATATACTTAATTTCTGATGCCGTTTTTAATAAATAATGTAATCACAAATAAGAAATTAAGTTCATTTTCTCACGTTATAATTCTCGATTATTAAACGCGCCGTTAATATATAAATTAAAATAATAAAGTCATTATAATTTTCAGATGACAAACTATAAAATGACTAGTAAAAGTTTCTACTAATGTTGACGGTTACATCTTCCACTGCTTGTATAAGTTCACACTTCTTTTTCCTTAAAATATTGGGATTATTTTTAGGAATTTATTATTATTGGTTTACTAAACAAATTTGTTGTATAAATGAATTGTTTTAAAACTATGGGATCAAAACTGTAGTTTTATAGGAACCACACTGAAATGTTTCAAAGCTAAACGGGCCACACGATAATTTCCATAAGTTCCAACGGCTATAAAAAATAAATAATAATAATCATATTTTCATATTTACCGTTGAGACATTCAACTATAATTTTTATAGTGGTCAAACCGAAATATATTGAAAATATATGGACTAAACTGTAATTATACAGGGGAATAAAATTTAATTATCATGAATGGTCAAAACCCTAGTTCACATTTTTTCCCTATAAATACATGTCTTCAACCTTATTTTACCACATCCAAGAGCCTAGAAAAGTGAAAAATCCCTATTTTTTCCCTATAATTGAAAAATGAACTTTAACAACCAGTTAACCACATCCATTTAAAAAAAAATTAAAAAAAATTAGAACTTCAACCTAAGTTAAAAATCCACCATTGAAGTTCTATTTTTTTAAGAATTTTTTTTTTTTTTTTTTTTAAATGGATGCTGTTAACTAGTTGTGGAATTGATGGATTTGGGTTTTTATTTGTGGATTTGATTTTTGGTTGTTGCTTGGGATTGAGTTTTGATTTTTATTTGTTAAGTTTATTTTTGGATTGTGTTTGGGGGTTGAAAAAATGAAAGAGAAAAAAAATGATTGATTTTGTTTTTTGTTTTTTGTTTTTGTTTTTGTTTTCTTTGTCTTTTCTGTTTCATTTTTTAATTATTAATTTAAATAATAAAATAGGTATATAGGGGCACTTTGGTCATTGTGGGTTAAAATTGTGGTCAACGGTTAGAGTTAACGGAAGTCAACTAACGGCAGGGGATATTTGTGCAATTATAGGTAAAAGTTTCATATGCTTGCAAGTATGCCTAAACTTAGGGGATGTTTGTGCAATTAGTCCGATTAAATTAATGTTTTGATGAGGAGAAATATTAAAATAATGTTTTTTTATGGGGAATGTGCCCACTAAAAATAAGTTTTTAAAAAACAAAATTAAAATAAAGTTTTTCATGGGGAACGTGCCCACTAAAAGGTGAAATGAAGGCTAAGCAGGTCTGGAAATTGCATCACTTCATATTCCAAGCTCAACCCCACCAATTCATCTTTAAATTAAACTTCATCACTACTGGAATTTAATTAATTGATTAATTAATCGTGTGGGGCTAGTGCGAGTTTCTTCTCTGGTTGGGTGTTGGTAACTGGTGGTGGCTGTGAGGGAGAACGACTGTGGGTAGGTAGCGGAAGATGGAGAGAATGGTGTGGTGTCGGCGGCAGAGACGCGCAAAGGGAGGGGGCGATGGCGGTAAGGGGTTTGGTGGGTGGAGATCTCCAATGGAGATTTGGGTTTTTTGAGATTTTTTGTTGGTTTAGTGGGTGGAGACCTACAATGGAGATATTGAGTTTTTTTATTGGGATTTTCCATTGGAGATATTTCAATGGATATTGTTTTAGAATTTTTTGTTTTTGTGACTAGAGATCTCTCGAAATTTTCATTCTCCATCTGCATTCTTCCTTCTTCTGGGCATCTGCTTCTTTTTTTTTTTTTTTTTTTCCTTTTTTTTTTTAATTAAAATTAAATTAAATAAATAATAATAGATTAAGTAATTAAATTAGGACAGTATGGATGAAAGAAAAGAAAAAGAGAAAATTGGTTTTTGATTTTTTATTTATTTTAGAATTTGATTTATAAGTTTTTTATTTTTTATTTTTTTTAGATTGGAAAAAATCCATTTATAGAAGAAAAAAAATCTGGATTTAAAAAAATAAAATAAAATTTTGTATTTGTTTTTTTAAATCAAATCTGGATTTTTTTTTTGAAATAAAATTTGAATTTATTTTTTAATAAAAGCTAGATCTTTTTTTAATTAACTATTTAAAATAATATATTACACAGTAGGGGCATTTTAGACTTTTTAAATGGAAAAGTGAGTCAACGGTAAAGTTTAACCGTTGACCACTAACGGCAAGGGAGGTTTGTGTAATAATGGGCAAAAGTTTCATATACGTGTAATTATGTCTAATGTTAGGGGATGTTTGTGCAATTAGTCTAAAAGAAAAACATGATAATCAAATCGCCCCTATAACCTATATATATTTATTATATTCTCGTCAACTCACAAGTCATAACATTGCTTCTCGGTTCTCATCATCCCACACAACATTTTTCCTTTTTCTTTACTCTTGGACCTGAATATGTAAATAAATAAATAAAAAACATTGTAAATAAACATTTCTATATATAAAAACAAATATATCATACCAAAACTAACAATCACTCAAATACTAAGCACTTCTGATTTCTCATCATTCATCACTAGGATTGGTCACACGTGCAAGACATGTAAGCTAAAATTTGAAAATTTAATTTATTGATATTGAATTTACAAATATTTTTTTAACTATTACAATAGTTTAGGATTAGAGGGAAAAAGGGTTGGACATTTTTTTTTTAACCCCCCCCCCCCCCCCAACGGTCACCAACGGCTCCTGGATAATTACAAAAGCTACCCCTCAATTCAATTTTTTTAAAATAATTTTTTTTTTTAAATTTGAATTCTGGTGGGCCCTAACAAGCCGGCCCATTAAGGCCTTAATGGGCTGGCCCGCCACAGGCCCGCCCAAGGCACGGTCTAGCACGCCCCCGGCACAGGCCACATGCTTAGGCCAGGCCCACCCTCCCCCCCAAACAGGGCGGCCCTACCCGGCCTATCTCCCTAACGGGTTGGGCCTAATGGGTCGGGCCAACCTGTTTTGACATCACTAGTCTTATACACTAAAACTTTTTAAAAAGTTACTTTATAGTAACCATCTGTAGATAAATACTAAATATTGGTATATTATGCTTAGGGGCGTTTGTTTTTTTTTCTTTTTGTTTTTTTTTCACTATAATACTTATTACCTATTATATCTTAAATTAAGATAAATCAGTTTGTTTGTTTTTCCAACTTGTATCTTATTTTAAGATACATATGTTTTTTAGAAAAAGTAATTTTTTTTTTTGATTTTATGTTATTAAAAAAGTGCTAGTAGAGTTTTTTTTAGTAAATTCCCATAAATATCCTATAACAATTTATACATTTATAATTTTATTCGCACATAATAAAACCTTAACAAATTATTTTCCAAAAATTTCCAATTTTGAAGAAACCCTCAATTTTACATTTATAATAAATCATCCAAAATAAAAAAAAACAAACATATCATAATATCTTAATTTGTAAGACTTATTCATATATATGTCTAACAAATTAAGGTCTTATAAGACTTTATATATATATAATAAAAAATAAAATAAATAAAAACAAATAGCCCCTTAGTTGTATGAATGTAATTCACTTATCAATTGTTTCGATAATATCATTGTAATAAATCCGATAAACATTAAAGATGTTTAATTGTATGAATGTAATTCAATGACTATTCATTGTTTCGATAGTACCATCGTAATAAATTTGTGAAATATTAAAGATGGATAGATTATTAAGTCCTAAACTCCGGTAAGGGATATCATTGTCTCTTAAATAATGAACATTTAATATGATTTAAATAACCGAGTATCTTGGAAATTTTCTCTCCTATTATAGTAAAACTTCTATAAATTAATAATATTTAACCGTTTAAAATTTATTAATTAATAGAGTTATTAATTACATTCATATAAGTATTTTATCGAATATTAGTTTAGGGAGGTTTTACACTTTTACTGTAAGCAGTTTATCGAGTACTTTTTTGTTTTTAATGTTTTAGAAAATCATTTTGGGTGAGATTTTCAAGGTGATAAACTCTGTTGTTGTTTACTATGGACGACGCAGTCCACAAACTGTTGTTCGTGTAGAGACCGTAAAATGAAAACAAAAATACAAACAAGTGCACACGTGTGAATATAAAAAAGCCAAAGAAGACACGTGTTTGACTTTTGGTCCATGGACCACCTCGTCATGTAGTGTGGTCTCGATTCTATAGTCTACAAATTTAACAGTACAACACCTGGAAGTCTGGAATTGGATTCTAAACCAAAAAGGTGACTATGGAAATTTTACAGGAAAACGACCGGTTGGTTTCTCAGGATTTCTTGTGGTTGACGACTGACAAATATTGCAACCAGGAAAGCTACTTCTTCATATTAAAAAATATATATATTTTAAAAAATATTAACGTGTACTCTTACGACATATTTTACGAGAAATCTATACTAATATAACTCTTATTTCAATACAAAATTTTCATTAATATGGTGCTTTGAATTTACCCGTTAAGAAAATATATTAAATACAATTTATCTTTGTATGAAAAGGAATATGTTAGTTGAAATTTTCCAACTTTTTAAAATCTTTCAAGTGGATTAATCAAAATGATTCTTGCCCTTTCAAATCAAAGAAAAATGAAGGAAAAAAAGTAATGGTTTTGATTGAATTTATCAAAGGACACAATTTAGAACAAGTCAAAAAAATGTTTCTCTAATAATAGCAATATTATAAAGTATTATTCATGAAAGAGAAAAAATATATATATCATTAACTTTTTCTTGAAATATATTAAAATCGTGATTAGGATTTCACTTATAACCACTTTTTCGATTGAGATAGCTCCATTCATAAAATAATAAATTTGGTTGCCCTCTCCCGGTTATGGGAGCTTTCCTCTCTCCAATTGTGAGAGAAGCTATATTCCACCTGTATCCTCTCCCCGATAATAAGAGTAGTATTTCGGACTGTACTTGTAGAGTCTATTCTTGCCGGTACCGGTAGTGATTATACATCAACAAAAAAAAAAATTAGGCAAGTTATACATATAATCATAATCATATAATACGAAAAGTGTATAATTTATATATAAAATTACATATTCCAAAACATAATCACTATAAGACACTTGGAATAGTTAGGTATGGACAAGATAAAAATTTCAAAAAGTGCTACCAAATTCATCTTTTGTGGATACAAACAGTCACTACATTCAAAAGCAAAATTTGGATAAAGTGTTATATAATTGAATCTCTCTCTATTAATTCAATCCATGTGCATTTACAAATTGATTTTTGTTTCTTATAAACACCCATGTTACAATAGAGGAGGTGGTGATGTTGATGGTGGGCCACCGTGCACCACCACCATCTCCTCCTCCTCCACCTCCACCTCTTCTGTCCCTCACTGCATTTATTCTCTCTTTCAATTCCATAATTAATAAATTCACATTAAATTATATTAGAATCCTTGTATTATTAATGTAGAGGCACCGCTCAATTTATAACACTAGTAACAGCTAATAAAATATTAAAATCTCTACCCAGAAAGTAAATACATAAAATATGCTATGAAATCCACTTGAAACCTGAACACATTGACTGCTATTTAAAATAATAAAAGTGTTCAGACATGAAAGTCCAACTCAACTGCCCTCCAACGTGTGATCTTATTAACTAAAAAGTAGACCACACCTTTCACATTTTATTCCCTTTTTATATATTGGACCCATCTTTGAAAGCTTTCAATAACAAAGAAAAAAAAAACATCTAGTCTCCCACCACATGCAATTCCGTAATTCGGATCCAGTAAAAAAAAAAAAAAAAACATGCGGAATTTCCGCACCTGATAATTCTCGATGTGGAAGGAAGAAAGGAAGAGAGCAAGTAAAAAAAGAGAAACCTTCTACCCTACTACCATTACACTAACAGTAATTGGGATTCCGCAAGAAAGAACACGCGAGATTTCTGTAACCGGTAATTTTCGAATATGTAAACATGTAACAAGAGCGAAGTAAAAAGGAGAAACAATTTTATAGAACATCTAATCATTTTTTTTTGTAATCTGTATTACATCAAATCCCTAATTACACATCTTAATGTTAAAAAGGACCAACAAAATCTCTCTAAATCTCTACACTCCAAAACTCTTTCAATATAAAATTATCCCCCCCAAAAAAAATAAAATCTGGTAAATGAAATGAATTCTTTTCTAAAAAAATGATCTTTTTTTTTTTTTCTTTCAATCAATCAGCTGAAACAATTGAGATTGAACCACTAGAGATGCTACCATGACTCTCATCATCTACACAGAGAGTTAATGCTCTCTCCAAATTAGAAACAATGTCAGCAATTGTAGGTCTCTCTCTTCCCTCCAAATTCACACAATGCATTGCTGTGTATGCCACCAGCTCCACCGCCTCCGCCTCGTTCAGCGCAGGCGGTCCGACTCTCGGGTCCATAACCTTCACCAATTCTCCGGCCATTATTGCAGGCACAGCATAATCTACTATACTTATAGGAGCGTTGCCTTCACCTTCACCTTCACCGTCCTTGAATATCGCTCTCTTCCCTGTCAAAAGCTCTAGTAACACCACGCCAAGACCGTACACATCACTCTTAGCCGTCAAAACATTCAATCCGTAGTACTCGGGATCAATGTACCCTACTGTCCCAGCTGCCTTGATTGGCTGGTTTTCGCTGTTTTCGCATTCTGAATCAGAACCCATTAAGGACAACCCGAAATCCGACACTCTAGCAGTCCAATTGACATCAAGCAGTATGTTGGAGGACTTGATGTCTCTGTGAATTATAGGCGGAACTGCATAGTTGTGAAGATACTCGATCCCACGAGAGGCATCCAAGGCGATTTTGATCCTCATCTTCCAGGAATTCAAAAGGCTACTAGTCTTCTCGACATTGGTCTTGTCGTGTAAATGATCGTAAAGTGCTCCGTTTTTCATGTACTCGTAAACCAGGAGCCGCTCATCTCTTTCTTCACAAAACCCCACAAGCCTCACCAAATGCTTGTGATGAAGCCTTGACAAGAATGCCAATTCCGACTCGAATGCACTCTCCTTCTCCTGCAATTTCTTCAACTTCTGCCCAGTTTCGCCTCTCTTGATCGCGACCTCGCGACCATCCCACAATTTCCCTCTATAAACAACCCCAAAGCTACCGGAACCAATCTTGTTCTCCAACGAAAAGTCATTCGTAGCAGTAGCGAGTTCAGCAACCGAAAACTCCTCTGCTCTATCAGTGTGTTTCGAGGATGTCCCGCTTCTCTGCCTCCTAATTGTCAGCACCCTCGAGCCCTGTCGTCTGATGGTGGATGACCGCGAAGGTGGACTGTTATTCGACGTTGTCACACCACCATTAGAACCAGCTCTAGTGATGGTTGGCTGAACTGAATTGTGAATTTTCTTGTCCCCAAAACAAACACCAGTCCATAAACAATAAATCACAGTACACAAACCAGCAAAAGCACCAACCGATCCAACAATGGCGAAAGCTAATAAACCTCTAGTCAGTTCTTTAGAGGGTGGTGATGATCTAGGCCGATCAGAAGGTGATGGTGGTGGTGGTGATACAGGAATGGACGGTGGCGATGGGATTGGTGACAAAATTTGGGGCAAACAATGTCTACAAATTGTTGTACTGGGACTGAAACATAATCTATCAGTTTGAGGATATATACCACATTCACTGCAAGAAGATGGAACACAGGGTCCTGGAAGAATCTCAGCTGATATATTAACCAGAGAACCCGACCCGTTTTCCCAACCCGGACCCCAGCAAATTATCGAGAAATTCCTTGTCGTCAACCCGCAAGTGAAATTCGACCCGGAAACGATCGACTCAAACGAAACTCCTTCTGTTACGTTGACGGAGTACTCTCCGCCGCCACCCCAGCAGACCACCGACCGGTTTTGTTCCCGGATCGCGCAGCTGTGAACCGACCCGAGAGCCAGAGCTAAGAACTCGGACGACGAATTCGACGGAGGATTCAGCTGACCCGAGTCGTTGTTCCCGTGACAGAACAAAAACCCACCACGATCGATGCCACAAACGTGAGACCCGCCGGCGGATATGCTCAACATGGGCCGGTTCCCGAAATCGGTTTCGATTCTGTTCGCGATTGAATTGTTGCTCCCCCAGCAACGAACTCTGCGTGTATTCTTCAGGATTCCGCAAGTGAACCCGACTCCAGACGAAATTGACCCGAAATTTAGTTCCTTTGAAGGTACGGTGACATTACCGTTGCCTCTCCAGCATTTGACGACGCCGTTGACGGTGGTGGTGGCGCAGACTTGCTCGTCACCAACCGAGAGATTTCCCAATAAAACAGTGTTGTTTAAGTAGATTCTTTTGGGGACAAAGCTTGGATTCTGAGTGAAGCTCAGGTCCCAGCAGAGGAGGCTGTACCCGCCGGAGCGAATGCCGCATAAGGAGCTCTGGCCACCGGCGATTTCGGAGAAGGAAGTGTTGGGCAAGACGGCCACGACGGTGCCGCGCTGGTAGCAGAGGATGTGGTGGGTGCGCTGAGCAGCCACGACGGCGCAGACGGTGCCGGAGCCGTAGCTGACGGCGATGGTGGAGCCTGAACCCAAGGCATCGGCGGTCGAGGAAAGAAGGGAGAAGACGACAGAGAGGAAAGCAACGACGACAGATAAAATAAAACCGTCGGCGGCGGAGATGGAGATGGTGGTGGGGGAGGGTGGTTTCGTCATCTAAAAAAATGGGGGTTGACGAAGAGAACTTGGTCGGTTTTCTTCATCGGTTGGGTTGAAATGTCTCAGAGAGAGAGAGATTTGAAAAAATATATCAAAAGAGTTTGTAAAAAGAAAAGACAGAGACACTACACAACCAGAAGAGATAGTCAGAGAGAGTTTCATGTTTTAGTCAAAAAGAACTCCGTTTAAAATTAAGAAACACTATCGTAATCGACTAATCGGAATCCGCTAATATTAAACATTATTAATATAATTTAGAAACGGATGTATTGAAACTTACTAAGATCAGCTACTCTTCTAACAGATAATAATTTTCACTCGATTTTGTAGAATGAAAATTGTATCGTAACAGATGGTTTAAAAAACAAAACAATCAACTTATATGTAATTTAATCGTTACAAATCTCATTCTATAAAAACGTGAAATATTAGTGTCTATGGGTGATAAAATTTATACAAATAGAATTATAACTAACAAATATATATATACGGAGATATTTATTGTACCATATATTATGGAGAAGTTTTGACAAGTGCATACACTTTGAGTCAAAGTATGTAAAGCTAGTGGTTCACATTCTTCGTCTTGATATAGAAAGACTGTATATATATATATATAAAAAGATTGGAAACATCTTCATGAAACATGTTTTTGTAATTTTATTTTTTAAAACAAAAAATATAAAACGGTATACAAATTATATTTAAAATGTCATCTTCAGGACTACTAGTATTATATTTTATCATAATACAATAAGAATCTAAAAAAAAAATTATGTAGATTGAATTCAAACTAATGCAATATATGGGAAGATCTCAAGTTTGTTAATATTAGATAGCCAAAAATTTATTTTTTATTATTATAAATTATTAGGATTTGAATTTTAAATTTTTTTCAGTAATCCTATAATTGTTTAAAATATGTCAATATAATTATTTTTTAGGAGGTCATTAAAATTAGATATCTATTATAATATCTATAGCAATTAAATTATTCTAATTAAGGCAAATTCCCACCATTAATTTTCTATCCTTGAAATTCAAAAACTGAATCTTACAATTAAATTGCTATCCAAAATTAAATACTCCTACTTTTAAATCACCAAGATAAGGTTTATTGTAAAAACAATTAATTAATTAAACTCTTTATTTCCATGTAGAATCAATTGAAAGAAATTGAATATATACATTGGTTTTTATTCTAATATAGAGAGAAAATAAAAAACGTTGGAGCAACAGAGGATACGCGTCTGCAGAGTAAAAAATCACATGCATATGCATGCAAAAATTATTAATTTAAAAAATATGTCAAAAAAAAAAACAACAACAATTAATTTACAACACAACGTTAGGCTTTGCATTTATGTGGATAGGTGGCATTGGTTAACAAATCACAAACCAAACTTGTAAGGCCGCATATCGCATTTTTTTTGTTTTCTAAAAACATTTTCTTTGTTTTTAATTCTCTCTCGGAAGTGTTATCGTAATGGTGGTTGATAGCCATTGGATTATATTCGGTCCGATATAATTATTGCATCGATAATGTAGCGATGATGTATCAAGATTTATTGTTTTTATATCTTTTGTGTTTAAGCTAATCTTTTAAAACCGTTAGTAATCAACTGATCATTCGATTATTGTATTCATGTAATTAAATATAATGATCAACGATCTTAATATTAAAAAAAAAAAATTAAATACTCAACTTATCTTTAATAACCATTATCGTATAGCAAGACAAGATGTTTTTATATATTTTACTTTTAAAGCTAAACTTTTGAAAATGTTACGAGAATAGTTGAAGTATCAATTGTATTCGTATATATATTTATTCAAGTAAATACACCACAGATCTTTAATATTTCAATGGTGAATACTCCTACCTAATAGAATCATCACATACGTAATGTATATCAAAACCTTTATTTTTGATATCTTTTCCTTTTAAAGTTAAACTTTTAAAAATAATATAAAAAATAACTAGATATCATTAGTATTCATTTCAATCGTATTCATATAATAAAATAAATCAGGTTCTATTAAAATCATTTCTCTGGTAATATAATTGAAATACGTTACTTTATTCAAAGCTAAATTTGAGGAATGCAATTTAAATAGATTGGTCAATAACATAAATTTTACGGCTGCTAAGTCATCAACATCAACAACATCAAGACTTCATTTTGATGTTGAAAGAGGAAAGGTAGGTTCTTTGTGGGGTTCATTTGTAAACTTTCTTTGAGTTTTATAGAAAACATTAATGGTCAAAAAGCTTGGCTGCTTACTGAGAAATCCCAAAAATATCCCTATCATTTTGCTATATTACTATAATGTATAAAGTTTTATTATTATTATTATTTTTAAATACGTCTGTCGAGACCTGCAAACATCAAGCAAAACACTACGACACAGTCCAAATGTCTACTTCCTTGTATCTAAAGAAGTCGGCTCCCAATATCGGACATGAAACGTTATGAAATCTATGTTGTGTGAACATGAATATCAAGCTACCATGCATAGACTTTATGGGTTTTATTTTATTTTTTCTATGTAAAATATTATGAGCTTCTATTATATTTTACCAATGGCAGCAAGCATGCTTCAATCATTTCCAACAAACATTTGATGAATTAATCATATTTTTGTTTTTCTGGTCAACTTATTTTAAAGACAATTCAAACATGGATACCATTCAACATTGGATATGATACAATGCAATCGAACTTTTCTGTTGACCAGATTATATAAACCAAGACCTTCCAAGAATTTTCACCCATCCAAATCATATATGGAAAATTACAAAGCTGACTTTATTAACGTTAATTTCTTAATTATCGGCCGTTGAATTCACCTGTTTTTACTCCAGTAATATCTTATAAAGCTTTAATTTTAAAAACTCAGAACAGTTAATTCTTAAAAGATTACTTTTGTAAACTTATTAAAAAATTCACCGTTTTGGTTCGAGTTAGCTCTCTTTAAAAAATGACCTCATTCACTTTGAAATCAAGAAAAATAATAATAATAATATAAAAAATGAGATTGATATATAGAATATAGTAATATAGTAATGGAGTTATGGAGTTATTTCTTTTTCTTGAATATGGTTTGGTACATTTGATGTTGAAGTTTAGGCTTGAAAAATAAGCAGAAACCAAACCCAAATACAAAGGAATCTGATAAAAAAAAACAAAATCTTTATAAATCTCAGGCAAACTAATTAGTAATTACTAATTATATAGAAACATGAAAGATTATTTAATTAATTACAATTAATGAAGAAGCATACTGGACCCTACTACCTTGACTCTCTTGCTACTGTAATCATGGCTGTTGCTCAAAATAACAACATTTCTAGCTTACAACAAAAGTTCTCAAAACATATATATATATATATTTTTTCCTTTTAGTAGAAGAATAAATTATTGAAAACCCAATTAAAAAAATGTAAATGTTGTTGGTCTTTTATGATCAAAGTTGAGTGTAAAGTGTATATATATATATATATAGTATTTGTTAATTTGTTTTTAATTACAGGCAACAAGTTTGTAAAGTAGTCACTAATATATAGATTAAGCTGTACTGAACTTATGATAGCTATTTTATCTTTAATTATACCATCGCTACTTGGTTAATTAATTAACAATGTTGTTACGATTATCATTCAATTGTGATATGGTGACAATATCCAAGTTTGAAAATATTATAATCCTTGAAAATTATTTATCATGTATTCATCTTATCGAAAACAGTTTAACATTAGAATTCAGGAGAAAACAAATTTTACGGAGAAGAAAAACTGAAACAAGAATCCGTGAATAAGTCTTCTTGACTTATCACTACATTTTTAAGAGCATTTGTTCAATGTTCAAACATATATATATATATATATATATATATATATAACCTTATTTTAATTTCGGTAAGAACCTTGATGAGAATTCAGGAGATCGAAAACAAATTTTACGGAGAAGAAAAACTGAAACAAGAGTCCGTGAATCAGTCATCTTGATTTATCACTACATTTTTAAGAGCATTCATCAAAGTTCTTACAGAAATTACATCTATTTGTATGAATTTTGATATGAATTTTTTTTGTAGATAATAAATTTAATGAAATATACCTATGAACAAAATTTGAGAATTTTTCAAGTAGCGAAACTATTTATTCCGATTTTATTAAATACAAAGGTATCGGAAAAATGAGATAAATATAGGAAAATTCAAAAAAATAATTTAGTACTTGAAAAATTCTCAAATTTTATTCATAGGTAGATTTCAATGAATTTATCATCCTTAAAAAAAAATAAAAATAAATAAATTTAGATCAAAATTGAGTCCTTCTCACTTATAAGCCCCCTTATGTATTCTTTTTCTCATGGCCCACCACCACTTACTTAATAAGTCTTGAAATTTTGACGAAGAATATGGACCATAAATTATGGAGAAGTTTTGATAAGTGCATGCACTTTAAATATGGACGAAGAATATGTCTATAAAACATATCAGAACGACGAATATAGACCATGAATTATGGAGAAGTTTTGATAAGTGTATACACTTTGAGTAAAAGTATGTAAATTCAATGGTCCACATTTTTCGTACTAATATATTTGATGTCAAGACAAATTAACAATAGAAAAACTATATATACATATGCGATGACGTTGATCAATGAAATATCATTTGAAATATCATGAGCAGGAGCCGTTTTGACTCAGTCGCATACCATGATACCAAGTCTCTTAGAGCGTGTGAGTCTGGTCGTAGCAAGCCCGCGCACGTCCCGCGTGGATGCGTGACGTGCCCACTGCCCACGTGTCTTGTCTTGAGCCTTCAGTTTTGTCTTGAGACTCTTGACCAGATTATCGAGTCATCTTGGGTTATAACAAACAGATTAATGCTAATTATGTCAAAAATTAAAATTAAAAATAGCAGCTAAATAATTCATTAGTCTCCACCCCACCCCAGTCCCCACCCCACATATATAGACTATAGAGTAAAGCTATTGGACCCAAAAAAACCAACCCAAATTTCCAACCAAAACCTATGTGGCAATATCACATGGGATATTGGAAAGAGTGACGTGGGCCCATGTTGTGTGTGATGTTGCCACATAGCATTTGGGTTGGAATTTGGGTTGTTTTTTTGGATGTAATAGCATTACTCATATATATATATATATATATATATATATATATAGTCTTTCTACTGTCAGTTCGTCCTGATATAAAATATATCAGAACGAAGAATGTGGACTATAAATTATGAAGAAGTTTTGAGTAGTGCATACACCTTGAGTCAAAGTATGTAAATCTAATGGTCCATATTCTTCGTCATCAGGACGAACTGACAATAAATATATCGGAACGAAGAATGTGAACCACTAGATTTACATACTTTGACTCAAAGTATATGCACTTGTCAAAACTTCTCCATAATCTGTGGTCCACATTCTTCGTCCTGATATATTTATTGTCAGTTCGAACTGATAATAGAAAGACTGTATATCCATATAGATGAGTCTCTCGTGAGGGATTCTTTATTTTAATTTTGATGAGAATCTTAATAAAATCATATCGATTTTTAAGAATTTTAATATGATTTTTTTTTAAATGATAAGTTTAACGAAATCTACCTATAGATAAAATTTAAAAAAAATTCAAGCACTATTACTATTTATCCCGATTTTTTTTATATGAAGGCACCGGATAATTGGTGAAATATAGGAAAATTCAAGAAAAATTAATTATAGTGCTTGAAAAATTCTCAAATTTTATTCATAGGTAGATTTCAATGAATTTATTATCCACACAAAAATCCAAATCAAAATTCATAAAATCGAAGTGATTTCATCAAAGTTCTTATCGAAATTAAAATAAAAGGAGAGAACCACTCTATACAAAAACAAATGAGAAAATATCAAGAGATGGTTGCCAAAACAGCTATCCGAGTATCAGAGTCGCGCTTATAACAATTAATTCGAACATAATTCCATACAGAACCTTAAATTGTAATGCACTTAATTATTAAACACAATAAGTTCAAGCCAGATTTGTACATGTTTAATTAATTTATTTATTTTTGGTCTTGTGGAACAGTTTGACAATTTGTTTTCTCTAATTAATTTGAACAGTTGAAAATTTGTGTCTGCGCTGAAGATTATAGTTGAAACAAAAGGGGCTTCCAAGAAGTAGCTGGAGTTAGGCTACTTAAAATCTCTGTTGTCTGAAGAACATTAAACCACCAAACTTATCAAAATATTATATCATTATTTAATTATACACTTTATTGTTTTTTTTTTTTTTTTTTTTTTATAAATATTGTGAGTTTGAGTTGTGTACCTACATGGTCAAAGACTATAATTTTATGTTTTCCAAAGATTATATGGTTCAACGGGAGTCCCAATTTCGAATTTAGGTTCGCTAAGTGGATTCAGGGGATTTATGGGTTTACAAAACTTTAAATAGTTTGCATTCCTTGATATATATATACATACAGAGGCTTCTGTATCAACAATTATTTGTTGATATATATATATATATATATATATATATATATATATATATATATATAGTTAATTTGGTCAACTTGTTTTAAAGAATTCAAACATATATATTTCAATTCAAAATTGGATGATACAATGCAATTAATCTCTTCTATTGACCAAATTAGAAGACAAAAGACCTTTCAAAAAGCTTCAACCAAAATAATACAAAGAAAATCTTGTTAAAATTATTTTTGACTTGCTTGATTTGATTAAACTTTGGTTTAGTACTTTCTCTCACTTTAATTACCATTTTGGTATGAGTTATATCTCCACAAATGATCTCACTAATAATAAAAAAAAAACAGATTACACATCATCTCTTAATACAGGTGGTAGTGCATCTCCTTTCAACGTTAATGTTGTGGGGTTTAAGTCTCCACCATATATATTTTACAAGCATGTATGGAGAGTTTTCCGGCACATACATATACCGTTTAATCTCGACAGTCGACAGACCCTTTACCAGACCTAATGGACATGGAAGGCTTCGAAAATAATAAAGAGAGTTTATTTTCTTTTTCATGAATGGTGGTTGTTACATGTTGATGTTGAAGTTTAGGCTTCAAAAATAAGGCAGAAACCTAACTCAAATAAAATTTTGGTACTTGTCAAGCAAAAGATTCATATGTTTTTCCACAAACTTAAAATAGAAACATGACAGATTAGTAGAACCAAGAAAGTTAGTAAAAAAATAACTATAAATTGAAGCATGTATGGACCCTACTACTACTACTACCTTGACCTTGCTATTGCAATCATGGTTGTTTCTCAAGTTAACAACATTTTTCTTTTGGTAGAAGAATAAATAAATTATTGAAACCCAATTAAAGAAAAATACAAGTGTTTGTGATTAAGAAATATAATTAGTTTTCTTTCCTTTCCAGAATCTGAATTTGTTTTGTTTCTAAGGGCTGGAAGATTATTTTGTCTGCTTTTTTATAGGCTACAAGTTTGTAAAGTACTAAAAGTTGAACTGACTTATGACTTATCATAGCTATTTATCTTTAATTATATCATTATTAACAACGTCGTTACCAAAAAAACTGTCACCGAATCTCTTAACGTGTGCTCTAAGGATCCATATACGGTTCAGAGAAAAACAACTTTTAAAGAAGAGAAACCAATTGTCTGCTTCAGATTGAACTGAAAAAATTAAAAAAAAAATGGGAGAAAAAGTGATGCAAGAATCATCGCTGAATAAGCTGCTTTTTGTCATTGTATATGTTAATATGCAGAAGCACTTTAGGCTGCTTTTGTCTGTGTATATATAAGCATAAGCAGCAGCTTTAGGTTGCTTTTGTAATCATATATATACATAGAAGCTTAAAAGCTGTAAAGCCTCCTTAATTAAAATAGCTAAGCAAATAACATATAATAAACACTAATTATATAATAATTATCAGATTAACAAAGCCGCCGCAGTCCATGTGGCTATGCCGCGGTTTCCTCTCTGGATTCCAGTTCCAGGCAATTCCCAGAATTTGAACTACAGACCATAAAATTTGCCTATAAACGAACTCCAGGAAAAGATTCAATCACGGTATAGACACAGGAACGAACGGGTAACATTTTGTTATCCTAACACATTTATGCTAAAATCACTGGCTTACCAAAAATTCAAGAAAAAAGATTCAATGACCAGATAAACATTGATCCATTAACAAATTTACAGATTCCTGAAAGTTATATAAAAAATATATATAAAAAAAAAACCTGACAGATTTGCAATCATATAAACAATGTTACACAAGAATAAAGGGTTTCAACAAATCTATAGATACATTAACTGTATACCTATTTGACTGATGAGAGCGGCAGCATACAAATCTTTTTATATGAAACCACGAAGGTTTCGGCTTTTGTCAATGCCTCCAGCATGCAAATTAATGCTTTGCAAGAAGTCACTGAGTCCAAGGACAGATGCTGCTACGAAAAGAATCTGTAGAGAATTGTACACGGAAGAAATGTGGCCTTCATTGCATAGAATCTCTAGCCTATGATGTTCTTCCGGAAGAAGGGATTCCCTGCTTTTGAAACCATTCGGGCATGTGGAATTTTTCATATAGCACGGGCCTCACGTCTTTCTGTAGAGAGAGATGCTTGAGGAGCGGAAGAAGAACATTGAGAAGCTGATCAACAAGTAAAAGAAATGGTGAGAAAATGATCAAACATAGATCAATAAATTGATTCCAAGTTTCGAAAAAGTAAATATAAGTACCTGGTAATCATGCGGTTGCCCAACGTAAAATGGAACACATGGGATTCCATTAAGTGGTTGCAACAAGAAGCTGAACGGATTGTTGTCAACGATAACAGTACGACATAAATCCTTTGACAGGCAGGTGAGATCCTTCACATGCTCCCGATACTCGCTGTTATTTCATAGCACAAAAATTTTGTTAAACTAAACAGCTTCATCTTTGAAGACTACTCGAGTTGTAGAACTTACCGGATAAATAAAACTTATGCCCATGATACTCATCGAACCACAAGTTAACATGGACTTGAACTAGCAAAAGTGTACCACATAAAGCACTTAGGAATGTTAGAACATCCCATTAAAATCAAATAAAATTAATGGTACGTTACGTATCTCAATTAGGAAATGAAATTAATCCGTATTTTCTTCAAAGAATTCAATTCGAGAATATAACCAAACCAACCACAAGATTGAAAAATATTTATAATATTACACCATCCCTTTAATTCCAGATTTTGTTTCCTTTACATTGTCTTTTACATGACACAATGCCATGTAAAAGACAATGTAAAGGAAACAAAATCTAGAATTGATTTTTAGTTACTGCATATAGGATGAGATTGGCTTCGAGTAAAAGCGGATATAACTTTCCAAATCAGCGAAAACGAAAATCCAAACAGATAATATGTGAAAACCAAATAGGGTATTCGCATTAATAGCTAAAAACAGAGAAGATTACTAGAAGGAGCATAAGTAAGCAGCACTTACGTGCTAGTTGTTGAGGGCCGATAAAGTCGTTGACTGAATAGATTTTCGACATCTATTATATCAACTAGCGGTCTAGCATAGCCTGTGGAAACCCAGAGAATATCTCTCAGAAGTTGTAACAGTCGATAATAATAAGTTAAAAAATCGACCAAAAGAAGCGAAAATCAATAAATAGTAAAATGATGATCAAACTCGAACCTTCAAGACCAGCAGTAAAGAGTATAAGATCTGCAAATGTGCTAACTTGTTTCAGAAATTCTCGCAGCCCTGGACGCTCAAACACCGTGACATAATTTATCTTAGGTTTCCCTTCACATTCCTGCAAACAGCAACAAATTCAAATCAAAAAATTTCTCTCAAAAATAGATTTCACAATCACTTCAGTATTACTTATGCACTATAAGTTACCTTGTCTGAAGATACGCATTCCAGCTCAAACACATTCAATCCTGCTTCTGTAGCTTGATTACGAAGAGAAGCAGGAAGACTAGATGTCTCATACGCGCATACTAAAGTCTCATCCAAGTCAAGAACTACCTACAATAGGTTCCAAAACAAATGAAAAATTGTATAGCTTTGTATGATCTCGACACCTTACCTAAGTTTAACTGACTAGCCATCATGATCGTAAACTTCCCTAACGAAAAAACTCCACACGAAAACTAACCAACCACAATAAACACTTCAAAGCTCATATTAGACCTACAAACTGATATTCTCTGCATCACTGAACTTCACTAAATTACCACAAAATCAGTTCCTACTTTCGAAGTGACTAATTATTTTCACTTTTGCTTCCCTGTAACGTCAAGTTTTGATTAAGCAAAAAAACATTGTTAGCTCTTCTCTAATCCCCCTTGTAATCTGCTGTTCAATTTCAAACACACAGCTTCTTTTTTCTTTTTTTTTTCTCCTCCTTCTCATTATATAGTGTGTGAAACAATAAACAAGTTTCAAACTTTAATCTTCATAATTCATATGATTCCCAAAATAAATCCTATAAAGCTCCATTTATATCTAACAAGCTAAATTGACTAACAATTGACATGAAATATATATATAAAAAATAAAAGTCAACATGAACAAATCCAGTATAAATAAATTCAAGCCACCAACCAAAAAAAAAAATACCATACCGTGAATTTCTCGAGACCCCCATCGGAGGCGGCGGCGGCGGGCACGTCAGCGGCAGGGTGGTCACAAGCGGCGATCTCCAAGGTCCCTGAAAACTCGATCTCCGGGAGTTCGACGGCAGGCAGGGGCTTGAAATCGTGAGGCGGAGAAGAAGAAGAAGAAGAGAGAAGTGGGTAGTGACCCAGAACCCTCAAGAACCTGGAGAAGATCTGGAAGAAGAAAGCAAGCCAGTTCAACAGAGCCCGCCATACTTGTACGGACCGAGGTGAGTAGGCAACATCGGTGGCAGTAGCCTGAGTCAACTCGGCCATATATAATCAATTCAATTCAATTAAAAAGTGGAAACTTGAAAACAAGGAGTCGTTGTTAGGTGTTGTGTTGATTGAAACTGTTAATTGTGTTGTGACTTGTGTGTGTACTTTGTTGCGTTAACAGAGAGGTGTTGCTGTGGTGGTCATGGCGTTGATTCGACTAGTAAAGTCGTATTTTTAATTATACAGCGAAAGAGAGAGGGAGAGGGAGAGTCAGAGAGACGGTGATTTCACGCGCTGATTCCAAAGACTGGAAATAGTTGTCTGAAATTAATAATACTTTGATTTTTACATAAATAAATAAATTCATCATTAACAATTTTGATTTGTTTTAAAATTTAAACGTTTTATGTACTTAAATTGATAAATTGTAAAGAAGTATCTATATAATTATTAAGAAATTAATGTTTATTGACCTCTAATTCAGATGATGAAAAAAAAAAAACTAAATATTGGAAAAAGGTTGTAATTACGTAATATTTTAGAAAGTGTAAAAGGGTTAAGATGAAAGTTCTGGTAGATAAATAAAGTAATAGAAAAATTGACAAGACGTGATTACAATCTTTGTAATCATCCATATAATTAATGTATATTAATAAAATCTATAATAAACGATGAAACGATACCCAATTTACTATATTATTATAAAAACTATAATTTATTTGGATGATGTAAATTGATTAAGTGGGATCGTAGATGACATTGATCCGGTATTAATTTAATAAAATTTCAATTAATATCTATTGGAATTCTGCATGAAAAAAATGTGCAGACTCCAGTTAAATTATATATATATAAATATATTTACAACTAATGTTAGACAATTCAAAAAATTAGTCTAAAAACCAACTCAAATGATGTGATAATTATTTTTTTCATTAACCACATAATTACCATGATTTATATGGTAAGCACAACTCATTTACCGCAACATTTGGATTGAATTTTAGATTAATTATTTGGGTTGTATTAATCTATATATAAATATATAATAAACATATTAAATTTGTATAGTTTTGGATTAGAACAAATTTATTAGTTTATTAATTTGAAGGCAAGACAAACAAGGTCTTAGTCTTGGAGTGGATAGATAGGATGGGGATCAAACAAGGGAAGGTCTTCTGTTTGATATAGTTGGTGTCATACAAACGCGCTGAAGGAGAGCGTGGAGATGTAAAAGTGGAAAGTGAAAAAGAAGAATTGAATGGAAGCAGCCAATGAGAGTTGACAAGAGACAAGCTTTGGTTCTTTTATAGATCTTGTCTTTGCTTCTCCTAATAATTATTACTTTTTAAAAATTAAAATAAAAAATAAAAAATAATTAAACAATACTTAGATGGATCTATTCTATGTTACAGTTATTCCTAGGTGGCGCCACGTCAGATTGGACTCATTCACATTTGGAATTTTCATTTCTGTCATAGTGTCATTCATTGGCAAGTTCAAGTTGGCAACATCGTCTTAGAATATTGAAAAAAATAAGCGTTTATTGATTATCGAAAAAGTTGAGGTGGCTCAATGGTAAGATTGAATTTATGATGTAGACGAATGTAGAATACACATGGACGAACTCAAACTCAGGACTTCTTAATAAACCTAGCTTGGATACCAAGTAATTACTAGATTCAAAAGCTTAAAATCGTATAATACGAATGAAATCGAAGAACTTAAAAGTATAACAAGATATATTTATCATTGAATTATTGTATCTTTTTTTGTTAATCAATCAATGAACCCAAGATTTACAAATCCTCATCAAGTTGAGGAAAAAAAAGGTGGGCAGATGTTTTTGTACAGAAATAAATTAACAAACAAATATGCAGATTGACAAAATAGCCAAAATACACAAAAACCAAAACTGAAGCTTGAAATATGCAATCTTGATATGATCATATGCTTATAAGAGAGAGAGATGTCCAAGCAGAAATAATTATACCATTCCCTCCAGCAATTTTCGGAAGAATCGGACTTAGTATGAATGCGAAAGCCATGGGTGTTTGAGTGCCTCCCTCGCGGATGGGCGCCTTTGGGGATTGATCTCTAGCAAATTTCTAACGAAATCGATGAAATCAATGTCGGAGACTTGTACGTGATGCTCCAATGATGACTCCTCAGGAATTATGTATTCTAGTTGGTTTGTGTCCTGGATGCATATATATGGCCAGATATAAATTTTGTGTTCTCGAATTCGTTTTAGATCAATCTCTTAAAGAACCGATTAAGCATACTCTAATGAGTGATATATACGAGAAACTAACCTCATTTAAGTGGTAAAGGTCGTATTCTTTCGTGAAGTACTTGTATGTTTCCTGCCCGTTCACCAACATCTCCAGATCAATAGGACCTACCATCCCAACCATACGTGCAAGGATCATTACAACTGCATCATTCGGAAATAGCACCTAGAGAACACATAGATACTTAGAATAAATAACCGATGAAATTTCATTCAAGTAGCAACCGAAAACAAGCATCATATTTAGGTTACTAATGGAATAAATAACTAAACATACTTCTCCTGAGCATAGCTCAGCCAAGATACAGCCAAGAGACCACAAATCGATCTTTTGGTTGTATGGCAGGCCTAGGATGACTTCAGGAGCTCTATAGGAACGAGATTGTACGTATAGGCACAAGTTGTCATTCTCAAAACAACTGCTTCCAAGATCAATAATCTTGACCTCGCATCTCCTGTAACTTTTCATGAGTATATTTTCGGGCTTTAGATCGCAGTGAATAACTCCCAACTGATGTAAGTACTCCAGCCCCTCCAAACATTGAAGAGTTATGGCCTGCAAAGTGCGGATAATGCCAATTTTCAGGTCACGGACACAATTATATGGCACTAAAAGTAAAAGGCGAGTGAAACTAAGAATATAAAACGAGTCGTCAAAAGAAGGGCAACGCAAAGCAACTAGCTTGAATCAAACAAACCTGCAACCTGCTCAAGGTAAAATAAGGTTCTCCACCAGATTCTTGATTGAACTTTTGAAATTCATATAGATTTGCTTTAAGGAGTTCACAAACGATGAACAAATGCTCCTGTAGAGTTTTACAAAACGAAATGAATTAGCAATAGTTAAAAACTACACAATTGAAAAAATGGCCAACGTTTTTCCAGCTAATAATCATTTTCGATGATTGTAATATAGGTACACACAAATATATTAAGATGTACCTGATGATAGAAGTAGTCATAGAGACGCAAAATGTGGCGTTCATCGGCAGGGTCATGCCTATTCACAAACTTGAGAAGTTTAATTTCATCTAAACTCTGATCGAAAAAATCTTTATCGTTTTTGATGATCTTCAAGCAAACATCAATCCCCGTGTGAAGATCATTTGCTTGAAACACCTTACTGAAAGCAGCTGAACCTAGGTATTCTGTAACATGATATCTGCCTGCAATGACAGTATTTAGCACAATAGGCAGATCCTTGTTTTCTTCGAATCCAGTCCTGTAGATGGCATAACACGTGAGTACACTGATTGCTACATATCAACCTGCAATGCAACGGCTTCCAATCTCTATTAAGTCAAGAGTACTTACGTATCAATAACTACTAAATTAAGCTAAGACGATACAAAAGTCATATATATAGAGAGAGGGAAGGCTATTCCATCTCTTCCGAAAAAAGATCGAGTAAACCCGACAAGTGTAACATGGAAGCAGCAACTTTCTTAGTCCTATCACATTCTATAGTTAATATCGGAACAATATTACTCATGTTCTTAGTTCTTACCTAGTATCAAATTCAAAACAGTTTATTTAAGGTACAATAATTCCTATACTTCTTCGTGAGTGACTTGATATTTACGAATATTTGAACCATCATGCAATAAAAAGTACAGCAGAGAATTATCAGAGTTTTGCTGACAAACCTGTTTTTCCTGTGTATGATTCGCAGATTAAATATTTCATATTCGTCTTCATGATTATCAAACACAAGAAGGTCATTAGCATTGACATCCTCTTCCTCTGCACCTGCCTTAGGCTCGTGGAGTCCTCCTCCATTAAATTCACCATCTCTTAGATCATTTCCATTTGGCATGAAATTTTTCTCGGAAACCTTAACATGTAAGTTAGAGGTATCTTTCAACCCGTCGATCCAATTTTTTCTTGAACCCCCTTTATTGGAGTAGTTAGAATTCTTGTTAGTTCTCAGATGAAGAGCCGAATCACAATCAGCAGAAGAATCATTTAACTCGGTTTTTTTAGAGCTCGAGTAGTCCACAAAGTCTCCATCACAAACCCCCTCGGCTCCAGCACAGCATTTACAGAACGGTAATGAACAACCGTAAGCAGCACAATCCTTGACTTTCCCTCCAATGCCTCCTTCAGGTAAGTCATTATTATCAAACTGATAATATTGTGTCACCTGAACCTCAGTTTCACCATTCCTCGGAGCAATATTAAATAGACATGGCTTATCCAAGAAATCAATACTTTCCTCTGATTGCAATCCTTCTGATTTGTCGTATTCAGCCAACGGATCCTCAAATTGTTTATCAGCCTCCAAAGTCATTATGAACTTATCCTCACTTGGACAACCGAAGAAGTCAGACGCTCCAAAGCAGGGAGTCAAGAAGTTTCCTTCATCTCTCTCATCATGCCAATAGAGGTCATTTTGCATATCATAATCATGGTAATCACGCGCTGTACCAAATTGAGATAAACTATCTGATGAAGCTTCAGAACTACCAAGAGATGCAGAACGAAGTCCATACGGATTTGTGAAGTCTGTGAAAGCGAAAAAAATAAATCAGAGCATTTTAATGGTGTAAATGACTAAGAGAAACATTATGGCATTGGCAGCCTGGCTGAAAACCGAAAATAGCTTCCAAAATTTTGTCGATAAATCAGTAAAGTCTTACTGATAGTAAAGATGATTGATAACATGTTGGTTGCAAGCACACGCAAGATGTGCAAATTAAGGAACCAGTATGCGACAAATAGCACAGGCAGCAAACAAACTGATGGTGTTTCATTGAAGCAAATCCTTAAATTCGTGCAAACAAGACGGTGTTTCATTAAAGTGATTCCTTAAACTTGAATTTGTAGTGATTAACTAGGGATGGAGGGTGCATATTATGACAATAAAGCATCTTCACCTCCTGTTAGTTAATAAATCAGTGGAGAGAAAAGAGCATGATTGCTAAATTCGAATACCAATATAGACAAATAAAGGAAAAAAAGAAAAAAGTTATAGCAAACCAAAGTTTAAAAAAAAAAAGCAATGATGCCAACGACTCCCACCGATATTGCTAGTTTGAAGCCAATCAGCCATCATCAATGATGGAAGAACAGCTAGACATTCCGATTTTCGGGTACCTGGGAAGTCATGAGGACTGAGCTAAAATAAAGGAAAAATTGTAATTTGGTAGTTGAATTGGGGGTTTTTTTTTGTTTTTTTTTGTTTTTAATAATGAATAGGTAGTTGAATTGGGTTGGATTTATCATTTATGGCAGTAAATTGAGGCCACATAAAACATGAAACAAGAAGAATGAGCTTCAAACTTGTACAGTGCATTAAATTCAATGTCTTCTGATCAAACAAAACCTAAATTTTAGAGAGAAAATAAAATTCATTCAAGTATTTTTCAACTCTCTATGTGTATTCAATTATTCATCACCAATCTTGAATTTTAATTAGCATTCCATTTCATCAAAACAAAAACTACAGAATTCAAAAGTATCATATCAATTCAAGCAATTAACTAAAAAGATATCAAATTTGATCAAAACCCTTTTTTTTTTTTTTTGAAGCTAACCTGAAGAAGAACACACACCACTAGTGGAAGACCCCAAGCTGACAAACTCATCAGAAGAAGAAGAAGAAGAAAAGGACCCAGAAGCCGATCCTCCTGATCTCTCAGCACCGTTAACCTCTTCAACGTCCGGTCGCCGGAGGGTGGCCGGAATCTTCACCGGAGGAAGCACAGGGAACAAGAACTTTTCGAAATCAAAAGAACCCAGGTCGCATTTTTCAATCATGTCCTCTTTAAGAGCAGACTCGGCTTCTTTAAGTCCATTTTTCCTCAGGAATTCAATCACTGCCTCCACGTCATCATCAGCTGCCATGGACAATAACGATGAGAATCCAAACTCAGAGTCAGAGAGCAGTGACAATAACAATAGAAAAAGAGAGTGGTGTCAGCGTGTAAATTAAGTGGACTTGGAGGGACAAAAGTGGAAAAATATAAGACATGTTTAAGTGATTGCATGCCTCTCTCTCTCTCTCTCTCTCTGTTCTTTCTTTTCTTCTGTGAAACAGAAGCTAAGAGGGTGGTGTTGCACTGTTGTGTCTTCACCAACTTTGAAAAGTGGTGGGTTTTCGTAGGTCGACATTCCCAAAAACTCCCTTGTTTTTTACATTTTTAATAAAAAAACATTTTAGTTTCGAATTTATATCAAAACCCTCCTAAATGCGATTTTTAGTATTTCGACAATTAGATTGGATGAACACCCTTTACTATCAAACCACGTTGGGCATCGGTTGATTTTTGGTATTTAATAAGTGATTTTTTAACTAAATTTTAAAGGGTTTATTTGTTATACAATTGTTGGGTAGTTAAAAATTTGCTTGGTAAATATTTTTAGATTTTTCGGTTTTTACATTTTTTAAGTGGGATTTGGATCCTTTACTGATCTGATTTTTTTCCTGACCTTTTTAAAGCATGTAATTTGTTGTTAATAAAATGGTTATGGAAACCAATCACATCGTAACCACATATTCATTGCAATACTTATGTGTCATAAGATTAAGTAAGATCAGGAAAAAGATCAAATCAGTAGAGGATTCTTTGAAGTGTTGACATTCATTTAACCAATAGATTGAAATTCGATGTATATCGGTCACTCAATATTTTTTTTGGATCCTACGTAGCAATACGAGTATACGACCCATTTTTTAAACTACAAGGTGTTCGTATTATTAATAAGAGAATTTTCATTTATTTTTTTTAAGGAAAAAAAAAAAACAAATGTCAAACCTTGAAGGGCTTATTTGCAATTCCCTCTTTCTTTGAAGGTATACCGTATACCGTATACGTGGGGCTGGTGCATAAAAACAACACGTGTACAAACATGATTCGTTCACGTATACGACAGGCTTAGACGTAAGGGTTTTTTTGGTCATTGTCAATTTTGGTGGGAAGTCAAGGGTTGTCGTTTTGAGGGACCATTTCATTTTATTTTATTTTTCTTTTCTTGCTTTCACTTTCATCTTCAAGAATATGTTTTTTATTTCTTTTTCAACTTTTTTTTTTTTTTTTCACCTTTCAATTTTACCTCGGCATCATTTTGATATAGACAATACAATGCTATTCAAATAAATATTAAATTTTCAACCATTAAATTCTTCCGACGGAATGAAATCCGATTCGATTATCGAATTTCGAATAAGAAAATACGTGAATATTACACTATTACATGAAAGATATTTCATAATTCTTGTCTATATTTTTAATTATTTATGCAAGTCAAATACAATTATAATTTAATAATGATATCATGGTAGGATTATTATTTAAAATATTATCTCTCTCTTTTTTTTTTTTTAATTATATTTTTAGGTGTATCATATGCTTATATTGTAAGAGTCTAAAAGATGATCGTGATGTGTTATGGTGTTGGATTTAAAATATTTTATGTTAAGTCATTGAGATATTTTGTTTTATATATATTTCAAGTTTTTTTTTTTTTTTTAATTGATTTTTGTAATTTTATTTTTATCTTAATTGTATAAATGACTTGAACTTGCATATAGCGCATAAATTAACATTTTGTATTATTTACGCTAATGTAAAAATTATTATGATATCCTTTCAAAAAAAAAAATTATTATGATATATTATTTTATTTAAATTAAGATTTATTACTTTGACATTTGATTTTAATAGTGTATGACAATGATTTTATGAACTAATGATTAAACCCATTTAAAGCAACATTTAAAGCTATGGAAAGAACTACATATTTAAGAAGAAAACAAAGGCTTGGGATGTTGTTTGTATCTTGTTTGGTCTACAAAGATTAAAAGATCAATCCAATTAATATTTCAAGAATGGGTCATCAAGCATAATTAATTCAAAAAATTGATCTCACTTTATTCTCAACCACAAAATAAAGAATCCTCATAATAATAATGAAATTATAAGTACTTCAACACTTTATGTATGCTTTGTCTCACATGTTTAATGATTTGGTCAAATATCAATTAGATCAATCAATTAATTAGTTTTTTTTTTTTTCAAAACCACTCTTGTCAGAATGTTTGTTCACTCCCCATTCTCCTTTATATGGTATTCGAATCTCGCATTTACCCATTAAATCGTAAAGTGTAAAGAGATCTCTCATCTGACTTATATTTTAAACCATAATTATAACGATTGATCATACAAAGTCTCCGTCTACTCCGATCAATATTAAGTTTCAAAAATATTATTGCTAGATTGCTAGAACATTAAATACATACACATGGCCTCTTGCCAATGTGGTGGGCCTTTCCCTTGGAAACCCCTACCACCAAGGTTCAATGCCTAGTGTATGCATGTATATGTGCATATTTTCCCACAAATTGTGTGGGTGTTGTCCCACAATATGTGGGTGCTCTCTCTCCCCGTTTGTGGGAGCTGCAGTCCAGACTGTGCTTGTAGAGCCCAATCTCGCCGGTCCCGGTAGTTGTTGTATAATCAAAATAAAAAAAATTAAAAAAAAAAAAAGGAAAAAAAAAGAAGGAGGAGTTGAGAATTGAGATATGAGATGGGGGGGCTACACAATTAATTGATGATGAGCCCAAATTGTTTTTTTGGTATGGGGTTGATATATTAAAATGACTTTATTTATTATTGTTATTAATATTATTAAGTACTAAGAAAAACCTCATATCATACCATGATGTTGTTTCTTCGTGAATACTGTGACAAAAACAGCTTTTAATCACTTTCTACAATCTCCTTTTTGCATGTGATCGACACGTTCTAAGTAAAAAAATCAAAAAGAGAAATCCAATTCATATCATTTGGTTTTTTTTCTTTTTCTTTTTCTTTTTTATCTCTTTTTTTCTCTTCATTATTATCATTATTTCTCTCTTTTTTGTTTCATCTTTTTCTTTTTTTTTAGTTTGTAAGCAAGAGTTGATGTTATAGATTTGAAATTTGAACCAAAAAAGTGGTATTGTGAGGTCCACAATGGCATTTTTATATGAAGAGGTTGAATGGTGGGTGTGGAAAAGAATATGCTAAAAAAATATATTAGAAATTATGGTGAATTAATTATGAAATGTATTTGGACTCTAATTGTCAGTAAATGGTCAATTTTAAATTAACAAAATCTCTATTGTTTATAGTAAAGGTTGGGTCCAATTTAGGACCCTCTTCAACCCACTTTAGTTACTCGATGACAGATTTTTCTCTCTCTAAATTTTGGTTTTGACATTTAAAATAAATTATATGATTAAAATTTGGTTAAATTTATGTCATTTTTCTTTATGTTTGACTTAAAACAAAACTTGTCTAGTTTGTGAAATGGACATTAAAAAAAAATTAAAAAAATTAAAATTAAAACCTCTCCTATACGAAAGTTTTTGATATGTTTGATGAATATATATATTCACTAATTTTGAAACAAAAAACCTTTGGTTGGGATTAGGGATCTGCTGAGACTTAGATCAACATTTTGATTTTATGTGCAAATGTTAGACTTGAACTTAAATCACTTAAAGTGAATTGAAAATGTATAACCACTTTGTTAAGAGTGGATGTGCAATGAATTTATATATTTATAGATTGAGTAATACTATACGGTTCAAATTCATTACCCAAATAATGTGGCAAGCTTATTTGTAACTACAATATCATATCATAATCAATATGATTGTTATTAATCAATTTTCCATATAATTTGGGCAAACTGGGCAAAGTTTTGGACGGTCTTAACATTATCCTTCTAATTATATGTACAATTTTAGTTTCTTAAAATGCCTTTCAAATTTGGTATGCGAGGAATCAGTTAATTTTTGAAGATCGCTTTATTCCTCTCATATCTTCCTTTGCTTTTATTCACGGCTCTTAAAGATTGTAATCGTTTGAATATTAGAGGTATGCATAACACACGGTCGAATTTACTTCTTCTACATCGACTTCAAGTTCATCCCCGTCCTCCCCGGGCCTCTCGCATCATTGAGGTTTACTGGCGTCCTCCCCCTCCAGGTTGGCTTAAGGTTAATACATATGGAGCTTCTTTGGGCTCGCCAAGTCCTTCCAATTGTGGTGGTGCTTTTCGCAATTATAGAGGGTTTGTTAAAGGTTGTTTTGATTCTCCGTTGGGTATCATGCACGCTCTTGAAGCAGATTTATCAACGGTTATCAAGGCCATTGAGTATGCTTTTGATTTTGGTTGGAACAATCTTTTGATTAAGTGCAACTCTTCTTACATGGTCTTTCTTTTATCTTGTTGGTCCTTAAATATTCCTTGGCGGTTTATTTCTTCTCGGAGGCGCTGTTTGGTTTATCTTTCTTCTATGCAAATCTTTGTTTCCTATATTTATCAAAAAAGTAACCAGGTTACGGATAGTTTAACCTCATATGGTGTGTTTCCTTGCTCATGATATATGGTGGTTTACTTCTCAGCCTTTTTGTAATTCTTTTGTTTGTAGAGATTTATCTCCGTAGCCTTTTTATCGTTTTAGATGATTTTTGGGGTTTGGTTCTTGTCCCCCCCTCTTGTTTGTATTTTTTTTTCTTCAATAAATTTTTTCCTCTTGAGGGGTCACAAGCGTGGGATTGGATTTCTTTTGGGGTGTCAACATAGTTAGGATGTCTGAAGTTTTCTTTGATGCTTTTCGCCTTCCGTTGGATTTTGCTAAAAAATATATATATATATATACCTTTCAAAGTTTTGTTTGCTTAGCTAACATTTTATTCTTTAATCAAATAATGAACTTCAACATAAAAAAGGATTAAAAATCAAATATTTTATTTAGTGGGGTTGTATTGTACAAAGAAAGAATAATCTATATAAGATGCTGGAATCATTGCAATATATTTCAAAGATGGAAGTGGAAACTACGACAGGATTGATGATTGAATTTTTCTACTTGGATTCAAATTGAGAAGATAATTTATCATAGACTAATCAACAAAATTATTGGTCTTGCATATTAGGTAGTGATAGCTACTAATCTCCAATAAAAAATTATATTAGACTATGATTTTACTCTCTTGCAGTCTTGCGTGTTAATGATGTAATTAAATTACACCGTTGATCATTTATTGGTATCAAATGAATGACATAAAAGATAAAATTTTATAAGATGCGTAAATTTAAAAAGATTTACGGGTCCTTATCTTAATTTTCGATATCAATAAATAACACAACTTGTCTTTGCTTTTAGGAAAACCATGAAAGGCAAATCAAGCTTCGAGAATTATTACATCGTGTTTTCTAATAATGAAAAATGATTTGGTGAACCACAAGCTGTGGTGCAGTTGGTCACCGCACTCCCAGTGGGGCGAATGGTTTGGGCTCTGCCCTAGTTCGAACCCCACTGGAAGCACCTCATGGCCAGGCTTTACTGACCTCTCGGCTTAAGCGGGGATTAGTCCCACTCGTTAACGATCGGAGTGAGGGATACCTCGTGGTCTAAAAAAAAAAATGAAGACTCTTTAGTGTGTTAGGTTTGGTTGATCATGAGTCATGACTTGAATTTGGGTTCAAATATGATAGTGGGCTCATCATACAAACAATAATTGATATCCAGATTTGGTTTTGAAATAGGCCAGCCCATGGCTAGTCCACTTGCATTGCCAAATTGGTCCACATCTGCCTCATATCACATCATATCTCAATGGTACATCCATTATCAATCGTTATTAGACGATAATCACGTGGAGGGACTAAAACCTAGACTCGAAACCAGACACTTCTAGTAAAACAAGACTTCGATAACATATTATAGTATTTAAACACTCTAACATATTCAACTTACATAAAGCAAAAAATATTTGTTATTTGAAATATTCTCCTATGTTAAGGTTAAGAGGTTTTTCTTCGTCCCTACATTTATCGGGAAAGAGATTTGATCCTAGAACCTCTGAAATTTCAAGAAATTAAAATTATGTAGAATTCTAGCATCATAATGGTACTATAGGAGATAACAATAAAAGTAAAACAAATTCCAATTTGGATATCCATAGATTGTTTCAAGGTACATATCATACATATATGGACAAATTTTACATTAAAATTTATTAACAACTCGTTGAAGACAATAAGAAAGAAAACAAACTTCATTGCTTAGTCCAAAACCTAGAGTACAAAGAATTGTTGTAGCTATAGGTTTTTTTTTGGGTTAATTGCACTAACTTACCATTAGTTTATTAAATTCAGTAAGATTTTAAAAAGATGCTTCAAATTAACACAAACACCCATTTCCATCAAGTCAGTCCGTTAACTTTAACGGTTAACTAACCTTGACCCTTGGAGAGCCAAATAAACCCTTGCCGCATCATTCTAAACATAAAATATTTTTTAATTAAAAATTTTAAAAAAATAAACAAAACAAGATAATCTATTGGTGATGGAGCTCCACTGCCGATTGAAACGATAGATCTTTGACAATCTCCTTCTACTGGAGGAGATCAACCTCCTACTGTTCGTAGGGGAGGTTCCTTCGTGAATTGAGGATGTTTCGACCGGTGGTTGATAGATTATCTTTTTTTTATTATTTTTTAATTAGAAAATATTTTATGTTTTGGATGATGTGTCATGGGTATATTTGGCTTGCCACAAGTCAAGGTTAGTCAACCGTTAAAGTTAATAGATTGACGTGATGGCAAGGGGTGTTTGTATTAATTTATAGTATATTTTTGAAATATTGCTAGATTCAATAAAGTAAGGATAAGTTAATGCTATTAACCTTTTTTTTTTTTTTTCTTTTTGGAATTTGCCCAATCTATTTAGGGTTTGTTGGCACCTATCAAAATCAACCGCTATAAGCCTACAAGCATTATTAAGAATGTAACTCTCACAATTGGAGAGAAATCTCCCAACATTTAAGGATTTAATAGGCAAATGTAAAACTCAAACTCCAATTATTAGGGTGAAAGGGAAGTGTCCAACCATTTTGTTTACCGTGGAAATGCATTAGGGCTCTCGGTTGCCCACTAGGAATTTAAAATTTCATATTTAGGGTTTCTATTTTGAAGCCACCCCACACTCCCATGTTTGTTCTTCTTCACTTCTTTTCAAATTCCACTTCTTCATGTATAATTGCACCTCTTTAGATGGAAAAGAAATTAGCTTTTTCCACAGTTGAAGGGATTTTATTTGGGGCTTTGGACAAAACATGCCTCATACGCATCTCCTACTAACAAATAGGGTTGCCCACAAAAGAACAAGACCATGATTGGATCGAATTGCTTGACTTTAGTGACATGTTGTGGCATTTATAAATAAAGCACTTTTGGGTGGGGACAAACACATTATAACTTTTATGTGTGTGTACCAAATATGGAAAAGCTAAATATACTATACTAGCTTATTAGTGTAGTACTTACTAGCTAAGTGGGGAAAGTGCTTCCACAGTTGATGTGTTGGGTTGCTTCAACTGTTTTGCTAATCGTGTTTGGTATTTTGTATAATCCATCGATTAGATTATATTGTCAACTAGGGTTACATCAAATAACCTTTTCCATGTTTTGAGTTAATCAATAACTCATTCCAATAAACTTAAAATTAGGTTACGAATCGATTCGCTTCACATCAATTTAGAAAGAACATTTAATTTAATTTATGTATATGCATGGGATCGAGTATGATGTATGTTTAATTTGATTTAGATCAAGAGAATCACATGATTCAAATCCATAATCAATATTATTTTTATAAGCAGTTGACAATCTAATTCAATTTTTCTCATTTTATTGTTTCGTATTTAGAGTAGTGCCTTGAGTTTCTCGACTAATTAGTTCATAACAGACTTTTCATCGAATCAGAGAGGTTTTTAATGAATTTTTGAAACTTAACTTTCAATCGGTTGGATTATTCTAGGTGGGTTTGGGAGAACTTTACACACCAAACATGGTCTTAAGATTTGTCAAGTGGGGTGCACTGTCGAGCCTTTTGAAATATATAGAAAGAAAGGCATAATATTGTTGGTGTCATGTCTTGCTATGTTTAGTGTTAACACTTTCTTTTAAATAATCAAATTGTAGGAGTCTTGTCAGTCAATAGAACATCCATTTATTTCTAACAAATTGCCTCTCTAACTTTCTTAATTTAATCATGTATGATTTTAATTGTTTAATTTGTTTTTATGCTTATTATTGTATACTTTTTTTTTAATTTATTTCAATGATGTCATCAAGTATATTGTATATAGTTTAGAAGAACTATTAAGCAACAATTATTAGAATAATCCACCGAATAATTTTATATTTGTGGGTTATACTATTAAGCAAGATCTAGTTACAATAATCATTATTAGAATTTACTTTGTGTGTTATATATACTATCAAACAAGGCCTAGTTACGTTAGTGATAATTAATCGAAATCCGTTATCGAAATATGTTGGCTTATAGAAGACACAAAATTTTAAATAAAATTAAAATTGATCAACTTTCTAGTGATGCTGTACATGTCATGATGTTCGTGTGCAATAATATAATATAATACAAGAAAGCAACCGATCACAACAAATTGGAAACACAACAACTAGGATGAAATTAAAAAGAAGAGAAAAATATAGTGAAGTAATATCTAAAGGACCTTTTAAGAGACAAAGTTGAACATATTCTTAAGGCCACTTCAACAAAAATTGACCTTAATTTTACAAGACGTTCAATTTTAATATCATATTTATTTGGTCCCAAAATGGACCCTTTTTTTTTTTTTTTTGCCTTTTAACAAATCTTTTCTATACTACATTTTTAGTATATATATATATATATATACAATCATATTTTTCTGGGTTCTTTTCCATTCTTTAGGAAGAATTAATACCATTTCCATTATAAATTATCATGCCAATCCCTTTAGTTGTGCCTTACGTACCTTGCAACAAAGGGCATTGATTGAGCATCTAATCCCCTTAGCAATTCCTACTTCTTCGAAAAAACGTTTTGGTGAAGATTTTGCCATGAAAATGCTCGACTTGAGAATCAAATGTTTGTTCTCCCACTTGATGTACAAAATTCCTACTCGGAAGCACCGCTAATTAGGCTATCTCGATCAGATGACGGATGAGAACAATTTCGGAGAGATAGACATATCTTATCATCCATATATACGATCAATATCTTGCTGAATATTTTGCTACGAAAAAGACTTCACTAGCAAATCAAATGTTTGCTCCCCCAACTAATTATATACAAAATTCATACTCGGAAGCACTGTTAATTAATTTGGTTATCTCAAATGAGGGAGATACATACATAACTCACCATTCATTTATATGTTCAATTGCTACTTCTTAAAATGTTTTGCTACAAAAAAGGCTTGAACTATCGAATCAAATATTTTTGAGAGATAAACATACCTAGTCATAGACCTGGCAAAATTTTACACGACCCATACCCATTCGAAAATAGCGGTTGGTGGGTCAAGTTTATCGGATCGGGTTGTTAATGGGTCAACCCATTAAGACACGAAATATAATGGGTCGGTTTTGGGTTCACCCTTAAAAAAATCGTTAATTCGATAACCCATTAATATAAAGAATTTTTTTTAATGTGTTTATGAAAGTTATTAAAAAAAAACTTTGTATAGTCACATTATGGAATTTATATAAAAAAAATATGGTTATAATAAATTTTACTAATTAATTTTTTTTAAATTTCTATTTTTTTTCTTTTTTTGAAAGTGGAAAAATTTCTAAATTAAAAACTCTAAAACTATAAATCAATTATTTCACAATATTATAACCCTAATCCTAACCCTAAAACTCTAAAAGTAGCTAGTGAACTTGATTGCATGAGTTTGATCATACTTCAGTACTATTTATTTTCAACTTTTTTAATAAATCTCAATTATAATATTTTGTAACGAGTTGGGTCGGGTTACCCATTAATTTAACAAATGGTTTCTGGTTTGTATATTTCAACCCATTAAACTAACGGGTCGGGTTTAGGTGGAGCAATTTTAACATGACCCAAACACAAAACGACACGAATTCACAATAACACGACCCATTGACAGATCTACCTAGTCATCTGCATATGTCCGTTCAAATTACAAATCGTGGCAATTATTAAGTTAATTAAGAAATGAGATATCGAATGTAAACTCATACGTAACTGAGATATTTAATTATATATTGAAGTAATATGTATTTAATAACTCTTTCCATGATAAAAATAAGATGGAGATGCATAGTTTTGGAAGAAGAAAGAGAGATCTAGAGAGAATTGAATAACAAATAGCATGAATATTGACATATTTCCATTTACAGTAATTGAACTTATAGATTTCCTTGAAAAGGTTTCTCTGCAGAATTCTACAAAATCTTTGTACCACAAATATATATTTTTTATTTTTATTTTTGCTCGGACAACCCCATGTTAGGACAAATCCAATCATCACACTCCTAAGTCCTACTCCTACCCCCCATTGGTACGTGTCTTTAAATGATGGGATCCTATACGTTTTTTCAAACGGAATTTGACTGTCGTGAAGTTTCCACAACAATTTGCTTTATCAGAAATCAAAAATGAAAAGAATAATAGAATTCATGCGCATTAACAGCAGTAATGGAGAATGGAGATGGTGATGGTCCCAGAAGGCATTATATAAAGAAAATCCAAGTCAAATCCCATCACTCTTTTTTCATGAATTATTTATATTCAGTGGCGGTGCTAACTGTTTTGTAGTTTTCAACTATAAAGTGAGAGCAATGTTGAATATCTATCTTCCCACAATATCATATCTCACGATATATTTTTTTATCTTTTTATTCTTCTTTTTAGAAATGGCCCATCAAAGAAGAAGAAAAAGTTAATACAATATAATTTAAGTAAGAAAAAGGGTTTTGGCGTTTAGCTATGTTAATGTTTTGAGATCTGTACATTTTCAAAGTTAAACGTTTTAATTTTGTGATATTGAATTACTTTATAACTCTTATAAATCTGATAATTAGGAGAACGAGATATGATTCAATCTCACGGTCTTTTTGATGTGGGTTTAAAGGGCTTAAACCAAATTATCTCAAATTTGGTCTATTACGCTATTTATAAAGGTTAGATCCAGTGAAGTTGAACCTGAAATTCAGTAATACTTATTAATACAAATTATAACTTTCAACCTAAATTATGTACATATGGCCGGTTGTTATGCGTTAGTTGGTCAATCCACGGAAGTTGAAACTATTAAGTAAAGTTGAACTTTGAGATCATTAAAGTTACTTTTTCTTTTAGAAGGAAGATATTACAAAAAAAGGAAAGAGATTCCAAACCCTCCAAAGAAATCTTGCATCCAAAGATTCTTCATCTTCTACTACTACTTCTTCTTGTGATTATATCCTCCAATCTCTATCACTAATTTCCTTTCCAATCTTTTATGCAATAGTAGTTTTTTGATAAATTGAAAAGGGTGGGACAAGAATGTATGTCTCTCTGGCCGTTGAGAGGGTAACCAAAATATATGCTGAAAATGACACTGCTCCTTTTCAACCATTTTAAGTTTTCATCTTTCCTTTCTAATTTTAGCTTTTAACTATTTGTTTTGATTGTAAACTTTCTTCTCCTTCCACTCCACATCCAACAATATGCGGACATACACACTCACACGTGTCTAGCCTTTTCTTTTTTTACTTTCACTATCTCTCTTTCCTTTTCTTGACCGTGTTAACCCGTTTATTATTTGGTTTCTTTCGGTTGAGTCAAAACTAATATTTGCTATAAACAGAGTTTAGCCTTAACTCCACGAAAACCCTTTTAAGGACAAAACGGTGAGTCTCCGGTAGTTAAAAAAGTATACAATATAAATCAATTATTCTCTATTTCGAGGAGGACACAACTTAAATATACAAATTAACCTATTGATGTACATACTAGGGACATACATACTAGTATACTACTAATTCAACTCCATCTTATCAGGAATTTCTTTTAGTTGTATATATAGAGATTCGAAACATAAAAAAATAATATATGTTGACTCGGTGAGTCAATTACATATAGAATAGGAGGGAGGGGTGAGTTGGGGGAGGAGGTGATATATACATAAAAGGGAAGAGAAGACTTGGTTCATGGTTTGGTATATAAGGAAAAAGTGGTTGAAAAGGTTGAAAAAGATGAGGGAAAGAAGAGAACAAAATAAGAGGTCATATCAAACACCTTTTGAATAATCGTCTTTTTCTTTCTCTCATTATAAAATATTTAAATATATATATATATATATATTTCTTTTGATATTTTTTTTTTTATGGATGGAGAAATGTGTTAAAAAAAAACAAAGGCAAGAGAAGGTCCACATATGAGAGAGAGAGAGAAAAAGAAAGAGAAAGGAAGATGATGATGACTTGGAGAGTTGGGACTCAATTTGGGAGGATAGCTAGCATTGATATTCCAATTTGAAAATGGAGATGATATGATGGAAATTGAAATTGAATGGTACGTGTGTGGTGCTCGTTTTTGGGTTATTCTTTTTCTCTTGTCCTTTTCAACCTTTACATATTCATTCATGGTATAACCCCAAGCCACCTCTCTTCTCACTAACTCAACCAAATTGGATGGTTTGTCGGGACTTAATGAAATCAACAACTACAAACACAATTCAGAATATAACTCTCATTACCAAGGAAAAGTCTGGTCACACTTTGTGATCATTTAATGGACAAATATGGAATTTGAACACGTATTATAGAAGTGAAAACGAAAGTGTACAACTACTTTGGTAAGAGTGGATGTACTAACTCAACCAAGTTGACCTGTGATCACTCGTGTAAAGGTTGATTTACAAATCACATTAAAGCATAATTTCTAAAGATTAATTAGTTATAACGAAACTAATTAATTTGACTAACATGGAGATTTACCGGAGTGAGAGAGTGTAGAGGTTTATAAGAGATTCTTTAGTGATGTGTAAAGTCATCTAATTCTCTAAAAACAAAATTAGGTCAGCGGTCGATTGAGAAGATTAAATACGAACAGTTATTATATGTATGTGTATTTTCTTTTCCACGTTAGTCGTAACTAGTAACATGGTGAGAGTTCGAGTCCCACTGTATAAATCGAACCATATCACTTGTTAATTTTTTTTTATTTTTTGATAGTATATATCTATCTATCACTCGTTAATTTGTTTACATATTTTAGTATTGAATTTCAAATAAAAAAACTTTTCATTAATGGTATGGAAAACAAGTCTACACATATCCTAAGGGGTCGTTTGCTTTTTCCACTTAAAACTTAACGTGTCTGAATTATAAGTTGTTTTGTTTGTTTTCTTAAATGGTCAAACAACTTAAAAATAAAAGTAAGAAATTCCGACTTTTAACTTAATTCCAAATCACTGGATTACAATTAAAATATTATCTTTCAAGTTTAAAAGGAAAAAAAAAAAAAATACACCTAATCACTCATCACAGAGACCGGTGTATATAATTTAGGAACCTATTTCAAAAAAAAAAAAAAAAAAAAATTAATAACCTTTTTTTTTTGTTTCCGGTGCATATGATTCAAGAAACCAAAAAACCAAAAATGGTTTCCTAGATTATATACACTGGAAACGAGGACAACATGCAAAATAACTTGAACTTTTTTTGACAATAAATTGAACTTGAACTTTGTTTATAGAACATACAAAATTATATTCTTTGATGAATTTTTTGTTTTGTTAAATTGAACTTTATTTGTAGAAGAACATGCAAAATCTTATAAATAATAGTACATGTTAAATTACTTCTTTTGATTAGCATGTGTATAAAATTAATTATTTTCAAACAATTTTATTTATTTTTAAATAAATATGTTGACATTACATTTAGACGTGAGTGAAAAATAAACAAACATGTCATTCAGGTTTAAATTTCAATCCCTATTCAGTCTTTAGGCAAATTCAGAATTGTTCGATCTTAAAAAAAAATAAAAAAAATTCAAACGAAGACAACTTATCAACCTATCAATGTCAAATACCAATGAAACACATTCAACAAAATAATGATACCCCGCCCGAGTCGACTCACTTGATCGAAAACCGTTGATTTTTTTTTTTAATTATTTATTTATTTTGTTTTTTATCGTCGAAAGAGAGATCAAAAAGATATGTAAGCAAACAGGGACGATGATTGTAACTGTAGCCCCACTCTCCAAAGACCAAAGTAAGTGGACACAGCATCTCTATCTTTTTCTCTCCCTATCTCCCTCTTATAAAAGCATATGATATTGATCATGATCATCAATGAATTACACACAAGTATACATATCAAATACACAAACATACATACTAATGTGACATTGTTTTAGGCTTGATTCATCACTATCTTAAACGGTATATAAAAATAAAATAAAATAAAAATACACACTTACGTCCACTCATAGCTAAATCAGTGTACACATCAGCTTCCATATTCGTGGCAATAATTTTATCATATTTCTTAATCTAACCGTATATATATATATATTATTATTCGATCGTTACTTAGATGTTGTATTTGATCTCGTCATATAACGACAAAACTTTGAACTAATATGGTATAGATTAAAAAGAAAAAAATCAAAGATATATTATGTTCAAGCACACTAAATATGAGAATCTATACTCACCACCTCTTTGTTTTGTGGGTCCCACCCAACACCACCACCTCCTCTCCCTCAATAAATAATTAAATCCCCTCCAACAAACTTACACTTTCTGCCCCCAAAATTTTTTATTTTATTTTATTTAAAATTAATTAAACAATCAACAAAAAAAAAAAAAAAAAAAAATTTACTTTTATTATTATTATTTTTTAATAATTTTGTATTTGTTGCGTTGTAAGTTGTAACTTGCCGGCGATGCCTACGCCGGTAACCGTAGCGAGGCAATGCTTGACACCGGACGCGGCCCACGCGCTTGACGAGGCAGTGTCCGTGGCGCGAAGGAGAGGCCACGCCCAAACGACATCGCTTCACGCCGTATCGGCGCTGCTATCCCTCCCGTCGTCAAGCCTACGCGAGGCCTGCGCGCGTGCCAGGAACTGCGCCTACTCACCACGTCTCCAGTTCAAGGCGCTCGAGCTCTGCCTCAGCGTCTCGCTCGACCGGCTCTCGTCGAGCCAACTCACCGACGACCCGCCCGTTTCGAACTCGCTCATGGCAGCAATCAAGCGGTCACAGGCTAACCAGCGTCGCCAGCCCGAGAACTTCCATCTGTACAACCAGCTGCCGCAGCACAGCTCTTCCTCCTCCTCCGTCACTGTCGTGAAAGTCGAGTTGCAGCACCTGATACTATCGATCCTCGACGACCCGGTCGTCAGTCGAGTATTCAGCGAAGCGGGTTTCCGGAGCTCCGAAATCAAGATGGCAATCGTTCGGCCACTCCATTCTCATCTCTACAAGTTCCCTCGATCGAGAGCCCCGCCGCCGCCAATCTTCCTCTGTAATTACCCGGGAGAGAATCCTGATCCGGTTCCGGGTCGGAGGGGATTGGGTGGTTTCACGTTCCCGGGTTTTGGTGGGTTCTTAGCTGGAGACGATGAGAGCAGGAGGATTGGAGAGGTTCTTGTGAAGAGGAGGAAGAATCCTCTGTTGTTGGGTATATGTGCCAACGCTGCTCTCAATAGCTTTCGTGAGTGTGTAGAAGAAAACAATAAAAACAATGATAACATTAAAAAAACCACTAGTGTATTGCCTGTGGAGCTCTCTGGATTGAATATGGTTTCTATTCAAAACGATGTTTCGAGGTTTATAACCGAAAACGGTGATGAGAAGAGTCTCAGTGTGAGATTTGAGGAGGTGGGTATGTTGATAGAGCAAAACTTGGGAGCTGGGGTAGTGGTCAATTATGGAGATTTGAAAGTGTTTGTTGATGGTGGTGATGACAATAGCAATAGCAATAACAGCAACAACGATAACGAAAATGGTGGTGGGAAGAGTGATGCAGTGAGTCATGTGGTGGCTCATTTGACAAGGTTGGTTCAGCGGTATGGTGTCAAAATGTGGTTGATTGGTGCTGCAGCCACACCTGAGACCTATTCAAAGTTTTTGAGTAGGTTTCCATCCATTGATAAGGACTGGAACTTGGAGCGCTTGCCTATCACTTCTCTTAGACCTTCTTCAATGGCCGGATCATTCCCCAAGTCCAGGTAAATGTTTTCAATGTTAGTGATGTATATTGAATATAGTAAGTAGCTTTGCATGATTACATTAACTGCCCTGTGTTGTTATAAGAGCATATATATAGTTTTGATGATGGCATGATGTTTGTTTCTATGCGAAATTTAATTATGCTCGAGCATGTTTCGAATGAAGAAATTATAATTTAATTTGATTTGAATTGCATTTCTAATATATTTTCTTTTAGACATGAATATTGCTATTCGAATGAAGAAATTATAATTTAATTTTATCTGAATTGTGTTTCTGATATATTTTCTTTTAGACATGAGTATTGATATTCGAATGAAGAAATTATAACTTAATTTTATCTGAATTGTGTTTCTGATATATTTTCTTTTAGACATGAGTATTGATATTCGAATGAAGAAATTATAACTTAATTTTATCTGAATTGTGTTTCTGATATATTTTCTTTTAGACATGAATATTGATATTCGAATGAAGAAATTGGAAATCTGAAGTTTTGAACTTTCTATAATAGGTTTGAAATTCTGCTTGTGGTTTCTTACAGCACTGTGTTGTTAATATATGGATTTTGCGGTATGTAAACGTGCTCCTATGAGTCCTATTAGAGGAGTCTTAAGCTGGGTTGGGTGGGGTGCATGGTAGAGTTGAAAGATAATATAGAAAGGGGAGGCTCGGGCGTTTTTTTAAATTTATTTTTTACAATTTTTTATTTTGGGTTCATTTATTTTCCATGTGCTGGATTGTTATATGTACTCTTTCTCCTTGTTCATTTTGAATCTCATGGTTGCATGGTTTTCATATAATTACAGTTTGATGGAGTCATTTGTTCCTTTTGGTGGGTTCTTTTCTACGCCTTCCGACTTAAAGAGTCCATTAAACAGCTTATATCAAGGCGTATCCCGTTGTCATCAATGCAATGAGAAGTGCGAACAAGAAATAGCTGCATTTTCAAAGGGAGGATCCAATGCGTCAATAGCAGATCAGTGCCAATCTAGCTTGCCTCCTTGGTTGCAGATGGCTGAATCAGGCACAAACAAGGGATTGGATCTGGAGGTGAGTACTGCTTTAAAACCCTTGAATTCTGATCCGGTATATGGTTCCATTAACTAGCTAGAGAATGCTGGTGAGGTGACCAAGGGCATGAATAAATATTATGTTTCATATAGTAGTAGTACCACTGGGACAGTGTCAACCTTATTGTTTCTAGTGCGACTTCTCCAGCATATACTATATTTCATTTGAAATGCTTTGATTATTATATCATGAGCTTTATCCCATGTCTATTTCCCCAATGCGTATATTATGATTTTTCGGTAATCTTCTGATCATTTTAGTGAATAAATTCTAAGGAACCAGTAGTGCTGTTGTAACTAGTCAGGCTTGAAAGCAACAGGAGTAAATTAAGAATCTTTACAATGTTTTTGTAAAAACCAATTTGTATCTTTTCAGTGCAGGCCAAAGATGATAGAAGGGTGTTGAGTACCAAAGTTACAGGTGTGCAAAAGAAATGGGATGATATATGTCAGAGTCTTCATCACAACCGGCCATTCCCTAATCCAAGCATTTATCAAGTGGGTTCCCAATTTCCAACTGTTATGGGCTTTCGGTTTCTTGAAGAAAAAAAGGAAAATGCTAATAACAGCAGTATCAACACCACAAATGCACCACCCAATGAAAATAGTTGTGTCAATGTGAATTCGGGCATCACCATCGACTTGGAAAACATGCCTGCATTGAACTCGGTTCTTCCTTTTCCTACAGACTCCAAGTCTAAGAATGAAAGTTTCTTGTCCAAATTAGTGGAGAAGCCATTGAAAGCAGGTGCTGAGTCAGGTGGCCTCAGGTCTGCTTGCAGTTTGTCCAATTCAAGTGTGGGTGATGGTAGTCAAACTTCTCCAACATCTGTGACTTCTGTGACCACAGATTTAGGGTTGGGTTTGAGCTCAGCCCCTACAGATGAAGATCATGCAGAACTTTCACCAGAATTATCTGGGTGCCTTTCTACAATTGTTGATATTGTCAATGAGCATCTCCCAGCCCAATCTTCGTCCTCCTCGTGTCCTGACTTGCATCGTCATTTTGATCTAAACAACTTCAAGATGCTTTTTAGTGCTCTTTCTGAAAGAGTTGGCTGGCAAGATGAAGCTATAGGAATGATAAGCCAAATCATAGCTAACTGCCGAAAAGGAAATGAAAATCGCCACGGGGCAAGTGTGAGAGCGGATGTATGGTTTAATTTTGTTGGGCCTGATAAGCATGGTAAAAGGAAGATTGCTATTGCCCTTGCTGAGATCTTATATGGAAGCAAGGAAAATCTTATATGTGCAGATATTAGCTCCCAAGACGGGATGATAAATGCGTATCCAATATTTAGTCACCAAGATGCAAGTGGTTACTCTATGGAGTTTAGAGGAAAGACTGTGGTTGATTATGTTGCTGGAGAGCTGAGCAAGAAACCGCTGTCCATTGTCTTCCTTGAAAATGTAGATAAGGCTGATGTGCAGGTTCGGAGTAGCTTGTCCAAGGCTATTAAAACAGGTAAATTTTCAGATTCACATGGAAGAGAAGTCAGCATCAGCAATGCAATATTTGTGACAACATCATTGATGAAGGGTAGCAAAATTATCTCTTCCGGGACTTATTCTGAGGAAAGCATATTGAGAGCAAAGAGCCGGCCAATTCAGATCCAAGTTGAACCTGCTCTTGGGAACAGCACCAATAGCTTAATTACGATGAGAAAAGACCTATCACACCCTATTTTGGTTAATAAAAGGAAGCTAATTGGTAGGAACGAATACCCGGAGCAGCATGATGTCTCAGAGATGGTGAAACGGGCTCATAAATCACCAACTAGGAATTTAGACTTGAACCTTCCGGCTGAAGGTGAGGAGGTGAAAGACACTGATGATGGGAACTCTGACAATGACTCCTCCGAGAGCTCCAAGTCATGGTTGCAGGATATCTACAATCATGTGGTTGAAACAGTGGTTTTCAAGCAGTTCGATTTTGATGCACTTGCCAAGAAAATGTCAAAAGACATCAATGAGATCTTCCACAAGACTGTTGGCTCTGAGTGTTTGCTAGAGATCGACTCAAAAGTGATGGAGCAATTACTTGCAGCTGCCTATTTATCCAACAGGAACAGAGCGGTAGAAGATTGGTTGCAGGATGTTCTTAGAAGGGAATTCATTGAAGTTCGAAAGAGGTACAACCTCACTTCTCATTCTATCGTAAAACTTATCACTTGTTTGGATAATTTTCCAGGGGAACCAACACCAGTAGGAGTTTGTTTTCCTCCAAAATCCTTGTGAATTGATAGCGTTTTAGCAAAAAGCCGCCTAGTCATGTAGTTAGAGATGTATAATGTAGCAATATTAGCAACTAGTAACCCTTGTTTAGCCTGTTAATCCCATAATTTCATGAGGTTTTTGCAGGTTACATGTAATCTATAGCAAATGCTTGTGTGATATATATTCCTATGTACTACTGAACATTGAATATCTGATTTTTGTTCCTTGATTTTGATTGCTTACACTGATGTATAAATACTTTTGCATTTCGTCTTGCCAGTAAAGTTGAGAAGATTGTAGCATCTTATCGCGCTTTTCTTGTTCTTGTAAATTTTCGGAAAATTATCGTTAAGAAACTGTATGCAATTGGATTCTCAGACCATTTTCCTTGGCTGCATTTCTCTTTAATCATGAAAAAATTGGCTCTAATAACCCTATATTCACAAATTTGGTTGAAGAAGCAGAAGAATATTTGTTTATTTATTTATTTTTTTTTTTAAATAGCAGTAATATTAGACTAATACAATTTTTTTTTAGACAAAAAAACTAATACAATTATAATGAAGTGACATTTCGAAATTAGAAAAGAAAAAAAAAAGAAAAAAAAAAACTTATTGAAGTTACAAAATCCAATCACCAAAAGACAAAAAAAGAAAGTATATATATATATATTTCCAAGATAAGGTTGGTCTAGTGTATGCTCCTCACACCTACATGGCTACATCCCCATAACGCCGAATTTATTGTAATATTCATGTTTTCCATTTCTGTTTCATAAAAACGACAAAATGTTCTCTCTTTAGTTTTTACATCAAAAAAATAATATTCTTTATTTCCTTTAGTATTTTTTGCTTTATCATAGTAATGCTTAATCTCGACATGACATTTTTGTATTTATGGTAGAGTTCAAATTCCGTAGTAATGTTTAATCTCGACATGTTCGGTCAGACTTTCGGTGTCGGTTTCCAAAAATGTATTTTTTTTTTCCTTACCGAAACAAGTTTGGGCCAAGCCCAAAGGCCCAATACCTCTAAAACACACAATAAAAATTCTCCATTTGACCAAGAAAAAGACAAACAAACATTTGTGTCTCTCTCACAATGACCGTACACTGAGGTCTCCTCAGTCTCTCAAAGCGAAAATCCAAACTCCATGTTCTTCTCTCTACAATTCTTCGATTTCTCTGTAGAAATACCTTCATAAAAAAAAACTACGTAGACGCACACCACAAACAAGCTGCATATACACTTCGTATACTGTCATATTCATGCAAAAATGGCTACAGCTTCTTCGAGTCCTCGCACTGTAGAAGAGATCTTCAAGGATTTCAACGCTCGTCGCTCTGCTCTCCTTCGTGCTCTCACTTCCGGTATATATATCTCTCTCTCTCTAAAAGCCTTGATTTTTTATTTTTTTTTCTGAAATGTGAGTTTTTGTCTTTGTTTGTTCGATTCGATTTCACGTTAAAACTGACATTTTTGTTCTGTTTTTTTTTTTTTTCTTTCAGAGGTCGATCAGTTCTACATCTTCTGCGATCCAGGTCAGTTCGATTTCCTTTCACTTTTGGCTGTTTGTTTGCTGAGAAAACTATGGAAAATTAAAGATTTTTTTTAGTCTGTGTCTGTTTGCGTTTGTTAGCTAGACAGCTACATTTTTTTTTTTTTTACTTTATTTTTGGTTTAGAGAGATTTGGTGTTGATTTTGTAGTTTTCATTGTTGATTTTGTAGTTTTCTAGTCTTTGTGTGTGTGTGTTTACTTTTTAAGCTAAACAGTTACTTTTTTTTTTTGGTTTGGTTTGGAGAGATTTGGTGTTGATTTGCATTCGAGATTTTGTGATTGTTTAGTTAAATGTGTAGAAATTGGTTTTTTAGCTTTGTAATGGATTTGTTTGTTGTTGTAGAGAAGGAGAATTTGTCTTTGTATGGACACCCGAACGAGATGTGGGAGGTGGCAGCGCCTCCGGAGGAGGTTCCACCTGAGCTTCCGGAGCCTGCATTGGGTATAAATTTTGCAAGAGATGGGATGCACAGGAAAGATTGGCTGTCTCTTGTTGCGGTGCATAGTGATTGTTGGCTGCTCTCTGTGGCGTTCTACTTTGGTGCTCGACTTAGTCACAATGACAGGTACACTACATAAACATCTTGTACTTTCTGTGGACCGTAAATGTTGAAGCTGGTAAATATTGATAAAGTAGTGTTTGGAAACTAGAATATCTGCAGTGTTACTTGTAGGAGCGATTGGGCCTCTCTTTGGTTGGTGTTGGAATAGTTATATTGGGATAGGAGTATATTACTGGGACAATCATATCTGGAATGCATTTAGAATTACTTTGCTATTTTCAGAATTATTTTCTGTTTTCATGGATTAATGAAAGCAAAACATAATGATTAATGACTCAGGGTCACAGGGAGCTCAACAACTTAGAACTCTATCTCATTTATATTATGAAACAATAACTTAAGTTTTCGCAAAAAGTAAGTGCTGTAGGACCAATGCAAGATCTCAATGCTGAGGGGAGTCTAAAATTATGACTACTTCATCATGTTATGTCATTTACCCGTATCTTGCAGCACACTACTCTTTTTATGATAGGAGTTGCACTGAAAGCCTTGAGTTCTTCCCCTTTTATAGATGGCAGATACATACATTCCAGTCCAACTTTTAGCAAGGTCGTTGAAATGGATTTGCCTTATGACTTATTCTTTGCTAAATTGAATTTGCTGGACCAATCCATTGGCTGTCTGATTTAGCTTTGTTATTACCAATTCACCAGCTTCACAAATTTTCATAGTACAATTGGTAAAAAATATATGACTCCTGGTTTCTCTCCTTCACATCTGCTGAAAAGACATGACTCATTTCTCTTATAACCCCATTTAATCTGTTCTCTAATAGAAAGTCCATTTTTTAATGGCATTATGGCAACCAAGGGATTGTACTAGTTTTCGGAATACTTTTGGAGATCCTTACTAACTTACAACTGACCTCTTTACAAGTATGAGCTTGCTATATAAATACCAGCTGTGAAGACAACTGTATCTGTTACCCCTTGATGTGAAAAAATAACTGTACACATGGCATTCTGCTCTCTAGATCCTTACCTAGTCATCTAATTAGGAGGAGGCCACTTTCAACTGTCACCGTAATTAGTATCCAGTTTTTATGCTCTCTTGCAGTCGCTATGATGGTAGTATTGTTTGAATAAGCAATTGTGTCCTGTTATGGGAAAAACAATGAAACCCAGCCAGGATGTTACACTCGCATGGTAGATGCTTTCATTTTTATAGTTGCCCATTTACCTGACTTATGACTTGTGACTTTTCTTCTTTTTCATTTTTGAAACCTGTTTTCCCTTGTATCTTAAACTTCTTAGGTGTATTTTCCTACACGTCCTTGTTATTTCTGAGTTCTGAACTTGTATTACATCATTTACTTGAAAAATTAACTGTTTCTGGTAGTTTATATTTATCAAAATGTGATCTAATGATGGTTAAACGGTAAGACTTGCAATCTAGATATAATGGTAGAAGCTAGGAAGTCAATGTGTGTGATATGGACTGACAGTCAATTATTAGTATACAAGGCAACTTAAGGGGCAGGTCTTGGCATAAATAAGGCGTCACGTAATATTTTGTCAATCTGCTGTTGTGTTTCTTATGAGGAATGAGTGTGTGCGTGCATGTGCTGCTTTTGTACATATATTTGTTTCTGAAATGAACAAGAAGTATAAATTGGGTAGAAGATTTTCTTAAACGAGGAGGATAAGTATAAAAGCATAAAAATGATTGCATCAGTTTCACACTATCCCCTTGGAAGTAATTCATCCCACTCCCTTTCCCTCTTCTTCTGCCCAAGGAAAAAGTATCCACTTCAGTAAATTTATTTGATGCAATATTCCTCATTGAAAGTTTGATTCTAATTCACAATCTGGCATATATATGTAAAAGCAGGCATGACCATTAATGTTAGCATGATTTCAAGGTCACAAGCGAAGGTTCTGAATTACTAGATGTTTTAATTGTCTGATGCTTGTGTGGCTTTAGTCTGGGTTGAGCCAAAGCCCAATGTTGGGATTGAACACACTACCCTTAGGCCTACACAACCCAACAGGTTGGAGTTGATGGACTTGAGTTTGAGCTAGATCTAAGTTTGTTAGGTTCTTCAAGTAGTTTTCATTTAATTTTATTCTGCTTTCCTACTACATTTTCCGGACCAGCTTAGCAGGTTTGTAGCATAGGACATTGATGGAAGGGACTTGAGATGCCTTCCTAGATCACTAGATCCGAAATAAAGGAAGAGAGTCTTAGTGAGACTTGTCACATAACAAGTGTATTACATGAATTAGAAACAATTAGGAGAAGAAACCTTGGGCTTTTTTGTGTAGTTACTTTTATTGTTATTGGTCTGGTTTTAGCATCTGAAAGGGTGGGTTTGTGCTGTGCTGCCAACCAGCCTAAGTTGCATCTGTCATGTTCTTCGTGAACATTTACTAGTCACCATCCTTTCAAGCTTAAATTGCAGTTTTGCAGGTACTTGGAATCCTTCACTCATATATGACAATGGCCAGTGAGTTGTTTGTATTCTCGATGATTCTGGACCTCGTTTGAAAGTTCATGTGTCTAAATTTGTTTCTTTCCTATCAAGCGTTTGTCTTTCAATACACTCTTACAGATTGTTAAACTAATCTAATAAGCTTTTAACTAGGATTAGTTGGTGCTGCACAGGCATCCGTGTGCTAAGTGAATGGTCACAATCTCTTTAATTAGCATGCTTGTTGTGGGGCACATGTTTGAACCCACACTCCCTGTTTCTGAATCCCTTGAGCGATTTCATTTATATGATAATTAAAAAAAAAAAAAGTGAATTAGGCAAGATAGTGGACCCTGCTATTGTTTGCATTTGTTGGTTATGATATATCGTCCCTGTTTTCTTTTTGTCATAATTTTGTTCATTAGGCTACATATATCAGAGGTTTAATGTTTTTTTCACTCAACAGGAAGCGTCTGTTTAGCCTAATAAACGATCTTCCCACCCTCTATGAAGTTGTAACTGGAAGGAAGGCTACAAAAGATAAGCCCAACGTGGATAGCAGAAGCAAATCCAAGAACAGCACTAAGGTGAAAATTGATTTATTTTTATCTGATTGATGAAAGCTATAAAAACTGTCAAATTTGAACTCTTTTGCTTGCTTGTTTTTGTGTTTATTAACCCACTGTTTCTTTTCCAGAGATCCATTACTGGACAACCAAGGAACAATACCAAGTTACTCGAGCCAAGTTATGAGGAGGATGAAGATAGTGAGCACAATACTCTTTGTGGCTCCTGTGGAGACAACTATAACGCTGATGAGTTTTGGATCGGTTGTGACATCTGTGAGCAGTGGTACCATGGCAAGTGTGTGAAGATAACACCAGCTAAAGCAGAAACCATCAAGCAGTACAAATGTCCTTCTTGCAGCTTCAAGAAGGGAAAGCAGTAGCAGCAGTGAAGCTCAACTTGGAGAAGCAAACGGAAAAAACGAAATCGTTTTACTGATGTTGTAAAGCCTCAATAGTTTTATATACTAGGCTAGGGGTGCTTTTCGGGTGTTATAGTGCTTTTATACATATTAAACGCTTCTTTAGTGTTTTGTTTAGACTGATATTGTCTAATTGCTGGTGATCTACCATGGTTTTAGGTATGTGGGTGACATCTAGTGACATACAAATCAGCACTTGATGATGGATTGAATTCGGTAAGCTGGATGTCTTTGGTAGATTTTTAGTATGAAAAATATTAATAATTTTAACACACTTATGTCATTGTTATGCATTTTTAAAACTCAAGCTGCTTGTTTTGGATCACAAAATGAGCCCGAAAATGAGTTGTTTTTGCATGTTAATGGTATGGATTTTATCCGATATCATGGGTATTAGTTAGTTTAACCGATAAGATCTCTTACGGGTGAAATAATTTTCATTGTTTTCCTCAGCATGGCATTATCTATATGATTTATTTTTAAAAAAAAAATTATTACAATAATTCGAGGTTTTATGATGGAGTGGGGAAGATTTGAACCCATGATCTCACGGTATGGGCGTGGGGGTTTTTACTATAGGTACAGGCTAACCTATTTTGTCAGTTGAAATTATTGGACAGAGACCAAATGTTTTTGTAAGGACAATGAATTCTACTTTCTACTATTTGGTTATTAAATTCTAAAAAGATTTTATAGGGATGTTGAAAATATAGGCAATCCTACCGGTTGAGCTAGTTAGTATAGGCCAACCGTTTTTATTTGTCCAAATGATGCAAGAAATTACATTATGTGATGATCTATGTATATCATGTTGCATATCATATCCATCTCATATCTTTAAGATGATTGTCGGATAAAATATTAATATCCGGTCATAAAATGATTTTTAATAAATTATTGACTAAAACTACCATTATATTTAGAAAATACAAATTAAAAAAAAAAATGAACATTATAACTATTTTATTTGGACTTGTCAATTATTTCTCTCTCTCTCTCTCCTCATATGAAAAGAAAGGAAAAAAAGTAGATGAAGAATTAAAAATAAATAAAGAAGAGAAATCCATGTGATGTGTTGTGAATAGGTTAGGGTCGTTTGTTTTTTCCACTTAAAACTTAATGGGTCTAAATTGAACTCATTAAGTTTTTTTTTTTTTTTTTTTTTTTTTTTTTTTTTTTTTTGAACTCATTAAAATAAAAAGTAAGAAATCTTGATTTTCAACTAAATTCTAACCGGATAATTAAAATATTCTCTTTCAAGTCTATCCTTCTAAAAAAGATATATTTTCAAATTTATCTTAATTTAATATGATGTAGGATTCTTGCTTTTAACATGTTTCTTATTTTGAACCGATTTGGGGAAGAAAAAAAAAACCTAATCACTTCTTATACTAAAATTTTCGTGGGATTGAACAATTGAATTTCTCTCCTACCAAATCCCGGTAAGAACTCTTTTTTTTTTATATCTAACTATCCGTGTAGTGCTCAATAAACTTATCTATCATATTGAGTAGATTTTGTGGCTTGAAAATGTTATAGAATAATTATATATATATATATATATATATATATGTGTGTGTGTGTGTGTGTGTGTGTGTGTGCATATAATTCAGGAACCTATTTAAAAAAAAAATCAAGAACCTTTTTTTTATTTGGTTTCCGACTTTCTGGTGCATATGATCTAGGAAATCAAAAAAACAAAAATGGTTTCATGAATTATATACACTAGAAACGTGAACAACATACAAAATTGAACTTGAACTTTGTTTGCGGAACATGCAAAATTATATTATTTGATGAATTTTTTGTTTTGTTAAATTGAAATTTGTTTTCAGAAAAACATATAAAATCTTATAAAGAATTGTGCATGTTAAATTACTTATTTTAATTAGTATGAATATAAATGTAAAATTACTTATTTTCAGATAATTTTATTTTTAAAAAACAAACATGTTGACGGTACATTCAGATATGAGAAAAATTAAACCAAACATGTCATTCATGTTTAGATTTCAGTCCCTATTTAGTCTTTAGAGAAATTCATGATTGTTCAGTCTTCAGGACCGGTCATAAAATGATTTTTAATAAATTATTGACTAAAACAACCACTATATTTAGAAAAAAAAAATGAACATTAAAACTATTGCATTTGGACTTGTCAATTATTTTTCTCTCTCTCTCTTCATATGAAAAGAAAGGAAAAAAAGTAGATGAAGAATTAAAAATAAATAAATAAATAAAGAAGAGAAATCCATGTGATGTGTTGTGAATAATTTAGTCTTGATTTTTGGAGTTGATTGAAGGACAAATAATAATACAATATAGTGGTAGCTACTTCATCACTAAAATTCCACAAAAGCAAACAAATATGAAATATATTCATTAAAATATATATATATATATATTAAAATAAACAAACACGTGCTTAAATTCGAATATGGAGTGCACGTGGTGTGGTTGCACTATGATCTCCCCTATTTGGCCCACCACCTCATAGTCTCATACATGATACACCAATGAAATCCTAAATTTAATCAATCATAAGCCCACTAATTACTCTATGAAAATCTTTTATCCTATGCAATTCAATCTTTGAACAAATCATTATGGGTTTTGCCACCACCAATAATTTCTATGATTACGAAATGAAAGTTATTAACATGTGACGTAGAACGTTAAATCTGTCCTAATTTGTTTTATCATGTAAATAGTTTTATTATTCTTTGTACTTTTATGTAAGTTTTTTGATCAACGAAATAGTGTTCTTGTTCTTTCATGTGGGCCATTAAAAAAATCTCAATTATAATTAGTTAATTACTGTAAAGGAGTACTGTCCCACTTGATCCTTTTAAAATCCAACCTTCTAGATGATATCATTTTATTGTGTACCAAGAACAAATTGTAATTTCAAATTTTAGTTCAGAAATTCTCTTATTGTTTATTAAAGAAAAAACCTAGGTAGACTGTTTTAATCTAAATTTAAAAATTTAAAGGGTTGTTAACAAAAATTTTAAAAATAAAACAAAACTTAAGGGGTTTTTGAGAACTCCTTTTTTCTTTTTTTTGCTTTCGGTCAGAAAATACTAGATAGTTCATAACTTATAAAAGTCTTGATGACTCGGTCCTACTAGTGTACATATCATATACCTTTTTTTAAAAAAAAATGCATGTTTCATATATAATTATTAATATCTTAAAAGAATAAATAATGACTGTTCTATTTTACTTTTTAAAGATATATCTATTTCATTATCAATACAAAGGTCGTGCATATATGGTGTCTCTTGTCTATTCATAGATGTCATTGAAAAGTCATTGTCCAAGGTGTGAATTGAAGTTTAATTATTAGAGTTCTAGTATTCAGTCCAACTTTTAATTTGATATGGACATGATTTGAATTGTAAGAAATAAAAATAAAAATAAAAATAAATAAATAAATAAATAATCAGGCTCTCTCAACTTGCACAGGTTTCATTACTTTATTTGTCAGAACAATTTATCATTTTTGTCCATTTTCAGCACAACTTGACTACCACTTACACTAAAAGAAAAAAAAAAACTTTATCTAGAATTTAATTTTATTATGTTTGATATTATCAAGAAAAATATTAGGTTTGTAAAACAAGCATACACAATATCATACATATATAAGTTAGGATGGTGTTTACACACACACACATATATATATATATATTATAGGCTTTTAAACTATAATTATTTAGAAATAACAGGCAAAAAATTTTTGAAACGGCTTTTGGTATTGTCAAAACCTTATTTTTGTGGCCAGATGCAGTTGGCTCAATGGTATGTCCATTACATCTACGCAAGTCTTGCATATAAATGATTTATTTTCAGTTTTTTTTTTTTTTTTTTTCCTTCTTCCAAAAAGCCCTTTGTCATGCAAGAAATAAATTAGATTTTATCCTTTTTTTTAATAAAAAAATATTACAATAAATTTAGGATTTAGAGGAGAGGGACATGACTCGAACGACAACTTTAAGATACATGTGTGAGTGACATCCTATGGGTCAACCTCATCCTTAGGTTTATAAATTATGTACTTAATTATCTTTTTTGTTGAAAGAATTATGTACTTAATTTGTTTTTGAAAGAAAAATTATGTATTTACGGTAAAATCTCCATAAATTAATACTCCATGAATTAATAATTTTTTTCGGTCCCAACTTGGGCTAATGAGATAAATTAACAATTTCCATAAATTGATAAGATAATACTTTTCAGTAAACCCCTATATAAATTTATGGTATCATTCATATCATAAATTAATAATTTGTTAAAATTAGAAATATAATTTACTATCATAATTTATTGAAATATGACTCTATTGTTACTTATTTTTTCTTGAAATTCAAATTTAGTTGAATCTCATCTCTAATTTTTTTGAATGCACTTAAAATTTCTAGAGTTGAATTGTCAAACTGGAACAAAAAATTATGAAGTGTTGTTCATGCATCGAGTGCTTCTTTACATGTAACAGTCTCCAAAGTTGTTGTATCATCCCTGGTTGAAGTACAATGAAATTATTATTAATTTTTTTTTTTTTATTGACTTAATGTAGTTTTAGTTTTTTTTTTCTTCGTAAAATTGGATTGACCTAAAGGTAAAAAACATCACAAGCGATCATATGTTAAAAAACCCTAGGCAATATCTATCCATTTAATAAAAAAAATAAAAATAATAAAGTAACAAAAACTTGAAAATCACAAAAACCATGGAAAACATTCCCAACAAAGCGCACAGCCACGCATGCCACAAAAAACTGAAACTTAAATGTATTTTTAGTTGATTAATGATATTTAATTAATTAGATTAGTTGAATTTTAGTTGGTTATATATATTGAATTATAAGTGTACTCTATAAATTAATAAATCATTAATTTATTGATTAATTAATAATTTTTTAAATGGTCCAACATTATTAATTTATAGAGGTTTTAATGTAATTTGATTTTTCATTAATCATCATTTTCTAAGCAATGTTTAAAACAAGTGAGATATAAGAAATATCAACAACAACCAATTATAGTACCCAAATTGAGACTTGTCAATCTTTGGATTTTGATGATGATCTGATACATCAACTAACAAACATCTGAGACCTCACCAACCAAAAGATTGCATGATCAGATGGATTAATTACAATTATATATAAAAAAAAAATGATCAGAATATGATATCAAACAACCATTCAAAAACCTCCAAATTCAAACCAACTTATAATTATTAAAATTAAATTAAAACTAAACTGAAGCAACCCTAATCCAAATATCCAATTATGTGTGCCACACTGCATAACACCTCTTAACATAGCTGACAGCATGACAGTGCATCTCCCTTCCATATAAGTGGTAAGGAGTTCAAATCTCACCATGTGTATTTTACAAGTATGTACAGAGAGTTTTCTTCCCGGGTTGTGGGAGTAGTTATCTCCCGTTATCGGAGTAGATATCCAGACCATACATGTATTTTTTGATTTCAATATATCTCGACAGCCCTATTATCATAGTTCTTGTAAAACTTAAAAAATAAAAATAAAAATAAAAAACCGACAATTATATATAAAGAAAAAAAAAATTTGCGTAAACTCCTATCCAATCTAAGGAAATCAATATATAAATTGATGGTTTTTTTTTTTTTTTTTTTTTTTTTTTTTTTTTGAGGGTTACATTTAATTGGTTGTTGAAATTTTATTATATTATTAAAATCAGTGAAAGACTGAAAGCTACTTAAACATGCAAATGATTTTCTTCATTTCAATTAAATAGTTGTGTCCTGAAGAATCTTAATGGTTGACACTATTGATTTTGGATTGTTTATGATCTAATGCACAGAAAAGTAGATTTTTGTTGTTTTTTTTTTTTTTTTTTTTTTTTTTGCAGTTTAGGTTAATTTATTACTTAAAAAAAATCGATCTATTAGAATGGTTTCAGAAATTGTTTTTAGCAACATTAAAAATGAAATTATAAGTTCAAATCGTCCCTCTCTTTCGACTCCGAAATTTATAATAAATAAAAAGAATAGAAATTTTAATTTCATAAACAGTTTAGTATTCTTTTAAAAGAATGTGACACAATTTAGAATTTTGAGAATAGTCAAATGCAAATATAATATCATAAGAAATTATAAATATCTTATTATTATTATTATTATTATTTTTCTAATTTTTGTCATAATCATGACTTTTTGTTCTTTCAAGAAAAAAAAATCGTATAAGATTAATCAACTAAACCCTTAAATGTTTTAAAGGGATAAGTACTTAATTATTTATAATATTTTGGTGACAAGATAAAATAAAGAAAATAAAAATGGCTAATTGGCGCTGATAACCCTTAAACTCTTACAAAATATGCACTATGTCTCCTATATTTTTTTTTTGCCACTAAACCCCCTGAACTCTCACAAATTGGCAAACATTTGGGTTTTTTACCCCCTGTGTGGGAGTATCTATGGTCGGTATTTACCAATTTATGAGAGTTCAAGGGGTTTAGTAGCGAAAAACAAATTATATGGGGCATAATGCATATTTTGAAAGATTTTAAGGGACATTAGTGTCAATTACCCAAAATAAAATTACGTAGATGGGGTCAGCGAAAGACTTGGCTTTACAGGTTTGAAGTTAGAAAACATGAGTAAATGACTATATAAAAAAAGAAGTTAATTATAGCATGGCCAATATTAAATGGAAAATGCTTGGGTACTGACTGGTCAGTATCCAAGTATACTGAAAACCTAATGGGGTGTTGCCACGTGGCCAAAACTCTTTCACTTTTTATATTTTTCTCCTTACTTTGGGTTATGTGGCAACCAACCATTAGGTTGGTCAGTACCTTGAGTACTGACCGGTCAGCACCCAAGCGTTGTCCATATTAAATTATAATACATTACATGCTTTTTATTTAAGTATAATTAATTCTTATCATATGAAAATGGGTACTTGAACACCATCCAATAAATTAGCAAACCGTACGATAATTATAGGGTTTAGTGACTCGTTTTAATTATTAGAAGTTTTTAACAAATTAAAATGAAATCAAAGTGGGGAGAAAGTGAAGAAATTTTAGTGGGGTTTATTTCATGAGCACTCAATCATGTTTAGAATAATTAATTCTACTTTTAATCTCACCTTAGAAACAACAAGGTCACCTCTCAGCAGAGATAATAGTACACCTTCCTTCCACGGTGGCGGTGAGGGGTTCGAGTCCCACCATGCGTATTTTACAAATATGTGTGGTAATTTTTTTTTTCCTATTTGTGGGAGTAGTTATCCGGACTGCACATGTATTGTTTGATTTTAGTAGGTCCCGACAGTCCGATTATAATAATTGTAATACTTGTGGTAGCCAAGATCTGGCTTTAGGCCCAATGCTTGGGTCCATGTTGACTTCATAGATCCGGGTTAAATCCAGAGGTGAGGGTTCGACCCAAGGCCCAAACAATTTGAACTCACCTCACAACAGACAACTAATTAACCAAGTCAAACAATCTATCTGACAGTGATAACTGTCAGTTTTCACGTTTTGACTTGGTTGTTATCATTAGATCCCATATGGTCCGGGATTTGATATCAAAGCAACCACGCAATTAAGTCTCTAATGAAACCTATAAATAAGACCCTCTCTTCACAGAGAGGGGATTCTTATTTCTCTCAATTGAAAAAGCTTGTTTGCGTGCCAAAACTCTGCTAAAATATTTTCTCTGATCATCGGAAGATCACTTCTTAACCCATATAATTCAATTATCTATGAATCAACTTCATCTTTGAAGTCTTTTGTTTTCAATCTTTCCCCGCGCTCAGGCCAAGCAAAATAAGGCCAAAGACAGCATAATCCACGGCTCGACCAGTCTTGTTCACGGTTTGCATTAGATTTTATTCAGTTTGGTTACTAATTATAATTATCTTACTTGTCGATTAAGTATCTGACTTGAGCATCAAATGGTCCCCAAGGGATACCCCACTCTAGTTTCTTTGTATTTTTCAGGTTTTAAGGGTGGTCGACAAGTTTGGCTTGATGAGACTCTAACTACGAGTTGCAAGAGCCTAGTCTATAATAATCGTAGAGCGACTCCCTATGATACTTAAAAATATATATATATATATATATGGAAAATGCGTTTAGGCACGCTTTCTTACCAAGAAAAAGAAAAAAAACAAAATCAGCGAAAACAGTTTTTCCATTTATAGCGCGGAAAGCTGCACTCATTGAAAACAACAATAAGTTGTTTGTTGTTTTTGCAGGTCCACCACTTAAAGAGTTATTAAGTACTTTTCAACTCAAAACAAAACGCATCTATTATCTATTATCTCAAATGACTTAAAAAGTTAAAAGACATTTTGGTATTGAATTGAGTGGTATTGTTGAGAAAATAGGAGGCATGAGTGAAGGCAATCCATTATCCATGAATCAGAATCTTAAATGGGAGTTAATTAATGAATTAATCTCTCTCTTGATCATCATCACTAGACCATGAACACTTAATTACTTGAATCAATATACATAAGTATATTTTTATTTATTTATATATATGATTTTACAAAGACGACTACAATTAATATATATATATTTATATATTGAAACTGTAATTTGATCATATATATTTGAAATACTTATATATGTTTCATCGATCATCTTGGAGATTTCATAGAGTCGACCTGGGATTTGCCTTTGGGACCCATTGTTCTAATGAAAAGTCTGTACTCATCAAAGGTCATGGCTGGATACAGCGATGGCTTCTCTGCTGTTACAAGATCTTTTACTGGCTCGATCGGAATATCGCTTTTCGGATTGTAGAAGAAGGCCAGAGACACTCGTTCTTGTCCTGAATTTACAATCACTCTATGCTCCACACTTTTGTAGTTTGCATTGCTTACAACCTGAATACCATCACAGAACTATAAGCATCGATTCACGAATAGACAAAAATTTAGTAAATCAGTTCAGAAATTAGTGCCCAAATTTTCATACGTCGGTGTGTGCACGGGTGATAGAGTGGAAAAATGGACGCGGACAAAACTCAATAAATAGACGGATAACTGATTCAAATCCGTTGATTCGCACATTAATACTAGAAGCGAAACCTTCTATTAATTTGTTGATTCATGCATTAATACTAGAATAACAAGCATCAAAATCGTTGACCCTGGTAAAGGTACCGATATTCGGATAAAAAGAGATACTCTCTTTGAAATTTTATTAATCAAAAACTCAAAATCTTCAATAAATATCTCCAATAATATCTCCAATAATATATTCTGCATCAACGTGCATGCTAATAAATAAAAAAATATATATATATAATCTTTCCAATGATGATTTTTTACGATGCACACTTTAAATACTTTTAATGAAATTTAATGGAATGTATTGAATCTTGATGTAATTTTTTGTATGGATGATAAAAACATTGAAATACATTAGTGGAAAAAAATTGAAAATTTTCGGGTACAAGAACTAGTTTTTTCCGACTTTTTTGAAGATAAAACATTTAACAATAGGAAAATATAAGAAAAAATAGTTTTCAATTCCAAAAAATTTCCAAATTGTATATTTTAATTTTCTTAGGATGCATACAAAAAATCTCATCAAAAAACTTTCAATTGCATGCAATTTCATCAAAGGTGTTTATTGTAGTAAAATAACGGGGTGCTGATAGGAAAAGTTATATATATATATATATATATATATAATGTAGAAGCACATAATCTCTAAAATATGTGTGCGTTCACACAGGCTAAACTGCTTTTCAATAAAAGTGCTTCCTGCTTTTACTAAGTAGCATTCCATATGATGTAATAGTGTCGGTGTCAAACTAAGCTTGTTTAACATGTGAAGATAATGAAAAAAATGAGTGATGAAGAAGGTAGGTGAACTGGATATTTCCAGAGAAAAAAAGAAAGGGCCAAATAGATGAGAGCCAATAATGTTTCTATAAAGTCTCTATCTTGGAAAAAAATTTATTTGAAATGTCTAAGCTATAGCAAGTTGCCATTTTAATTAGACTTTATCTTAATGCAATATTAATCAAGATATATTATCCATCTCTAACGTTTGACAACACACTAGTATATATAAATCTTTTCTAACTCCAGTAACCTTAGACGGAAATCGAGATGACTCAATTTCGAATTCCAGATACCTAAGACTGAAACTGATGAGATGATTTAGTGGTTAGTCTTTCGCACTCATATTAATGATATTTCTAACTCTAGGCACCTAAGACAGAAATTGAGATGGTTTAATGATAAGCCTTTTACACTCATATTAAAGAAATTTCAGGTTCGAGTTATTTTAATGAAATTGTAAAGACGAAATGGTCAACCTTTACACACATGATATTTTGAGTAGAGTACTTGGAATGGAAACCAGTAATTAGCCCACCGAAAACGACCCCTCCATGTGCTTAAAGCTTTTATAAGAGAAAGAGGAGGATGGACAAGTAAACAATAATCACCTGAATTTGATCTCCGATGTTAACGATAAAAGCATGTTTGGCCGGCTTCACAGTGATCCACTGGTCGTTTCTCCGGACTTGAAGACCAGCAACATGATCGTCCGGCAGGAGGATGGTCAAGCCTCCAGGGTCCGAATGGGGCGATAAGCCGAGGGCCAAGTCAGGCTGTGGACATTTTGGATAAAAATTGACCCTCATACATGCCCCAATATTGTCACCACCAATTGCATTTTGTAATTGGTCCTCTCTCAATCCAAGATTTATTGATAAAACCCTCATTAATCTCCCACACAACTTCACCAATTCCTCACAATACTCATCAATCACTTCCCTATATAATAATAAAACAAACAAAAAAAATCAATAAAAAATTTTAGTAAGGCAAGATAAGTCCAAAAACATAAAAGTGGACTTGACGAGGCACAAAAAACATTATAGTACAATCAAATGTATATATATATATATATGTAGCCGGCAAAAGTATAGTACACTAAATTTTTTGTCTAAGAAATGACAAAGCAAGTACAACGATTAAATTAACATGCATAATGAGAGCAGCAATTAGACAATTTCAAGTTAAATTAGATGATCATCAGCCAAGAAATTATTTTTTTTCCACAAAAAAAAATAAAGTTTCATTGTGCGCGATACGTACCTACAGGAATTTGGGAAGGCAGGCCACTTGTTGTAATCTTTCAATGAAGAAGGAGTATGATGAAGAAAATAGTAATCACTCCAGTCAAGAATGGCTCCTTTTTCGACTCCTAAACGGCTGCCGTAGCCTTCGTAAGTCTTTGGCGAATTCGCGTAGGCCTGCTTGAGCTCCATGGGCAAATGGAAGAACTGTCTCCAATTCTCGCGAGCTGTGTCCATCAACTCGGGTCGAATTCCATGGTTGATAACCTGGAAAAAACCCCATTCACGACATGCGGAGGAAATTTGATTAAGTATTGAGCTACGTATATCTTGATCGTCCCCGTAAAGGCCAGTAAGATCAATGATAGGAATATTTTCGTCCGATGAGTTGATCGTGATCAAAGGAGATGGACGTTCAGATGGGGGCTTGATATATCGGTCAGGAATTATGGGCAAACCACTTTCCGATAAGGATTGAACACGAACAATAGGTTCAGGCCAGTCTTGTAAGTTCATGACGTTTGGTACTAGGTTGTTCCACCGAGTTTGCTGCTGCTGTTACTGTTGTTGTTGAAGATGATCCTTACCCACCAAAAAAGAATTTAAAAAAACTACAATGAAATTACAAACAAAGTCCTCTAGAAATATGAATATCAAGAGAGAGCTAGAGAGAAAGAGAGAAAGAGAGATTGGTGGTTTGAGAGATAGAGAGGAGATGGTGAGGGTCGTAGTTATATGGAAGGTAAGTGGAGGGAATTGCGAAAGAGGAACGTGAAACAAATGGGGATTTAATATTATTAAAAATCAATATGTCATCTTAAGTCTTAACACGTGCACCACATAGTCTTCAGACTTATGTTATCTATATACGGATAATTTCATATAAAAAGAAAAGAATAATGATTGGTTACTGACCGGTCAATATCCAAAATACGACTCTAATAAGAATGTAGCACGTAACTCAATTTGTGAGATACATATAAAAAATAAAAGAAAAAAGGCCACGTACTATATTCTCATCTCAGCATTATTCAAAACAAAATTGTATGAAAAAATAGATAATATTCCTGAACTTAAAAATATTAATATATGTATTGGAAGTGCCAGTAATTTATTAGAGAAAGAAAGAAATAAATGTGTGCATTTTGTATTTGTACAATTGTACGTCGTATGAGGTTGACAGACCGACAACACACACACATCAATTCCTCAATTCTCAGCCATTTATAATTTTATGGATCATAACACATGAGAGGGACTCCACCGGTGCCCATTTTCGGCGCCGTGAACAACTTGTTCATTTGCTCTCTCTCTCTCTCTCATATTTTATCTACTCACCAATAAATTAATATTAGTTGCCACCGCACAGTCACACACCAATAAATTAATATTAGTTCCTACAATTATTTTTCTTTTCTTCTCATCTATTACAACAGACTCGATATTTGAGAGAAGGGTACGATTTAAATCCACAATCCAATATAATTGAAGGGGAAATCTATTCGTTATCCTTCTCCTAAATCCCGAATTTATTGTAATAATTAAAAAAAAAAAAACATTATTATTATCAACTAAGAATTGTAAATAACTCTATGTATAATTGAGCATGCATAACATCAACTAACCCTTCCTTTCTTTCTTTTAAAATTTTTTTACCTTTGAATTGTATGCTTTAATTTACTATATATATATATATTTATAACATTTTTTTAGACTAGTATAGTTTTAATTTATTTTGTCTCCACCTTGATTTTAACGTATGACATCGGTTATGAGGTAATATTGTATTTATTCAAGGTACCCAAAATAATCAATCAATCACATGTACAATAGTTTAGAGAAAAATATTATTAAGAGTTCAATTAAATATATATGTTTATAGAAAATACAAACATATATATATATATATATATATATACAATTTTTCTGTTGGCGGATAATCCTCTACTACCGATGAACACGGAACGCCGTGCCTAATATATGCCCATAACTCATAGCAAATAATAACGTCAATAAGCAGAAAAATAGATGAGAGAGAATAAAACAATCACAACACAAGATATACGTGGAAAACCCAAATCGGGTAAAAAACCACGGGCCATCAGGACGACAGAGAAAGTTCCACTATATGATAAATTGTTACAACTATATACTTCAGGATTCTCTCTCACACCTAACCCCAAACCCCACTCACAAGATCCTCACCGAGTACCCCACAATATCCCTTAGGTCTCCCCTAAATATCACCCACGGATCTCTAACTTGACCCACCGATATTCCCTTGGATCCCTCCTCGGATATTACCATTGGGTCTCCCTGGATCTCACTCATACTCTCTGATGTTACATGGTGTTCAACTCACTCATCAAACCTAATTACAAGGTTCTATTTATACTAGTTACAGGGAGTATAATATAAAAGGAAATCATACTCCTAAACGTACAAGACTTATTTGTTCCACATAAATACTATTTCCTTTTATGACAAGTCTTCTTGTAGGGTGCAAATCCTTTTCTTTCAAGCACAAGAACTTCCAGAAGAATACTTTTTCCTATTCTGCTCAACATTCCCGATCTCAGCAATACATCGTCTCTACCATATTTGGTCACGGTGTGCACCCCGCTCCCAATCCACCACGAAACAACTTCTGCTCATTTACCGCTCCATGTTGCCGCTGTTCACCACGACCGCTGCCAGTACCGCTGCCATGACCACAGCGGTCACCGCAGCGGTACAAACTGGAATTGGACCGCTGCCTTTGCGCTACTGAACAATTGGCAGCGGTGTCCTACCGTTGCCAAAGCCACAGCGACTTGGCAACGGTTTTGGCTGTTCTCCGCTTCTTCAGTTCGTCTTCAATTTCAACCTCCCTCAGACACCATAATTCAACTTCCAAACGTATCCCACGTCTCCAGGAAGCTCCACATCAATTGAGTCTTGTTTGGTTCACATCGGGTTCATTCGAGAATACGAGCCAAAACCTAACATTTTCTATTGTCAGTTCATTCTGATATAAAATATATCAGGACGGAGAATGTGGACTATTAAGTTTACATATTTTGACTCAAAGTGTATGCATTTGTCAAAACTTCACCATAATCTATGGTTCACATTCTTCGTCCTGATATATTTTATATCAAGACGAACTGATAGTAGAAAGACTATATATATATATATATATCTATATCTTATCAAAACTATATTTTATCAATATATATGAACACGTCAATGGGTTCAGAGGATCTATTCATGATCGATCAGCAGAAAGTACTATATAAATAAATAAATAAATATGAAATAAAATAGAGGTATGAATTTGATCTAAAAATAAAAAACTTCATATGGTGATTGGTGACAAATACCCTTCATTTCCACGTACACACAACCAAAAAAATAATTATAAAAAAAGGAAAAAAAATATTTTTATCTGTTAAATGGATTTAATAACTGAAAAATGATCATGTCATACCCAAGAAAAAAAAAAAGATTAAATATTTCTATCGATTTTGATCGCTGAAATTTTAAATTCTAAAAAAAAAAAAAAAAAACATCAGGATCTTTCACCTGAAAATGACTAAAATATATAATTTAAGTCAAAATCAAACGGAGATCACTCTCACATCAAACCCATCTTGATCAACCTGTTTGAAAACGTATATGCATGTTAATTATATATATATATATATACTTATAATTATATGATAATTAATTAATGTTCATTTTTTGCCTCTTAAAGTACTTTATTAGTTATCAATCATCCTCAACACAAATGGCCTCCAAATCACTAGTTTATTAATTTATATATCGACTATAATTTTTAATGCAAGCTAGTGATAAAAATATTAAATATATATGCAAAAGCAAAACCATCACCTACTGCATGCCACAATATTTCATCAAACTAAATAAATAAAAAATAAAAATTACTATGTACTGACCTTTCGTTCCTTGATCATCACCTCCATTTTTCTTCTCTGTTGGATCAACAACCACACACAGATAGATTATAGATATACAAAGAGAAAAGATTAGTAAATTATTGATAGATAATTAGATTTATATATACAACTATACAAGTGTAAGGTGAGAGTTACTTGATTTTGCATGCAAAACAGATATGGAGAGCCAAATGGCGGTGAAGTGATGGAGATTGAAGAATGGCCACGTTTTGCTTTTAATCAATTCTGCTTTAATTTGACTAAACATTTATGTATGATGTATCGCACCACCCAAACCCAATTAATCAATTATGAATATTTTTATCATAATTTAATTAATCAGTCTCACAAAATTGTTTGTCATATACCACCCGATGCAATTTGGTGTTAAATGGCATCGGGGACGGAGCCAAAAATGGTTTCCAAAGGAGATCGACACGGTAAAATAATAAGTTATATTATGTATTTTAGAGGGTATGTTAAAGAAAAAATTAATAAAAAATACTATTAATGTGTATTTATTTGTCAATTGATACGTTAGTAGTTGGAATACAATTTGATTTATAGAGTTAGAATATCAAAAATTACTCTAAATATTATATAGAAAAAACTTATGGTCCTTTATTCATGATTCAATAATAGTATTTAGGTTCTTAGGAGTTAGAAAACTAATTAAAATTTAAATTGTACTCATAGTATTTTTCTAATATCCAAAAACTATTTTAATTATTAAAATTGTTAAAGTTTGTTTGATAAAATATCATAATAGTTAAACATAAATATATGCATATGTTTTTGAAATATTATAATAATTCAGGGTTTGGGGAGAGGGAGAGACTCGAACCCACAACCTCGTGGTGTATGTGTGAGGGGCATACCAGTAGGCCAACCTCATCCTCTCTAATATGTAAATGTTTGGTTGACATGTTTTAATTATATAAATTAACACATATTGATTATTTAAAAATAAATAACATATCAAAAGTATAATATGATATTAGAGTGAGTAAGGGCGTACTCTTGAGAGGGTTGACCTGGGCTACAGCCCGGACAGCCTTATGAATATATATATATAATTGTACAATTTCCCTTTAACCTTTTTATTATTAGTAAATTACATTTAATTTCAACCAATATTACTAAACTTACCCTTAAATATACATTACTTTATCCAATGTTATTTTCATACTCCACTTTTAATCAATGTTATTTTCATACTCTATTTTTAATTTTTTGTATTCTGCATGTGATAATTGTTCATTTGTTTGGGTTGTGATTTATAGAACTTTAGCCTTAGATTACTTCTAATTTATAAGTTTTAGTGTGTTGAATGCTTGATAATTTACCAATAATAAAATCCAAATTCAATCAATTACCTACTATAACTCAATATAAAAATATTGCTTGTGTTAAGTAGTCTTTATAAATATGTAATTTTATGCATGTTTTATATAAAATATTTCCCTGATTTTGTTTCAATTGTTTGATTATACATTCCATATTCACTTGATTTTGTTCTAATTGTTAGACTAAGCATTTCATATTCACTATATTTCTTTCTAATTGTTATATTAAACAATTCAAACTAGTCTTTAAAAGTAAATTTTCATATGTGTAGAATAATTTATGTCAAAAGAAGAACCTATTTATGTCTCTACACATATATAAGTTTAGCCCGGGTAACAAATGTTTTCTGAGTCCGCCCTTGAGAGTGAGTGAGATAAGTAAGATGGTAAGAGAACACAAAATTATTTGAATGAGAAAATAATATTAGTTGAGATACAACTTATATATGTTATGATTCGATTTTCATTTATATTTAAGATATATTGAAAGAAATACTATATATATATAGTTGAATATATTTTTTCATGTGATTTGATGAAAAATATTAGATGTCTCATTTATAGAAAAATAAAAAATGAAATATGGGTAAAAACATAAAAAAAAAACCTGAAAATTAAGGGTATTATAAAAATTAAAATAGAGGCAAACTTGTAAATTTTCTAAACTTTAGGGGGTAGTGGCCCCCCTCATCCTATGCTACATCCGTCCCTGAATGGCATCCATTAAACTTGATAATATAATTCGAATCGTTACACTGCAGATAGTATATAAACATAAAAATATAAAATTGCTTGTTATATCACCATTCATGAAAAAATGGATCCTTAATATATGCATACATGGTGATTTATGAAAAAGGGATCCTTATTTGGTTAACTATGTGCATACATGGTGATTTTACCATCAATATTCAATATTGTTAGATTTTTCATTTGGTAACTTGTCTATTTCACTGGAAAATCTAGATCACATTTGATTCGAATTGAAGTATTGTATATTTTTCATTTAAGTCACGTTCTAGTAGGATAAGATCAACCATTTCATATATTAAAAGGTAGGGAATAGCTAGGCATATCCCAAGAGCCTAGAATTTGCAGCTCCAAAACATTGCTATTAAATTCTGAATTTAATGTAACAACTATCAAGAGATAGGGTTGGCTTGTTATAAACTTATAATTCTTGTAAACTAATTTAGAAACATTGCATTGCATAATTCTTTTAAAGGTTGGGACCATTATTCAACCATAAAAATTAAAGATTATTAGGTTGCATTCAATGTTTATCGGTTATCAGTAAAAGATTAGATTAATCAATCAAAAAAACTCAAGGAATATTGCTCGTGGTTGGACTGTTTGGAGGTGAATTTTGACGTAAAAACAAATTCGTAGCTTGCATTTTATTATCTCTCATACCTTAATTCGATAGTATTTCACTAATAAGAGTCTAAATCATTAATATTTTATTTCCTTGTTGTTCTTGCATATAAATTTTGTTAATATCTCTTCTTTTTTAATTTAATTATATATATATATATAAAAAGAGATTCTCCGTCTCTTAATTAGACTTGCTTAAAAAATGGTTAATGATTTTTAAAAGATGGTTAATTATCATGTGTCGTCACAAGGAGCGTCACAATGAGCTCTACATAATTGCCAATAATATTAGATGATTTATTTATTTAAATTATTTTTAATGATATAACTTATATAATTCAAGCAAAATTAGTGGACGTGGTCGGAAGTTATGAGGCAAATATAGAAATTATTTTCACTCAATTCAATGAATCTGCAAGTTTTTTTAATTTTTTTTTTAATTTTTAATTTTATTGATATATTGGAGTTTTTATAAGCATGCCACATGCAAAATCTTATATAATCCAGTAATCCACCCATAAAAAGCCTAATTAAACTCACCAACCAAATTAATCTCCACATCCATATCTTATCACATCATCTATTATACTATACTTTCTTCAATGTCTTTTTCATCATGAATTTGCTTGGATTGATCTTTAAATTTGTATTAATTTTTTTTGAAAATAAAACTAAATGAACCTATCACGTGAATGATATGATATATATTTATACAACGAAATCTTGACGTTTTGACGAGATATATATATCAAAATCCTGATTAAAAAAAGAATAACACGTCGAACTCGAGAGTTCTATAAAAGAGAAAGGCATGGGAACTCAAATTAATGTCACACTCAATATGTCATTTTTACCCCCACCGAGTTGATATTATCATATAACTTGATATATACATATGTATGGAGCGGGCGCGAGTCGGTTCAGTTCGGTTTTCAGTCGAAACTGTCCATGACTTACTTATTCTCTTTTTTATTTTTTTTAATTTAATCGGATTGACTTGAACCTGTTTTTTTCCGGTTCGAATTGGTTCGGTTTAATACGGTTTTCGACCGGATAGGCCTAATAAAATTTTTACCTACGTGTTTAATTGTATGGGCTTTTTAGACCATAATTCAACAACTCCAAGTTTAAAAAAATATATATATTTAACTTTATAACTTTATAATATAAGCGGAAGTCTAAATAATTCATAATACATTCCACATGATTCAAAATATAATAATAATCACGACTGAATGTTAATATATAGCATAGTTCAAATTAAAGATAAGTTTTGGTCTTCCATCTCCAAACAAAAATAAAAGTCGTCCGTACACGAGCCACTAATCTGGGATTCATTTACCTAAGACCCAAGCTCGTCCATATACAGTTAGGATGCGCCTCTATCGGCAGTCGTCCATATACTTAAACAACATAAAATTGGTGGAAAAATACAAAATACAAAATGAAGTCATTCTTCCGCTTCAAGTCTTCAATAACAAAATTCTTCACCATTAAAATGAAACAAGTCTTCAATCTCAAAAAGAAACTAATGGGAAAAAAAGAAGAAGCAAATTAAATGTTAGACTTAAAAACAGAAATAACAAATAAAACACATAATAACAATTAACAAGCCTCGAATGCTTACCTTAATGTCTCACTCATCATTTTCACCCAATGGTATACTTGTCAACCCACTTTCTAACCCTACGTAAGATAACAATTATTAATTTTTTAATTTACAAAGTGAACATGATAAAATCTAATATTTAATAAAATAATATATAAATATGTATAATTACTTAAAATAAACCTTATATTTATTTATATTTTGTTTTTTAATATATATATATATTTAATATTTATTCGGTTTAGTCGGATCGGTTCGGTTTTTGGTAAGGTAAAATCATCCATGAGTCACTTAAACTCGGTTTTCATTTTTTTGAATTGGATTGACTCATCTCAACAAGGTGACTTGACTCGAACACGTATTTTTGATTCCGTTTAGTTTGGTTAACCATGGATCACAAAACCGTGCCCACCACTACTAATATATATAAGAATTATGCATGTGAAAAATATGAAAACGGTCCACTGTTGATATAATTATTTGTAGAATTGATATCGACTATTCAGGTAGTTCTACCAAAACCTATCTATCATTCTATAAACGTGATCTTCCAGCATGCTCTTATTATTTATGATAGAGTAAGGTGTTGATGCCTTTGCTTTTAGCTTTGTCTTTTTTGTTTATTAATCTTCTATAAACATCTTTATTATTTTGCATTTTATATATATATATAAATTTATATGTTTGCAAATGAACAAAATCTTCATTATCATCAAAATCAATCCCTGTTTATAATAACTATATATATAAATTTATGATAAGTTTCTCTCTATAAATTCTACTATTTTGTATTCTCTTTTATTTTTCTTTAAAAAAAAAAAACAAAAAAAAACAAAAGAGTTTATTGCACGATCTTCGAAAGCATAATCTCATATCACTTTTGGGCTTTTGGCCCTTTGGGGTACACGTTTTGCATGCAAGATAAATCGAATTAAACAAATTTAATTGGTGGGACAATTGATAATATATATTTCAACAACATAATTTATTTTTGTTGAAATTGGCTGAATTCTAAATCTTGCATAATTATTTATATTTGTTGATCAAAAAATTTAGACCAATTTGTTTTTGGAGCTCGGACTTCATTTTAGATTCTAACAACTAAGTATTTTTCAAAATAAGCCATGGTTAGGAGGTCATCCGCTGTTTCAACGGAACTCTTCGATGTTCAAGTCGGATATCTGAGCATTAATTGAGTGCATATGTAGTTTCTAAAATAATGATATATATATCAGTTCCACAGCTATCAACTATGAGATTCACATACTTCAATTTAGTCAAAGTCTTTTTTAAACTTAATCAATGAATCATAAGTTTCGTCATAATCTTAAAAGTTCAATTCTGTTATAAATATATATATATATATATATATATCTAAAAAGTATATATATTGTGATGAGTTTGTGCCTTTGTGGACACTAGACAGCACTAGACAGCAGTTAGCTAGGACTCCATGATAGGGACTTTTAATCGACAACCTGTGTTGTGTGCTTCTGTGCCTATCTACAAAAAAAGCATGCTACAAAAGTAAGCAACTTGTATTGTCTACATTTTAGTTATATAGTTGTCGAATGTCGACATTCGACAACCTACATAGACATTTCAAAATTAAAATGACCACGTTTTTCTCAACTCTATATACAAGATAAAATCTTCAGTGCACCCGTCTACCACCGGGTATGTTTAGTAAGGAGGAAAGAAAATGGAAATGATGAAAATATTTGGAGGGATAGAAAACATGAGGGAAGGAAAGAAAAATGATTTTCTCTCGTGTTGTTTGGTAAACAGGAAAGAAATAAAAGATCATTTTATCAATTTTACTATTTTACCCTTATATTATATTTTATATATTAAATTTTTTTTGATAAAATTATAATTTTAAATTACTCAAAAGCTTTCCCCTTTCTTTCCCTCCCATTTCCTCCCACTGTTGGGAGGAAAAAAAAAATGGTGGGTCCCATACATAAAATTTTCCTTCCACTTTTCCTTTCCCTCCATTTTTCTCTCCATACCAAACACACACTTCTCTATTTTCTTCTCCTTTTTCCCTCCACCCCTTTCTTTCCTCTCCCTTTTCCTCCCTACCAAACATACCCTAAAATATATGATTGTCATATGTGTCCCACATAAAATTTTCCTACTATGTCTTATTCTTAGTGACCGGGTGTATTGAATATTTTATCATATATGTATACATTAAGGTTACTAGTTCTTAATTTTTCGATGGATTTGTAAGCTTCAGACTATAAACCCAATCCGGCCTTCAGGACCAACCGGGCTCAGGCTGAGCCCGAGTCATCACTATGGCGGGCTAAGTAAGGCGAGCTTGTACGGAAACAGGGTCTCTCAGATCGGCCTAGCGCTTTTGACACCTCTACTACCATAAGAAACAATAAGTGTTTACATTGGTGCACCGTTTTCCAATCTTCAATTTCTGATGATAATCACTGATTGGGCCTGATTTGGTCCAGAATTCTTGAGGTGACATTCACAAATGGGTGTCCTGCTAGCTTTGATGTTGGGCATTTGTAGGCCCAAACTTAAATGAAATTAAAAAGCACTTTAAAGCATAGTAGCTACTTGTAAAAGCACTTTTGGACACAAAACAATGGTTTAAGTGGGTCAAAGGTGGCCCAAATCTATCATGAAATCATCACCTCTACCCAATCTCATTACCAAAACCAAATTAGATCAATACCCATATCACCAAACCCAGACCGAAGTTCAATTTTCACAATCAAACCCAGGATTTGAATGCTTAATTATACACAGAAAGGCTTCTAATAATGTTTTACTTTTAAGAGCTTACTAAAGCCGATTGATTTTTCCACTTAATACTTAATGACACTTAATATGTTTCATTAAGTTATTTTATTTGATTTTTTAAGTGATAAATTTACTTAAAGAACCCCTAAAACCACTTGTTTAGAAAAGTGAATTTTTTTCACTTTTCACTTAATAAAAATCCACTTGAATTTAATACAATTTTTTACTTCCAAAGCTATCCCCACTGATCTAACTTATTTCCTATTTTGTCTTCTATCAAAGCCCTAATCATATTAATATTATATTTTTTTTCTTCTCACCGTAAAAAACTACAACATCACAAAACCTAGTTGCTTCAAAACTCAAACAACTAGAGAATGATTTTCCTATAATATTCCGGTAAGGACTCTTTTTTATTCTCATTAATCTAACTTATTCCAATTTTATCTTCTGTCAAAACCCCAATCATATTAGTTTTTTTTTTTTTCTTGCACAAAATGGGCATTAACATTATAAAAAAAATCATATATATATTTTAATTATTTATATAAATTTGAAATATTATTAATAACTAAATAATTTTGTTTTAGAATTATTTAATTACTTGTTATAGTTGTCCTTAATATATTAAAATATAAATATATAACAAATAATAGTTATAAGGGCATTTATGTAAAAGTATTTATTTTCATATATCTATAACTTAAAAAAAACAAATATCTTATCGTTTATATTTAGTTTTCAGTGAAAAACAAACAAACATGTTTTTCAGTTTTCAGTTTTCAGTCACTATTCAGCATTGTTCAGTATTCGGACAAAAAATCAAATGGGGCCTAAGATCACATAAAACACTATATATAATCGAAGAGTATGTCCCAAATGTTGGTTTCTACAAATAAGGATAAAACTTCTCGTACTACCACTTTTTATTAGTAACGCGTGAGACTTGGAGCATCTCCAATACAAGAGTGGCTTGTGAAAAAAAGAAATGCCACGTATGATTAATATATATTATGTTAATAAATCTTTTTCCAATGCAGTTGTACATATTCAACCTCAAGCTAACGTGGCAAAAAATAAAATAAAAAAATAGACATTGTCAAAATGACCGTCTGCTTTCAGATGATCTGTTGCACAACAATTTTTTTCGATTGACTTAGCAAGTATTTAAAATTGACATTAATTTTCCATCTATTTTTGGTAAGAAAAAAAATAAAAATGGACACGTCATTAAAAAAAATGTATTTTAGATAGGAGCATTGGAAACCAAATTTTGAGTTGATTGTCTATCAAGTTTATTTTTAATTTTTTATACTACATTATCACCATATCAACGATTATTGGTATTCAAGCCACTTTTGTATCGGATATGCTTTTAAATATCCTCTCACTGCTCACTAATATTGAGGTTAAGGTGTTAAACAAGCCAAGTCGGGTCATAGTTTTCGGGCCCAATCGAGCTTGAGGGCCTAGTGGAGAATGAGTTTTAATTTTCATTTATTAGGTTTGACCATGTCCATGAATCCTATCCATAACGATTAGGAGTTTTCCTTTAGAAGTGTCGAACAATCAGTCAAACTTTAACTTGTTTTCGTAAATTTATTACATTTTATTCATTCTTAAAGCCCCAATTTTACATCCGAGTTCATAGGCCTCGAAAACCAAGTTCTGTGCATTCGACTATAGGGATTGGACATGGAGTCAAATCCTTAATTTGTGAGAGACTTGAACCATCCGATCTATTTGACACTTCAAAAGATACACAACCATCTATGTTGTGGCTGCCAAGCAAAGTATGTAAAAGTAGGATCCTTGTATGTATCAAATCATAAAGTTTTATAATGGAAAATGTTTATGAGAGGCCAAGGCATGGTCAACATTTTTGGTGTGACAAAAAGGAGAAAAATTAAAAAATAAATAAAAGAAGAATTAGACAAACAAAAGAAAGAAAGAGAAGATATTAAAATAATAATAAATAAATAAAAAATAAATAAAATGTAAGGTGAGAAGAAGGAGAAGAATGGTCCATAGTGGATGGCCGAGTCAGGCATTTCCTGTCAACCACCTAATTCTTTACAATGAGAACGCGTTTTGCAATTTCTTTTCTTTTTCCTACTCACTTCCAGTCTTCCACCGCCACGCTCACTTCATTATTGCGTGTCTACAAACTCACTTTTTCTTTTTCCTAGATGAATTACCATCTTGTCATATTTATATTGATTCAAATAAGATTTGTTTACTTAACTGGTTTATTGTGTTGACTTTTTAGTGATTCAAAATCAATAAAATCTAACTCGAACTCATTCATTTCATTTAGTGTCAACAATTGTCATAGTTAATTTAAGAGTATGATCCATGTGTGGCTGGAATAACTAATCTCGTAATCAAGAGATACCTAATCCAATAATATTAGAGAAAAAACCCCTTGGACTGCTACAACATATGCATACTTGTAAAATGTGTATGTTATAATTCAAAACTCCTACCACTATCACGGAAGGGAAAATGCACACCTTCGGTTACGAGTGGAGGTACCATATGTAATTTAACATTATCTACAATTAAATTCTAAACCATATAACGTATTTTATGCTTCACAATCATTAATCTTGTATGCGTATCCAAAAATCCAAATTAATACATAGAATCAACAGAGGATTGAATGTCAGTCAGAGACAAGCGCGTCAAACAGAGGACTCACCCGTGACTGACAACCCATGGAACCGGTAAGATATATCTAAGAAAAGTGGGGTCCAGGTCCAACCAGGCAACCAGTTCATGAGATTAGTAGATTACAGTGGTTTTCATTTGCATGTGCATGTCATTTGAGTTTCATTTCGAAACCTGTTCAGAGAAGTGGCCCTTCCTTTGAAGTTTTGACTTTGACTTCGCAAAAATAAAGCAAAAACCATAAAGCAAAGAAACAGAGACGAAGAAAAGTCTCACTTTCCTCCCTCCTTCTTCTTCTTCTCTCCACAGAAACACATAAAAGCCCACCTTAGCTGCACTTCTCTTTGTAAACTCAAACACACCAACCTTGACTTGGGTTCCTTTATTTTCTCTAACTCTCTCTTACTCTCAGAAGAAGAAAAAAAAAAAAACTGTATCTCTCTTATAAGAAGTCACTGATATTCACAAGGTATGTTTTTTACTTTCAAGTCTTAACAAACAGCATAGCTCTAGCTTTCATGGCTTCAAAGTTGTTATTTTCAGCTTGTTTTAGTCAGTTTCTATGTTTTTTCTGCTTTTTTTTTTTGTTATAGCTTTGAATGTTTGATGATGCTGTCAATCTATCAATTTCTATGTTTATAACTTGGGTTCGGTTGATATCTGTTAGCATAAGTTTGTAAACGATCCAAGGTCGATTTTTTTTTTTCTCTTTAATTTGTATTTTCTCAGCAGTCAAACAGAACTCTGTCTGTGTGTGTATGCATCTGTGTTTTACGGTTGATTTTACTTAACTCTCTTCATTTGTTTTAAATTGGGTGGTTGTATTGAATTTCTGTTCTTTTTTCATGAATATGCAGGACTTGGTATGTGCAGTGGTTCAAGCTCTAAACTTTGCACCTCAAAGTCTGTCATGGAAGGCGAATTTCGCAACGTAAATGATGGTGGTGCCTTGTATAAAAAATGCTCACTTTTGCTCGAATTGTCTGCTTCTGATGATCTTGATTCCTTCAAGAATGAAATAGAAGAGAAGGGTTCTGATGTTGATGAGGCAAGCTTGTGGTATGGTAGAAGATTCGGGTCGAAAAAGATGGGGTTTGAAGAGAGAACCCCACTCATGATCGCTGCCATGTTTGGTAGTACAAGGGTTTTGAAGTATATTATTGGAACTGGCAAGGTTGATGTGAATAAGGCCTGCGGTTCTGATGGAGTCACCGCACTTCACTGTGCTGTTGCTGGTGGTTCCATCTCTTCCGTTGAGGCTGTCAAGCTCTTGCTTGATGCATCTGCTGATGCTAATTGTGTTGATGCTAATGGGAATAAGCCAATTGATGTTGTTGCAGTTTCGCCGAAATCACTGCGAAATGGAGGTGGGAAAAAGGCGATAGAGTTGTTGAAAGGTGATCTAACTGTGATTGGAGAGGAAGAATTGGAGATTTTCAAAATGCCTCAGTTGTCAAAAGAGGGAGCTGAGAAGAAAGAGTATCCAATTGATATCTCCTTGCCTGATATAAACAATGGTGTATATGGAACAGACGAGTTTAGGATGTTTACGTTCAAGGTAAAGCCTTGCTCAAGGGCTTATTCTCACGATTGGACGGAGTGTCCATTCGTTCACCCCGGTGAGAACGCTAGGAGGAGAGACCCTAGGAAGTACCCTTACAGCTGTGTCCCTTGCCCTGAATTCCGTAAGGGTTCATGCCCGAAAGCTGATTCTTGTGAGTATGCACATGGTGTTTTTGAGTCCTGGCTACATCCTGCTCAGTACAGAACCCGGCTTTGCAAGGATGAGGTTGGTTGCACACGTAAAGTTTGTTTCTTTGCCCACAAAACGGATGAGTTGCGCCCTGTGTATGCATCCACAGGATCAGCTATGCCTTCACCGAGTTCTATTTCAGTCAGTGCTGTAGATATGGCGACTTTGAGTCCTTTGTCGCTTGGTTCAGCATCTTTACCGATGCCTACCTCTTCCACGCCACCTATGTCTCCGTTGGCCACTGCTTCATCTCCCAAGAGCGGAAACTTGTGGCAAAACAAAGTTAATCTCACCCCACCTGCCTTGCAGTTGTCTGGTAGCCGATTGAAGACCGCTTTCAGTGCTAGAGACTTGGACTTGGAAATGGAATTGCTTAGGCTAGAAAACCACACTAACAATTTCCAGCAGCAGCAGCAGCAGCAATTGATGGAGGAGATATCAAGTCTCTCCTCCCCGTCTCGTTGGAGCAAGGAATACAATAGAATTGGAGATTTGGAATCTCTTGATTCTTCTATGTTGTCTCAACTTCAGGGAATGTCAACATCAACCCAGTTGCAATCTCCAACAGGGCATCAAATTCGCCAGAGCATGAACCAACTTCGTGCAAGTTACCCAGCTGCCAACCTCTCATCTTCTCCTGTGAGGATGCCCTCGTCATATGGATACGATTCGTCTGCTGCAGTGGCAGCTGCAGTGATGAATTCCAGGTCATCCGCCTTTGCAAAGAGAAGCCAGAGTTTTATCGATCGTGGAGCTGTGACCAGTCGCGCAGGCCATACAGCAGCTTCCAATTCTGCATCAATGATGTCTTCTGAGCACCTATCGGGTTGGAGCTCTCCTAGCGGCAAATTGGATTGGGGTATGCAAGGAGATGAGCTGAACAAGCTTAAGAAGTCTGCTTCATTCGGGTTTCGAAGCAACAATCTAACAGCAACCAAAACAACAACAAACTTTATGCCATCACCAAATGTTGATGAGCCAGATGTGTCCTGGGTTCATTCCTTAGTGAGAGACGTTCCTCCCGTGGGAGCAGCACGGTTCGGTGCAGAGAAACAGCAATATAATCCATGGACGGAGCAGATGTACATAGAGCAGGAGCAGATGGTGGCCTAATGGACACATCAATTTGCTCCTAGCTCATGCTGACTAAATTGGTATTCTTTCAATTCTTATTAGTATCAAATGTTAGTAGCTAAGTTTTAGGAAATAAAAAAAAGAAACCGAAACCAAAAACGAAAACGAAAGTCATGGCAAGAAGAATGAACCTCTGCTAATCTCATGCAGAGGTTAGATCTATCGAAAGATTAAAAGGAACTAGAGAGGAAAAGAAATTTGTTAATTTATTTTTTATATTCTTATATTTTTTTTTTCTCTTCCCTTTAAGAGGGGTTGATTTTTATGTTTATTGGCAACAAGTAGATGATAATCTTAGTAGTGAAATGGAGAGGCAAAAGTCTTTTCCTCATTGTATTCCTTTGAACCTTTACAATGTAATTCAAAATATATATGTATAATAGTAATAGTTTCCACACCCTGTGCTCTATTTCTTTGCATTTACATTTTAGTTGTTGATTTTCTTTGTAATCTCTATATCTACCAATGTGTCTAGGTACTTTTGATTGATTATCATTGATCTAGGTTGGAACTCTTTTCATTAATGTCGGGGAAAATGATCGATAACAGAAAAATACGGAACAATACTTTTCAAGAGTTCCTCAACGCGTTTTGTGTAACCTGGATTGGATCAAAATATCAAAGAAAACAACTATTACACTTAAAATGCCAGTCTTTTCTATGGAAGAATATTTTTAACAAATTCCATAACATGATAATTATTAGGTGTAGAAAGTCTTTATTTTTGTTTTTGTGCTTAAGACTAATGGACTTACGACGTAGGTCTAAATGTCACATAGGAAACTGAAATCAAGACGTTTGGACTCTATCGGGGTACCCAAATACAATAATTGAGCTTGGAAGTTGCCAAGTTCATGTGTCGTGATGCACCTTACATCTTCCGTTGCAATCAAATCACTGTATCTACGTGGCAATATCAGAATAGATATATAAATATGATGCACCAAGTTGTCCTCCAAAGCTCTTACCTGGAATTTGGTTTGGAGGAGAACAAATTCACAAAATGTCATTCAGACCAGACATGAGACATCAAATTGAAGTGTGGTTCCCACCCTTTTTATCTCTTTAGGTGATGACTGGTGAGGAAAAATAATATCTTTATGAGCTTTGTTTTTGTGGTGAAGGCCGCCCACGAGAGTAATCCACAACCACACACACATTTATCAAAAAAATATTTTTATTCTTTTAGAAAGAAAAGAACTTTTACAAATATTTATTCTTTTTAAAAAATTATTCACAAAAGAAAAAAGAAAAAAGAAAAATACCCCACTTAATTGATGCGATTCTTGTAGTGTTTGCTTGGAGTTTACACCACAAAACAAAAATCCTTTTAGCATCCAACTAATGTAAATATTAGTTTTTTTTTAATGATCATAGGGATTAGTATTTAGTGGGGTTTTTTTGAATTTGATTATCCTAAAAATTGATGTTGATTTGTTAGAGTTTGTGTACACTATTCATCATTATTTTTTTTAATGATTTTCTTATGAAAGAAAGAGTCTTTTGGTTGACTAATAAGACAATGATTATGACAATTATTTAGTAATTTTTAATGAATGAATGATGTAATTATGTTTGACTTATTCTTCTTCTTATTACTTATCAATAATGTTAAACATCGCACCTAAAATCCCACATTTTTCATCCCACCTCACATGTGGCATGTGAGGTGTCAAATTATGAGTGGATACACATTAATGACACCTACCTCATGTATCCACTCACAATTTGACACCTCACATGCCACATATAGTGGGATGAAAAAAGTGGGATTTTAGGTGGGATGTGTAGCATTACTGATTACTGATTACTTATATATGTAATATAATTTATCAATAATTGGATGCTTACACGAATTCAAGTATAAACAATTGGGTTATTGGCACTAGTCCCTCTGAACTTTATGTGAGTTTACATTTTACCCCCTGAATTATTTTTAAACGTTAAACCCCCTGAATTCTCTTTAATTGACAAATAGTTTGGTTTATTGCCCCCTGAATGCCTGTTTGAGGGGGCATATATAGTTAGGTTTTACCAATAAATGAAAGTTTAGGGGGTTTAATGCCTAAAAAAAAGGTTCTGGGGGTAAAATGCAAACTCACGTAAAGTTCAGGGCAGAGTAGTGCCAATAACCCTAAACAATTTGAGCATTGTAATATTTGATCCAGTCAATTTGGGCCTTTCATAGGCCACAAATCTCTTCGTTTTAAGATGTATTTGCGATTGGCCCATTGGGTATCCAACTTCAGCTCACTCCATAAAAAACATGATCACAGGTACTCTCTTTTGTCTTTCTCTTTCGTTGAATTTGTGTGTATTTTTAATCTGCATGTTAAGTGTTCGATGAATTTCCCCTGAGAAATTTCAATGTCCTAAATATCATTGTTTCTGGGTTATTTTGTTTGCATTGGACACGTTTGAGTTTGTGTTTTGATAACTGCACTCATTTTTATCAGGGTCGATTACAAATGGTCATTTCCAGCCCAAAATTGTTAGCTTGCAGAAATGGCAAAACCAAGGTAATTCCAGACTTTGTTGTCATTTTAACACTACATTGTCTTAATTTGATTGGTTCCTTGTATGTTAAACATGAGATTTCTTTATATGTCAAGAGTTTGGTGTACTTACAGTTACAGGTGCAAGAGAGGAAACACTTTGTTTGCCAAGAAAAATGTTGTTTGCAAAGAATAAGATTACTTGCAGTTCTACCCGGAATGATAAATCTTATTCGAATCATGAAGTAAGTGAAAAGAATCTGCCTTTGGTTAAGATGTGTGGAATTACATCACCCAAAGATGCTGCTATGGCAGCAGAAGCTGGTGCTAATTTTATTGGGATGATTATTTTGCCCAATTCGAAACGTTCCGTTTCACTTTCAGTAGCAAAAGAGATTTCCAAAGTTTCAAGAGAATATGGGGCGGAGCCTGTTGGGGTGTTTGTGGATGATGATTTGGAGACGATATTAAGAGCTTCTGATTCAGCAAACCTTGAATTTGTGCAGGTGTATGTAGTTCTTGCCTTAATTAATTTGAATGTAGTATTGTATTAGTGCTTGATTTGTTATGCTTTGTGGTTGTGCAGCTGCATGGAGATGGTTCTCGAGCTGCATTTCCAGCTTTAGTACAAGAAAACAGAATAATATACGTTCTTCACGCGGAAGAAAATGGGAACCTTCTAAACCAGATATCTGATGAAGAGTGTTCTCTAGCTGACTGGGTTCTTGTGGATAGCGCAAAGGGTGGCAGGTAATGAGAAACTCTTTGCATTTTCTATTCTTGAACTTCATTTCGTATGTCTGAGCAGTTTTGCAATCATCATCTAGAGGTTTAGTCTATGATATTCCGATAATCAAATTTTTCAAAATTTGTATTTATGATTCAGCTACACTGCCTGTTTTTCTCCAAACTAAGCCGAAACTAGCATTCCTACATTTTATTTGAATTCCTAGTGGCTTACATGAATTAAATGCAATTTTGGTTCAGAGCGTTTGTTTCGTAAATTTCATTTGTTTGGAAACAGAATAATTGTGGATTGGCATAATTTACCTGTGCTAAATTTTTTGAACAATTTAAGGTCATTTCTCTACCTGCATTTCATATGAACTTCTTTTGATAGTGTTTGAAATTGTCTGCAGTGGCAAAGGATTTAATTGGTCCCAGTTTACTTTACCACCAATTAGAAGCAAACAAGGGTGGCTCTTGGCAGGAGGGATCAACCCTGGGAATGTTCGTGAAGCGCTTTCCACTCTCAAACCAAATGGAGTTGACGTTAGTAGTGGCATCTGTGCCTCGGATGGTATTCAGAAGGATCAGTCACAGATATCTTCTTTCATGAACGCAGTACTTTCTATGCACTATTAATCAAATATGCGCGAAGGGAAAGATGCATTTGTTCTTCAAATTTGCTATTTTGGAGCAAAAATGTCTGGGATGACTCAAGAATAGGCTTGTTTCAGATACTCAAATTTGAACCTTTTCGAACTATTGGTTCCTTTATGTAGTTTCTTTCTTCTTTTGCTTCTTTTCAGCCGAGTTTTGTTAGGATTTTAAGCATTGTTATCAAACAAGCATATGATTAACATCCAATGGCTTTGATTATTTTGATTGATTCTAATAAAACAGCAATTGTTTATGCATATCATTCGTTGCACACATCAATCTAGAGAGAGACCCTTAACCGGAATAGCATATTTTTTTCTTCGTAAATACATTACAGGTAGGACATTTATCCATGTGTGACAACATAATAGGCTGCAATTATCTTCTCGATCGTAAGAGGAAAATTAATTATATGGGGCACAATGGTAGCCTCCAACAATGGCAATACAAACTGGGACGATTGTTAGAAGTTATATAGCTGGTCATAGAGGATCAAAAACTTTGTACGCTTCGCTTGTTATGCTTGAAATAATTCAGGACTTCAATCCTACTTCTCGAATCCTTTGAGCCGAGGGTCAGCTTGATAATACACAACATCTCCGGTGTCGCTGACGTAGTGATCCTTTTTCATGCTTCTTGTAAGGGCTCCCAGTAAGTGAAACGGGAGAGGTAATGATTTCTTAGGCTCTCGGTAGTACTTTCCAAGCACAGGCTTAGCTGCTTCCGTCTGTAACATCATATTCGAACCATCAGAATCAAAATGCAAAAAAACCAGACTGTCTGAGTTTAATATAAGAGCATTGATACTCACTGCTTCTATCAAGTGATAATGTGGAATTTGAGGGAAGAGATGATGAATCACATGGGTTCCGATATCATGGTGAATGTTATTGATCCAGCCATAGTCGCGATCAAATGTCGTAAGCCCTCCTCTTAGATAACTCCATTCCTGTTTCATCAACAAAGATCACAGATAAGTTACATTGGTCAGATGCCGAAGCATCAAACTGGTATTTGGTTTATCTTTCTTACAAAATTTCGATATCTCATTTCGTACCTTTCCACGATACCAAGGAAGCTTATCTTCATGACAATGGTGATGCAAGTAAGTAACCAAATCCAACAACAAGACAAATATCTGCATAAACAGGCATTCAAAAGCATTATTGGATTCGGGACAAGAAGATCGAAACAACAACAAAACACAGAAGATTCAACATACCCAGTATGGAATGAAATAGAGTTTAAGCATTTGGAGATGACCCAATTGGAAGGACAAATAGCCTAGTAGAGCAGCCATTGCAGTCCAACAAGCAGTGGATGTCAAGACATCTTTTCTTTCACTTGGGACGAACAAATCGCTGTCTGGAAGGTAATGTGAGCCTTTCTTCACTGGACTTCTACACCACTGCCAATCGAAAAACCAGCATTAACATACCGTAAACAATCACACACACACACACACGAAACCTTAAAAAAACTGATTCAATCAGGTGATGAACAATGGCTCACCAGATAGAAAGGGAAAGCAATCATAGGAAAAGGCAAGGTGAATCTCATTGCTCGTATAGGAAAAGGCAATGACTTGTAAACTTTCTCGGAAAGCTACAGAAAATACACGGTGCATATCAATATGAATCATTTCCACTGAAATAAAAACAGGGTTATAACTTATAAGTGATAAACATGAGCATAAACACTTACTGGATGCCATGATTCATCGTTCTCGGCGTGTCCATGGTTCTGATGATGAATTCTATGACTAATTCTCCTGCAGAAATCATCAAAATTGTGATTAGATATTGACAAATCAGAGACCAAGCTGGGGTTTTTTTTATTTTTTATTTTTTAGGTAGGAACTAACCATCCATGATAAGGAACAAGAACTGAAGAATGAAGAAAATGACCAACAACACTATTCAGTTTTGGGTTGTTTGAGAAGCTACCATGTCCACTGGCAAATCAAAAACCAAACACAATTCTATCAAAAATTCAATAATGAAACACAAGAAAAATACAAGTGTTGTTAAATTTAATTTACCATTCATGACCAAGAACAAAGAGAGCCCAGAACATGGTACCCTGAGCAAACCAATAGAGAGGCCAAACAGCCCAATTGTTGAAATAAGCAGCAACAGCTGCCAATCCAAAGACAACAGCAACATCTCTCACAACATAGCTCATAGATCTCCATGGATCCTTGACCCAACAATGCTTTGGAATAGCTGCTCTAATATCAGATAACTTGAAAGGAGGTGGAGTACCAGGGTCAAACTCACCACCACCACCACCACCACCACCATTTTCTTTTTCAACTCCATCTTCATTGAAAATTACATTTCCACTTAAAGGAACACTCACATGTACTGACCATTTTTTCTCTCTCAACCCACTTGACACCTTCAATGAAGAACCAAGATTGTTAGCTTTAGAGACTTGTAAAGGTCTAAACTTTGAGAAATTTGTGTTGTTGTTGGAAGAGAAACCAGTTGTGGGTCTGGTGTAGATTCTAGGCAGAGGTCCGATACCACATTCTGATAAGACCCAACTAGCCATTGAATCAAGACCCCAGTTGCAGAATTATTCTAAAAGTAACTGAGATTATAAGAGAGAGAGATTGAGATTTGAAGAAAAAAAACTTGTGAACAGAAGTCCAAGTAGTTTCAAAGAGTATGTACAAGTAAATGTGCGTGTGAAACTGCTCCTTTTGGCGCATGGAAGTGGTGCCGGGCCTAACGGAGGAAACACTTTGTTTGCAAAGAAAAATGTACAAGTAAACACTTTGTGGAATAACATTCTTCACGCGAAAGAAAATGGAGACCTTCTAAACCAGATATCCGATGAAGAGTGTTCTCTAGCTGACTGGGTTCTTGTGGATATAGCACTAAGGGTGGCAGGTAACGAGAAACTCGTTGCATTTTCTATTCCTGCATTTCATATGAACTTCTTTTGATAGTGTTTACTTTACCACAGATTAGAAACAAACATGGGTGGCTCTTGGCAGGAGGGAATGTTCGTGAAGCGCTTTCCACTCTCAAACCAAATGGAGTTGACGTTAGTAGTAGCATCTGTGCCTCAGATGGTATTCAGAAGGATCAGTCACATTTATCATCTTTCATGATCGCAGTACGTTCTGTGCACTATTAATCAAATATGAGCGAAGGTAATGATGCATTTGTTCTTCAAATTTTCTATTTCGGAGCAAAAATGTTTGGGATGACTCAAGAATAGGCTGGTCTCAGATACTCACATTTGAACCTTTTCGAAACTATTGGTTCCTTTATGTAGTTTCTTTCTTCTTTTGCTTCTTTTCAGCCGAGTTTTTAAACATTGTTATCAAACAAGCATGTGATTAACATGCAACGGCTTTGATTATTTTGATCGATTCTGATAAAACAACAATTGTTTCTGCATATCATTCGTGGTGCATATCAATCTAGAGAGACTCTTAGCCGGAATGGCATATTTTTTTCTTCGCAAATACGTTACAAGTAGGACATTTATCCATGTGTGACAGCATAACAGGTTGCAATTATCATTGCAAAACACCTCTACTCAATCATAAGAGGAAAAATAAATATATGGGGCACAATGGTAGCCTCCAACAATGGTAAATACAAAATGGGATGATTGTTAGAAGTTATATAGCTGGTCACATAGAGGATCAACAACTTTGTACGCTTCAATTGTTATGCTTGAAATAATTCAGGACTTCAATCCAACTTCTCGGATCCTTTGAGCTGAGGGTCGGTTTGATAATACACAACATCTCCACTGTCGCTGACGTAGTGATCCTTTTTCATGCTTCTTATAAGGACTCCCAGTAAGTGAAATGGGAGAGGTAATGATTTCTTTGGCTCTCGGTAGTACTTTCCGAACACAGGCTTAGCTGCTTCCGTCTGTAACAACATCATATTCGAACCATCAGAATCAAAATGCAAACAAACCAAACTGTCTGAGTTTTATGTAAGAGAATTGATACTCACTGCTTCTATCAAGTGATAATGTGGGATTTGAGGGAAGAGATGGTGAATCACATGGGTTCCGATATCATGGTGAATGTTATTGATCCATCCATAGTCGCGATCAAGTGTTGTAAGCCCTCCTCTTAGATAACTCCATTCCTGTTTCATCAACACAGATCAACGATCAGACAAACTCGTGGTTTAATCTTTCAGACAAAACTTCGATATCTCACATACCTTTCCACGATACCAAGGAAGTTTATCTTCATGACCATGGTGATGCAAGTAAGTAACACAATCCAACCACATGACAAATATCTGCATAAACAGCCATTCAAAAACATTGGATAAACAAGAAGATCGAAACAACAACAACAAAACACAAAGAAGATTCAACATACCCAGTATGGAATGAAATAGAGTTTAAGCATTTGGAGTGGACCCAATTGGAAGGACAAATAGCCAAGTAGAGCAGCCATTGCAGTCCAACAGGCAGTGGATGTCAAGACATCTTTTCTTTCACTTGGGACGAACAAATCGCTGCCTGGATGGTAATGTGAGCCTTTCTTTCCTGGACTTCTACCCCACTGCCAATCGAAAAAACAGCATTAACATACGGTAAACCATCACAAACACACACACACGAATCATTAAAAGTTCATAAACTGATTCAATTAGGTGATCATGAACAATGGCTCACCAGATAAAAAGGGAAGGCAAGCATAGGAAAAGGCAAGGCGAATCTCACTGTTCGTGTGACATTATCTAATGTCTTGTAAAGTTTCTCAGGAAGCTACAGAAAATACAAGGTGCAGATCAATATTAATCATTTCCACAAGAGTTATAACTTATAAGTGATGAACATGAGCAGAAACACTTACTGGATGCCATGATTCATCGTTTTCGACGTGTCCATGGTTCTGATGATGAGTTCTATGACTAATTCTCCTGCAGAAGTTATCAAAATTGTGATTAGATATTGACAAATCAGAGACCAAGCTGGGTTTTTTTTTTTTTTTGGTAGGAACTAACCATCCATGATAAGGAACAAGAATTGAAGAATGAAGAAGATGACCAGCAACACTATTCAGTTTTGGGTTGTTTGAGAAGCTACCATGTCCACTGGCAAATCAAAAACCAAACACAATTCTATCAAAATCCAATAATGAAACACAAGAAATATACAAGTGTTGTTAAATTTAACTTACCAGTCATGACCAAGAACAAAGAGAGCCCAGAACATGGTCCCCTGAGCAAACCAATAGAGAGGCCAAACTGCCCAATTGTTGAAATAGGCAGCAACAGCAGCCAATCCAAAAACAACAGCAACATCTCTCACAACATAGCTCATAGATCTCCATGGATCCTTGACCCAACAATGCTTTGGAATAGCTGCTCTAATATCAGATAACTTGAAAGGAGGTGGAGCACCAGGGTCAAACTCACCACCACCACCACCACCAGTTTCTTCTTCTTCATTCAAAATTGAATGTCCACTTAAAGGAACACTCACATATACCGACCATTTTTTCTCTCTCAACCCACTTGAGACCTTCAATGAAGAACCAAGATTGTTAGCTTTAGAGACCTGTAAAGGTCTAAACTTTGAGAAATTTGTGTTGTTGTTGTTGGAAGAGAAACCAGTTGTGGGTCTGGTGTAGATTCTAGTCAGAGGTCTGATACCACATTCTGATAAGACCCAACTAGCCATTGAATCAAGACCCCAGTTGCAGAATTATTCAAAAAGTAACTGAGATTATAAGAGAGAGAGAGAGAGAGATTGAGATTTGAAGAAAAAAAAACTTGTGAACAGAAGTCCAAGAAGTTTCAAAGTGAAGGATAACACAGGGACTTCTCTCCTCCAATGCTTCCAACAACTTGTGCTTCTAACTTGTAGTTGCTTGTCCTCTTCATTATATATATGCATAAATGTGTATGTACAAGTAAATGCGTGTGAAACTGCTCCTTTTGGTGCATGGAAGTGGTGCTGGGCCTAAAGGTATCAAATTATCAAATCGTTCGTCCAATAAAAACCTTGTCGTGTAATTACTTTTGATTGAGGGTTTGAAAGTTGAAAGAGAGGGGACGATGTGGTCAAATCATGCTCGTTCAATGAATTTTTGTTTTCGTTTCTGTCAAATTCAAGATCAATTTTGTTTACCATGAAAAGTCTCATTTCTTATTTTTCTCGTTTTTGTTTTGAATGAAAATGGCTTTTCAATATGACCTCACCACGTGAACACGCACTTCATGTTCCAATTCTAAAAGGTAAATTGGTCCACACAAGTTAGCTTCTTTTTTTTCTTCTTCTTTTAATTAGTATGAAAAATAATCATGGACCAATGGCCTCTTGCCTTGGTGGTTGGAATCTCCAAGTGAGTTTCTACCACCAAGGTTCAAGCCTTGGTATGTATATAATTATTGTCCCACCTTTGGCTATTAAATCCCAAAGTGTGGGGAGCCCTCTCCCGGTTATGGGAGCAACCCTCTCTCTAGTTGTGAGAGTTGTAATCCATTTGTAACATCTCTCCGATAGTAGGAGTAGTATTCCGGTCTGTGTTTTTAGAGTCTTATCTTTTCAGGTCCAACTGTTGATATCAAATACAATATGTACGGAAGATATTAAGAACACTCCACTTGCTTGTAAAATGCTATTTTTTGAGCTAATGACCAAATCTAAGGATGTCCCAAGTAGATTTTTATATACAGTAGTGAGCTTGGTATATTTTGGTGAATCAAAATAGGACCACAAACTCCCCCACTCATAAAGCTAGTGCTCTTACCATTATCTATGTCATAGCATTCTTCAATTGGCCTTACAAAGTTCTTGGACCATCCTAGCAATCCATTCAAAAAAAAAAATAGTTCAATTAGATAAGTCACCATAGACTTTGACATGAAAAAAAATAGTTCTTGGACTAAACAAGAAAAAAAAACTTTGAAGGAGAAAAACGTGCAAATAAAATAAGTCACCATAGACTTTGACATTATAATCTAAAGTACCAGAACCGACCCTAAGCAAAACATGTTTCATGACATTAATTAAAAAATAAAAAAATAAAAATCTATATAACTATTTGATTTTGAATCTGACACCGTCCAAGTCGACTTTGAATCAATTGTCGTCGTCTACTTTCTCACCAGTCACCAACCTAAACACACGCTTTCAGATCCATTAACACCGCCACCGTGTTTCAGCCAGCACCGCCCCCGTCTTCCGTTGACGGTCGATGAAACACTTCAATAATTCATAATCCAACCAAGTAACCAACCGACCTCTGTGTGTGTTTTTTTTTTTTTTTTAACTTTTTATAATCGAACTAAGGATTCGAATTTGGGATTTGTTTTCGGGGGTTAATTATTGATTATCGAGAGAGATCTCAGCTTCAGAAACCGTAAATGGTGGTGACAAATTGTTGACGATCACTGACGTAGTACGCCACGTCACTAGTGACTGACTGGGCACGTCAGTACCTTTGACTGACATGTCATTCCACGTCACCATTGGCTTGACCACGTCATAGCTGATTTGCTGTAAAGTCAGTAACGTGCCTGGTGGATAGCGTGTTTTTGCACGTCACCGCCTTTGGGCTGACGTGTCTGAGAACATTACCAGCATTTGAGCTGACGTGCTCGTACATGTCATCAACATTCGGTGACGTGTCCGGACATGTCACAAGATTTGGGCCGATATAGCTAATAGAAACACTACTATTGAAATTTAGTTGGGGCCCAATCTAGGCCCACTTTTCACCACCACAAAGTACCGATTTTGAATCCATTAGCAACAGCGCCACCGTCGATTCGGCCATCTCCGCCGTCTTCCATCGAAGATCGAATCTCAAAACAGAAACTTTACAACAATCCAAGTGAAGATCTCACACTCTTATTTATTGAACTTTTATAATTTTAAGGATACAATCAAGCGTAAAAACGCAAGTGGAATTACACCTCTTACGTAACTACAAGAGATCCCACCGACTAATCGGCTCTCGCTTTTAGTCATGGATTCCAGCATGTGGAAACCGGTACCCACAGGATCGCCATTGGCCTGGAAAGCTCCCTAGCATGTTCACCTGTAAAATCAACACCTTTTAATTACACAACTAATCAATGTAAGTGAACAAAAAAGCAAAACAATATATTTTGATGCAACTAGTATAAAGAAGCAAATGAAAAGAATCAATAGAGAAGTCTTACCGAGTTTCCTTGCAGTGATTTCCGAGGTTAAGAGAAGGATAACAAGGAGACCAAGAACCAGCAAAGCAACAAATTTCCTGGAGGAACAACATGGACAGGAAACTACTCGTGTCCTGGCAATATTTTTTTTTTTCATGGTTAACTATACGATCTATATAACGAAAGAATTTCATGATAAATGAATTTTAAATCATAGAAAATAAACAAATTTCGTGAAAATTTAATTTAAAACGTTAAAAAGAAACTTTCGTGAAAAATAAAAATAAGTTCGTGAAACACTTGAATCATTTTTTTTATTTTTTTTTTGTGAAAAAATAAAAAAAATTCTGCAAAATCAATTGTTTTCAGGGCAAACCAAATTTTACCTGACAAATTCAAATATTTCGTGACAAATAAATGATTTTTACGTGACAAATATTACTTGTTTTTTCGTTACAAATATTTGGATTTTCATGGGAAAAAAATACTAGACAGGTAAATCATTTTTTTGTGACAACAAATAAATAATTTTTACATAACAAATAATTCTTTTTTTTTTTCGTGAAAGATAAATGATTTTTTTCGTACAAAATATTTGTTTTTTTTATACAAACAAATGATTTTTTTCGTGACAAAAAATACTGGTTTTTTCGGTGACATATATTCGTTTTTTCGTGACAAATAAATGATTTTACGGGACAAATAATTCTTTTTATTTTTCGTGACAAATAAATTATTATGTGAAAAATACTTATTTTTCGTGACAAATAAATGAATTTTTTCGTGACATATAATACATTTTTTCGTGATAAATACTTTTTTCGTGACAAATAAATTATTATGTGAAAAAAACTTGTTTTCCGGGACATAAAAAACTTGTTTCTTCGTGACAAATAAATGATATTTTTCGTGACATATGATACTTGCTTTTTCGTGACAAATAAATTATTATGTGAAAATACTTGTTTTTCGTGACAAATACTTTTTTCGTGACAAATAGTACTGATTTTTTCGTGACAAATACTTTTTTTTTGAAAAAAATACTAGTTTTTCGTGACAAATAAACAATTTTTAAGTGACAAATACTTTTTTTCGTGACAAATAAAGTATTATATGAAAAATACTAGTTTTTTCGTGACAAATAAAAGATTTTTTTCATGACATATAATACTTGTTATTTCGTGATAAATAAATGATTTTACGTGAAATCTAATACTAAAAAAAAAAAACAAAAACAAAAAATACTTGTGTTTTCGTGACAAATAAATTATTATGTGAAAATACTTGTTTTTCGTGACAAATAATACTTTGTTTTTCGTGACAAATAATTTTTTATGTGAAAAATACTTATTTTTCGTGACAAATAAATGATATTTTTCGTGACAAATACTTGTTTTCGTGACAAATAAAGTATTATGTGAAAAATACTAGTTTTTTCGTGACAAATAAAAGATTTTTTTCGTGATATATAATATTATTTCGTAACAAATAAAAGATTTTTTTCGTGACATATAATATTATTTCGTGACAAATAAATGATTTTTACGTGACATCTAATACTTCAAAAAATAAAAGACAAAAAAAATACTTGTGCTTTCGTGACAAATAAATGGTTTTTTTCGTGACAAATAAATGATTTATTTTCGTGAAAAATAAATAATTTCAGAGGAAAATAAATATAAATCATTTTCGTGGAAAATCAGTTTTGTTTCGTGAGAGATAATTTTTTTAAAATAAAAGAAATGTGTAATTTCCATAGCCAGTAAAAAAATGCAGAGGAACACTGAGAGTGCTATAAAAGAAGAAGAGAGTAGGAAAATACATACCGGCCATTTTCAAGGCTTCAGGAAGACAACGCCTTTCTAAACGATGACTACAAGTCGGAGTAGTTGATGGTGGCTTTGCTCGTCGGGCGGCGGCTGTCAACTGAGAGGGGAAGATAAGAGAACGATGTGGTGACAGAGACAGAGCATTGAAATGAGAGAGAGAAGTGAGAAAGTAATATTAACATGGTTTTTGGGTTTTAATGAATAGTTTTTTTTTTTAAAAAATTTGTTAATTTTGAATTATTATACTTACTTTGTATTTCTACGGTTTAATAAAGGACTAATTGTACAAACATCCCTTGAGTTTAGGTGTAATTACACAGATATAGAACTTTTGCTCATAATTACACAAACATACCCTGCCGTTAGTCTACTTCTGTCAACTTTAACTATTGACCAAAGTTTTGTTATGAAAGGACAAAAATACCCCTGTTATTTATTTTATCTTTTATTCACTATTTTAAAATTAATATTTAATAATAACAAATTAAAAAAATTGATAATGGGGGAGACTATTCCATTCTGGTTTCCATTTCTTTTACAAACCTATATCTACGAATCTACAAAATCTACAAAATCCAACCATTTTGAATGTTGTGGAAACCTGTAATGAAACTTGTTTACATTAGAAAATAAATATATAAAACAATTAATCAATAAAAAGCTTCATTGCATTGTGTACTGTAACACAAGATCATCATTTTCTTAACAAGGGAAATGTCTGATATAATCCTCCAACCATCAGACTCATTTCCACTGATATCATGGTTTTTTTTTATAAACGGCAAATTTATTAGGCCAACAAGGGCAAGAAGAGCGCACAAAACAAATACAAAGCAAACCAAAATGTTACAACACACCAGCAATACCCAGACTCAACACCAGCAAGTTACCAAAACACAAGCAACAACATCAACAACAAAGGAAAACAAAAGCAACAACAACAGCCCAGACGACAAAATCACCAACAATTAAAACCAAACAGCTGTGACTACCAAAGGAAAACAAAACCCCCACGCCTCACAAAATATCCCACACCACCCTATCACCAGCTCTACTGGATCCCAACAAATTAGTCTTCAACAAATTTGCTTGGAAAGGGGAGGACAAAAGAAAATCGATCAGGTCTCACTTCAACAAATCAACCAACTATTTATATATCACCTGTTTTAGCTTCACGCAACTAGATTCTACCTTGTGAACATCATCGGATTGTTTGGCACCATCAAATCTTGAACACTCACTAATCCTCCACTCATCGGCGGCTTGTACATCGAAGACTATTGGACCCACCACCACATCTTGACAGCCTCCACTACGTCGCTCCAGTCTTCGCCACTGAACGGCGCCGTCTGGCCCGGATTTTTAGTCTTCGAGATCGAAACCCCAGATGGACGACAGAACCATTGACAGACCAACCTCTCGGTGAGACCAACTTGTGATGGACGAGAGAACCCCAGATGGACAATAGAACTGTCGCCGTCTGGCCTTCGCCGCCGACAGAGCCTCTCGACGAGAGATCTCGAGGGAGAGACCAACCTCCCTCTCAAGAACAATTGGACCAGATCTGGGGTTCATATATGGTTTACTTTTTAAATTTTTTTTAAAATATTTTATTAGTTAAATAATATATTTTAACATAAAAATAAATAAAATAAAAAATCTGACACAATAGTAATGGACCATTTTACCCTTCCCCGTTAACTCTTGACGGTCACCCACTAACGGTAGGGTATGTTTGTGTAATTATGAGCAAAAGTTCTATATCTGTGTAATTACACCTAAACTCAAGGGATGTTTGTGCAATTAGTCCTTTAATAAATGGAGTACAATCGTTATCATTTATGGTTGATATGACTATTGACTACTCAATCTACTTTTTATCACGAGATTTGAGAAGCACATTTATCAAAAAATTTCATAAATAAAAAATAAACTTTGAAAACAGATTTAATATTTTTTTTAATTAATTATATATGATCTCATCTTTAATTCTAGGGAAATTATTATTCTCTCCCCTGTAGTTTTTCATATTCTCCAGTCTCCCCCCTCTAGTTTCAAAATTCTCCAATTTCCCCCCTTCCATGTACAAATACAACCAATCTCACCTTAAAAAAATAGGCATGAAAGGGAAAAAATTGGAGAATTTTAAAACTAGAGGGGGGAGACTGAAGAATACAGCAAACTATAGGGGGGAGAATGATAATTTCCCTTAATTCTATGGATGTGTGAAGACCGAAGAGATTAGAGCATCCACAATGGGAGCACAATTATTCAAGACCCATTTATTGCCACATCATCAAAAATGGGTCTTGAATAGTAAAAAATGGGTCTTCCCATTTGGGTCATATTTATTTGGGTCTCATTTTTCCACAATGGTGTTCAATTGAAAAAGTAAAAGTGGATCCACTTTTTTAACTTTTTTCCAAACAGTCATTACTCTTCTTTAAAGTATTATATATATATATTCAATAATTATTTAACAAATTATGATTAATTTAAAATAATTTTTTCACAACCGAATTACATCAACAATAAAAATAAATATTTAAAACAAAATATTGTATAAGATTAGACATGACGCCGGTTTCAGTTCGGTTCAGTTCGGTTGGGTTCCGATCCGGTTTCGGTTCCGATGGTTCAGTTTCAGTTTCGATTTCGGTTCGGTTCGGTTCCGGTTTCGGTTTCGGTTTCGGTTTCGGTTTCGGTTCCGGTTCCGGTTCCGGTTCCGGTTCCGATTTCGGTTCCGGTTCCTGTTCTGGCTTCGGTTTCGGTTTCGGTTTTGGTTTCGGTTTCGATTCCAGTTCCAGTTCCGGTTTTGAAATTAATGTTTTCATTCAAATTATTTTAATTTTATTGAACTAAAAATTTATAATTGAAATTAAATTTATTTATATTTTTTCATTATATATATAATTATTGAAGTTAATAATAATATATTTAAATTTAAATAATTGAAATATATATATTAAATTTATTTATATTTTTTCATTATATATAATTATTAAAATTAGTAGTTATATATTTTAATTTAAATTATATAAATAAATAAATATATATATATATATAAAAGCCCAACCCAATGATTGGGAAGTGTTGGGAACCCAACCCTTCCCAATCATTGGGCAAGACCCAAATTGAGTTCCAAATTTGGAACTCAATTTGGGTCTACTTGGGTGGACCCCACATTTGACTCTTTTTTTTTGGGTCTCATTTTGCACCATTGTGGAAGAATGTGATGGGTTCCAAAGTGGGTCTTGTTAAAGTGGATCTCATGTTGGCACCATTGTGGATGCTCTTAGACATTAGAGAGCCACCAAAAATTATCATTAAAAGAAGAAGCAAATAAATAAATAAATAAAATTAAATGAGGATATTTTTGTAAAAAGATATGAATTCCCCTTTTCAACCAGGAAAGGGAACTTGATTCCTAGGGTGGGTGAGGGGAATCAAGTTCCCTTTCATTCAGGAACTTAATTCCTGATATGTGTGTGGGATCCATGGAACTTAATTCCCCGCAAATTTAGTAAACACATGAATTTAAAAATGGGGAACTTAATTCCCTTTCCCAAATAGGATTTCTGATTAGTAAACACGCTATCAAGCTTATCAAAATCTATATTATATTATTATTAGTAATTTATAAAATTTTAAAATTAAAAAATTAAAAATAGTAAATCACACTTCACCCTAACCACACGTTTCCTCAACAGTGAGTAAATGCAGAGGTGCAGTTTCCAAGCAAATTTAAAAACAAAAACCAAACCAGCTGTATTCTGCAGCTGGCAATTGATTCTGGTTTATATCCTAGTACGCTTGAATGAGATGCTAAAGTTGTGGTGGATTGGATTAATAGTGTTAATCCTATTTGTTCTGAAATTGGGGTAGTCATTACGGACATTCAGAACCTTTTGAAGCTGGAGCTTCGTATTTCTATTAATTTCGTTTCTTGAAAGGCTAATCAAATAGCCCATGTATTAGCTAAAAACGGTCTCTTCTGTGTTGAGGATATGTTTTGACTGGAGGAGTTCCCTCCCTGTGTTGGTTCCTTAGTTTCGGCCGAGTGCCGTTCTTGTTTGTAATCTTTGTTCCCTTTAAAAAAAAAAAAAAAAAAAAAAAAAAGTGGTGGTGGCATTGATACGGTGACATTTTGAGTAAATATGCAGTAATTGGGCCCTTATTTTAAATGGGCCCAAATTGATGGTGATCCAATCAAAACAAACACAACTGGAATCGGCTGATTTTTGCATCACTTGTGTATATCCCTAGAGGGTGTAGAACCAGAAAATCCTACGGTCAAAATTCGGTCAAAATCGTGATACTCGGGGCACCGGCAATCTATGAATGGTTCTTTGTCGAATGCTTTGGATTCCCTATAGAACAAAGCTAAAATGGGTGTCTTGTAGGAGTCGACTCGACACCTGTAGGTGGTCGAACTACGTGGTACGTCAAATGGGTCGGGTGGTATCAGGCCCAAAGCAACTTAGCTGATAGTCGATTGGTCGATGTCGATTGTCGTCTGGATATGATCGTCTGAACTTCGATGAACCAGCAACTTAGCTGATAGTCGATTGGTCGATGTCGATTGTCGTCTGGATATTCGATGAACCAGCAACTTAGCTGATAGTCGATTGGTCGATGTCGACTGTCGACTGTCGTCTGGATATGGTCGTCTGAACTTCGATGAACCATCAACTTAGCTGATAGTCGATTGGTCGATGTCAACTGTCGTCTGGATATGGTCGTCTGAACTTCGATGAACCATCAACTTAGCTGATAGTCGATTGGTCGATGTCGACTGTCGTCTGGATATGGTCGTCTGAACTTCGATGAACCATCAACTTAGTTGATAGTCGATTGGTCGATGTTGACTGTCGTCTGGATATGGTCGTCTGAACTTCGATGAACCTGCAAAAGGAACTTAAAACAGAAATGTAATGTAGAAAAATGGAAAGGTGGGGATCGGTTTATTAGCCTTAGGTTTGCTTGGGCTGAGCGTTTATTATACTTGAATTGTGATGGCTTGGATGTTTGTTGATCAGCCTGGAGCTAAAGCAATACATGTAAATAGATAGTAGATGTAGACAGAAAATAGCAATAAAGTCAACTTATGCCATGAATTGCACTTGTTGCCTTTCTCTATGTGTGTCAGGTGAAAAAGCCCCTTTTTACAATGAAGGGACCCTCCTATTTATAGTTGTAGATTGTACTCAAAATGATTCAGTTGATATCTTCCCAATAATATCGTTCTGAGATCGTGGGATGAGATAATCCCCAAAATCTCGAGATTTTAGGAGATTTTTGATCGAGTCAGTAACGTGTGTTTAAGTAATGACTTAGTCTCAATAGACTTGGTCAAGGTTTGAATTTGCTTTTGGCCAACATTGGGCTTGTCTTTCATTAGGCCAGATCATGCTTGCTTCAGCAAACCACCTGGCTCCTCTCTTGGATTTCTAAAATTGGGCCTGTGTGTTTGGGCTGTGCTATTTTTGGCTACTACAGAGGGTATGAATTTTTAAATAATATATCAATTCTTTAATTTAGAGATATTATTTTGTCTATATCCCTCCATTTATGTTTAGCAATGATAATCTAAACCAGAACCGACCCTAAGCAAAACATGTTTCATGACATTAATAAAATATTAAAAAAAAAAAGGGGAAAATCATGTGTTAGCTTATAACTTATAAGTTGCTTGAAGATCCAAGAACCTCTCTTGTTTAAGCTAGATTTGCTTCGGGAGACGTGTCAATTAGCTGAACCACCAAACCATACAGAGCGATGGTTTTTTGTTAAAAACTTTTAGTTATATAACTTTACGATCGACCTCTCATTTTGCCACAAGTTTTTATTACTTGTCTATCTCCATTTCTCGTTTTCATATTATATTTTGAGTAATGCTAAATGTCCCAAATCTTTTTCTCAAATTCTTTCCTAAATAATATGACACGTGAGGTGTCAACATTAACATCAACATCTCATAATTTATAAGATGTTGACACCTCACGTGCCACATCATTTAGAAAAAAATTTGAGACACCTAGCATTTCTCTTACATTTTATGACTAAATGTTTACGATTATATTATTTAACTGAGTGGTGCTATTGGCACACCCCTACTGGTCTATTTATGCCCCATTTTTTAATTATGTAGTATTACTTTTTTTCCTTTATCAAAATTACTTAAAGGGACATTCAATTTAAGGAACACAAAATCTTCTGCAAAATAAATCTAATAAAACCCCACATTCTTTTTCCAAAAAAAAAAAAAAAAAACCACATTCTTGTAATCCGGTTATTGGGGAAAAAAAATTATAAACTCTTAAACCCTAAAATTTGCTTCACGATGATTCATAAAAGGGATCATGTAAAGAAAATTAAAGGAAAAAAAAAGAGAATAATTAAAGATTCCATGTTACCAAACACATAATAACAGTACCACCACTCGAATCTGTAATTATTCTAACCAATAAGAATCCGATACATACATTTTAATACACTTTGTTCTTTTAAAATTTCTTATTAATAACTAATTTTCTTTAACATGAGTCTTAAAGATACATGTTAGTAATTAAATTCACCCTAGTGTTTACTATACATTAGTACAAAATAATAACAAATACATTTCATATTTTCAATTGAAATTCTTCAACTGCTTATAATTTACACAAATAGAGATAGGAGATGTAATATCAAGGTCCATTTAACTTATAAACTTTGTATGGCTATCAGAAGTCCAAAGAATGCTCAGTGAAGGAGTGTGAAGAAACATAACTATATACACATACCAGCTTGTCATATGTGCCACCATTTACGCTTCTCCATATTCTTGACAAGTTCGTTTGCCAAATCCGCAAAGCTCTCAGCCCCACTTTGCAGCTCTTCAGTCCGTTCACGAAGTTTCTGGTGACATAAACAGATCCAAAAACAGAAAGCTTAATGATAATTCAGCAGCTTAAGATAGGGAATTCATGCAAGGAATGACAAATGGCTTCGGGTTTTGTTTAGCCATTATTATGTATTTCTTGGTAGTTTCTATCTCCCTTAATTTCACAGTTGCGTGATTATCTAAGCATTTGTTGTCTCCATATATATCATGGTATGATTCAAATGACCATAGTCTTGAAAAACCTTTAAGTTCCCTTGTCTACTATAGATTCTACTCACTCAACAAGAAGTAACCTACCTCAAGTTTTTCCTGACGTTCTGCAAGCTTGTTTTTTGCTTCCAAGGCTGCTGAAGATGCATCCTGGAAACGCTGATCATGTCAGAATATATAAGTCATAAGAGTAAAGAATTTACCAATCATTTAAAAGAAATTACCATAGGTTTTTTATATTTGGCCTTGATTTCATCAACTGTTCTAGTTTTCGGTGCTCCTTCAAATAATTTTTCCTTATCCGTTCTCTTATCTGCAGAACAACAATATTTCAAATAGCATAACAAAGGTTTTTTTAAATATTTTTTTTAAGAAAAGAAAAAGAAAACGACCAATTATAGAGAAATTTTAAGTGTACCTCTTTCATCATTCTTGCTATTTTGAGACGGAGATGAGACGATTAGAGGTCCATCAATAACTATGTCATCTGCACCAGATCAGTAGTACGGTTAGAAAAATATGGACTAATTGGACAGAAGAGGAGGATCGGAGTGAGAGTCGAGAGATAGAGAACCTATGTTAAGCTCCACGACTTCTTGATAGTCCTTGACAGCCACGGTGTGAGGCTTTACAAACGGAGGGTCATCCTCAACGTCCGTGGAAGGCTTTAAGAATGGAGGGTAAGAAAATATATGGTCCAAGTGTGCACAAGTGCTGTTACTAATTTCCGGCAGATCCACTTTGTGCTCCACCTTACTAGCCTTGAAGCCTTTAACGATACCACTCAAAATCCCAGGGGCAGTATCCTGTAGAAACAGAAGTTAAACAGAGAAATCCTAGACTTAAAAAAATGAACACAGTGAACCATGAGATCAACCTCTACATTCTTTTGACTTTGAGATAAATTGATAGTGGCTTCAGCAGCAGCTGCAACGACCTTATCATGAAGACAAGGCAATGACTCTGGAATTCTGAAACAAGGAAAAGATTCACATGGAAATTACAAGGAGCATCATTTTGTAAGTAAAGCTATAGGTATCGATGTGATGGAAAAACTATACACATAGAGGACTAATGGGAGAGGGTAAGAGAGAAAGAAACCTGAGATCATTTTCATAGGCCAACAGTGATATGAAAGCAAATTCATACCCATTTACCTGAAAAACAAAATGTGATGGGCTCATGTTAGATGTTATAACTCAAGTTACAACATGGAGGTGCATAACAAATTGACAAGGCCATAATAATTATGGACGAGACACAAGAAATCAAAATAGTTATGGAATAATAAGTGACATGAGCATGCCCTTATCATAAAAGTACAGCGCCTCAAGAATTATAGTGAGAATATAAAAGGAGAAAATACACACAAGGAATATATAGTATGGTGATCTGAATAAAAAGAACCAACCAGCACAATTTGCCCGCTATCAGAAGAAGAGATCGTCTTCTCCATATTAGTCTTGAAGTTCCACCTTAGAATTGATGTTAGAGAAGTTTCTCCTACCACTTCAAGATTTGGCAAAGACCTGCTCAAAGATGAAATAACCCTTTATAACAATATGATACTTCCAAAGACTTGAACAGCTCATACTAAGTCATAGAAGAGAACAAAAAACTCAAAAACAGTTGGTATTTGAATATCGGTTCCAATTTTCAATGAACAACAGGGGATTTGAGTTCTTAAAACCATAGCAGTGTTGTAGCATCAAAGCAAGCAAGAAGAGCAATGGAGTGATACTTTACCTTATCTCAATCAAGTCAGTTCGATAGAGTACAACTAGCCCACACTCTTTTTCATTTTTCTTGAAGGTTGTAGTCCAGCAACATGGTTTTAAAAGATTCACCTTTTGAATGGGGTTGCTGTCCCCCTGAATAAGGTAGTTTCGGTTATTGGCAGAATTGAGATAGAGAAATAACGAAATCAGAAAAAGAAAAATAAGAGTAATAGAAGAGGCACCTGAATCACAGACTTCAAAGAGTACAACAACAGTGAGTCCTCACAACAAAGTAAAACAAATAAATCCTTTAATCTTTGCCCAAAATATGTGGTTTCAGTGGAGGTCTCAAGTTCAGCTGCAAGTGGAATATCTTTTTCATCGGCATTAGTTTGTGCAGATTCATTTTTAGCTTCGCTATTTTGAGGTGAAATCAGTGAATGCTTTTCAATGGACATTTCAGAGAACAAATTTCCACCATCTGCACAGATACAATTATCAGAAAGCTATAACTCAAATATGTGCTATACAATTGTTCTCTTTCCAACTGAAAATACTTGCCTAAAATGTACATGGAAATTACGCTGGACTCCTTTGAATGAATTGACTGAGATGCAAGAATAAAGCCTGTGGTGCTATCACAAACAACAATATGTCCATCCTTGGTCATAAAGAACACCACACTCTTTGTAGAATCAGTAGAAGTGTTAATATTGGAGTCCTTTGTGCTGTTTGCTATGCTATTAGTATCAGAAAATGATTTCACAGCCAAAGATCTGACAGGGGAACTTGAGTCAGATATACTGTCCATAAGAAACAAAACCGATAATGTACTAATATCTAGCATTGCAACCTGAAATACAAAACTGAAAAAGTGAATCCTAGGCCGCATTGCCAGTCAATAAGTCAATGTAAGCTCATAACAACAGTATCATCCTACACAACTAAAGAGGTGACTAACCCGGCCACATTCAAATCCTACAGCAAGTCTGCCTCCAAAATCAGCAAATTGTAGGTTGCATATAGGAGAATTAAGGAAGGAAAACACAGCCATGCACTGAGGCCCATCCCCTTGGGGCAAAACGTGAACTGCAAGCATGTTACATTGTGAGAAATATATAGCATTGAAAAAATCTTAACTGTCACACACAGAATGTATACAGAGAATTTTATAATAATAAAATGCAATTAGCTTTAAATATTATACTCTATTACCAGACAGTTAAAGACTCATTCAACTTCTCTACATGATTTGAACATTGACACATGTCTACTACAACTATAGCAGGCCCATAGTCATTTGTTGGGTTGTTGGTTCAAAATTAGGAGTCACCCTTACACATCAGAGTAATCTCGTCTGATACACAAGCACACGTTTTGTAAAGCCCCCAGCCTTACTTCTGAGCCATCACAAAGCTAGGTAGCCAACCAAAGTATAGGAAAAAAGAAATCCCATATGAAGAAAAAAAATTCTCCTATAAACATACTAATCCTAAATGAGGCACAAACCATACAGCAACATACACAAGGAATAGAATATAATAGAATAGAATAATATAGACTAAGATCTTAATTGCTTTAAGGAAAAACAAATGTATAAAAGCGGGAAGAGAAGGTGGCTAAAATACCCCCAGCCACACACTTTTTGTCCTCTAAACCCATATCGAATTCAAGATTTCTAATGACTACTAATTCCTTAAACTGATTCTTTTTTTCTTAATCTTGCTCCTTCAGTGTAACCAATTCTCATGCAAATTAAGAATGAAAGCCATTGTAACAATTCAAGTAAAAAGAAATGTATTATGAAATCCGGAAACAGGTATTAAGTATTCACAAACACACATACCTTCTTTTCCAGCTTCGGTCACGAAGGTCAAACTTGTTTCATTTGAACTCCTTATAAGCTTATACAACGAAATCTACATACTCCCAAAAAATGAGTTGAGTCACTACAGCATTAAATATGTTCACCAGAAAAGAAGGCACACATGGAAAGACTTTACTCTTACCATACCACATGCATTGCCAATAGCTAAGCTCAAAGTGGAGGAGCAAAATTCCAATGCTGATACAGGTGCACTTGCAAAAGCGGTTTTAAAGCTTGCCAGCTGCCCATCAGATGATACATATTACATCAATCGTTGTGACTTTGATAAATAACACCAAAGCCAAACAGCCAAGGTTGTCTATAACATTCCAAATTTAGAAATGACTAAATCTTAATATTTGCACCAACCTCAGATCCTAAAACATATATAAGTGACAGAGCTGGATACGTTGCATCCCATATTCTAACAGATCCATCTTGGTAGCCTGCTACATATAATCTCTCAACCAGAGCATCTTCAGTATCATTAAATTGGCAGGGAACACCACCCGTCAAAGGCCACTTTGTACTCCCAGTCAATGTAGCTGATGGTGTATGTGATGCTTGAACTTTTGCATCTGAGACTTCCTAAAGAACAAAACAAGCCTAAATTAATAGCTGGTGATAAGTGAGAGAGAGAGAGAGAGAGAGAGAGAGGGTTGCATTGGTTTTGGATAACTATCTAATGTTACTTGAGAAAATCCCAAACTAAATTCTAAATTTATAATACCTTAGAAAGATCCCTTGAAAACTTTTCATCTCTATAAACCAAACCAAGCTTTCCCACAGTCATGTATGGTTCAATAGTGGGTATGACCATAGGATACTGCAATGAAGAAGCAGAAGTCCATTTCTCTTTCCGGGACATTAAAGAAGACAAGCAAGCATCATCATAAACATCCAACTGTCCTGGATTTGACATTACAAATAGCAAAGTGCCACAACTTTCCATCCCTCCAAGACTAGGTAACAAAACCATATCAGCAAATGAACCACTAAGTGTAAGGTCTACACGGCCAACACATTTCAAACTTTCTATCCCAGAAGACCAATCAAGGCACAACATCTGCAAAGACAAAAGAAGGATTATTAATGCAGAATCAACATGATAAATCATATATGTATTTGTGAAATATCCAAATTAATGAGTTGTTGACCCCAAAAGATTGGTATAACATGCTTTCCATTATAAATAAAATGATTACCAAAAATATGAAAAACTATCGTAAAATTTTGAGATGCTAAACAGGGTTGAAAGCACACCGTTAGGACTTCTTCCGATCCAATTCCATCACCACCATAGACAAAGAGTTGGCCACCATTATGTGATCTATCAGCAGACCAATGCAATACAATGACAGGTAGTCTTCTATCAGCTGATGATAACTGCAGCTTAACAACATTAGTAGATGAATTTTCGGCATTCTGATTTTTGGTAGAGGGCCTAGAGGCATCAGTTGGTAAGTTCCAAAACATTATATCTCCGTCTACATAACCCACAGCAAGAACAGACCCATCAGTAGATGCCCAACAGAGAGAGCTTATCTCTTTCTCTTCTTGTTCGCTGTCTTGTAGATCTTCAGAAAGCTCAGGTCTTACACTTTGTGAAGAATGAACAATTGATTTGCTTTTTAACTGGAGATCTTTATTTCCTCTAACTAGAACCACTTTATCGTCAGAAACATCCCAAAGAACAATCAAGCCATTATCATAAGCAATCAACAATCTGCAAAAGGAAATTCTTTTAATGCGTTGAAAAGAACAACAAACCAAAGTTAAGGTACAATTTGCAAACCAAACTAAATTTAAGAACAATTCAAACCCTTCAATTGTTCTTGCCATAATCACAATTCTATCTTACATTTCCATCTGCAGCTCCATTTACTTTTGAAACCACTTAATTATCCCTCATCCCGTATTTAAGTCAAATCACTCAATTAAGTTTCACATTTTCCGGTGCATTGGCTCCGACTAGCTGTTTAAGAGAGTACACATATGTCTCCTTTGAATGATTTAAAAGAATTTGCTCATACATAGTATGACAGTATAACCCAGTATGATATTACAATAAATTATGAAACTTCATAAATCTCCATATAATATAGACTCCATATTCCATTTTCTCCATCTTGGTATCATTATTGCCAGCGGACACCTGTTGGTTTCCAGGCATGAGTTCCTGTCCCAGCCTCAGCCCAAATCTACCCAAATGATGACAAATTTAACTCTGCACCAGTCGTGGCCACTTTCCTAAAACGGGATTAGAAAATAATAATACAATGACTACTTTATAGGACTCATGTAAAGCATTGGCCAAATCCCAGTATCTAATCCATATTCCTTTAAGACCAGTTCAACATTTTCTCCAAAAGGAAACCAAGTGGGCTTCTGGCAGGGATATCACTAAAATCAAACTCATGGTGTTGAAAATTATAAAATAAGAGAAACTTCCAAGTAAAATTTTCCTTGCCTTTTACCCTGAGAACAAGGTTGGGGGAGAACTCCAACAACAGAAGATTGATTAGATGATGAAATTCCAGCACCTTCTGCAAAATTGAGCAAAAAATGTGCTGTTGATTAGTTGGACCTAATAGAGCTACATGACTATTCTGAATTGAAAATATATGGCCCCACACAAGTAGGCAGCTAAAAATGTAACTTAAGCGTTCCAGATTGTTTACTCTGAAAATTGGATCAGCCAGAGGGCAAACATAGAAAGAAATTGAGTTTCAAAAAAATTATCTTGCTTTCCGAATTTCTCAGTAATTCAAGGGTTCAATGCAAATTAATGGACTAGCATGTAAAGAATTAATTGAAGAAAACTTAAGGCTACATATTCTCTCAAAAGGAAATTAGCCAGTCATGAAACTGAAGCCATTACCAGCAATGACATCTATGGGAACATAATATGGCAATTGTGTAAGCTTTCCTTCTTCAGCATCGTACTTCAGTACAGACACCATTCCATACTCGTCTCCAAGATACCTAATGTAATGACGAGGAAAAGCCATAGACAGAGTTTTGAGTTGCATATGTATCAATCAATGCCAAATGAAAATGTAATATGATCAAAGAAAAGACAACTATTATACATGTAACTGGTGCTATGAATAACAGAGAAAGCAGTTATATTGGACTCCCATCGAAAAGTAGAGTTTATTCGCCTGTGTTCCAAATCCCAAACCTGCCAACACCAGTTTGTTATTAATTAGCCAATTATAAGTGTTCATGGGTCAACATAAAAATAAACTGTGCAAACAATCAAGACATTGTATGAAGAAGCATATAATGTTTAATACTAGAGTACCATATCACAAGGCACTTACAGCTTGGAATACTAGAATGAGTACCTGGATTTCATTTTCATTTGAGACACTGACTAGAAAACCTTGATTTCGCAGGAACTGTCAGAAAACCAACACAAAACACAATATATTATGTTGTTGAAAGATCAAGCATACAGTTAAAAAGCAAGACTGCAAGAGAACGTAAAAATCCTTGTGGGCTCAATTTTAACATAGAGTATGTGAGGCAAAGGAAAAAAAGCAAGACAGAAGTTAATAACAGCAACCGGATTCACAAACCTCCAAGTTTTTGAAGGGTAACTGCTTAGGAGATACAAATAGCCCTTCAATATTATCGCCGCCAATCACTTTTATCCTGCCATACCTGCAGCGAGTAAAAACTAAAATAAAATTCAAATAGCCAAACCTGACGCCGGATAGCACTAGCTTGCTTAGCTAAACAATGAATGATGCTCAATGATATCATGCTACATATGGATAACCAATTTAATGAGTTTTTCATGCCACATGACGCAATTTCAGCAGTAGGGTGCATTGAAGATTTCCTAGCATAATTAAAATAATTAAGGCAACTGCCAACCGCAAGCCATTTCCATTTCGTAAAATTCTTCACTTTAAAAGTATCAAACTTATCGAAAATGCCATAGTACGATACAAATGTATCCCACATTGATCAACTTGAAATGAAACAATACTCTCGAAATTTACTAACAACTAAGACAACATAAATTAACAAACAAGCAATGTGAGCAATTACACAACTTTCAGATACTATTTATCAACCAAAAAATGTGTATACTCACAGTGTTCCTACTGCCAAGAGACGTTGAACCGGATCGAAAGCAAGAACAGATGCAGTAGACGGTATTCCATAGTGAACAGTTACACGTGGATCCAAGTCCTTCCTTGTCAAGCTTCCTTCTTTCTATGGAACAACACACACAACACCATAAATGTTTTCGATTAATAAAACACATACACAAAACCATAGCGATTTATACAAAATACGCTTAAAATCAAAGCTTTTCAACGCTTAATTTTATTATACTCATTTTTTTATAAACTTATTCAATTGAATCACCGGAAGATTGAATCTTACAGACAAATTAAATTAAATCAAGCTGCAAATTCTACAAAATACGATAAAATTTTCAACATACGAATTAAAAAAAAAAAAATCAGTGAAAAACATGAATAACAAAATAGAGTACCGGAGAATGAAGAGGTTGTGGCGAGGTGGCTTTTTGTAATAATTTGTTGAACATTTTGAATTCTCGGTGACGAGAAAGCTCTGCTTTTGTTTTATTTGTTTTTTTTTTTTTTCAAGTTTTGTTTTGATTTTCGTTTTTTCAAATTGTGGACGATGATGGGTGATGAAGATGGAGGGGAATTTTTATCGGGAAAGTTTGGTGTTCGTTTCGTGATCGAATTGGATGCGCGAAAGCTGACGTGGAATCGAGCAGGTAAAATAGGGACCCACTTGAATGACGTGGATCTTGTAGCTCTCTTTTTGTCGCAATTTTGTTGGACCGGATCGGTTTGTGGATTATCCACATTAAAAATTATGCCTGTGCCCGACCCAAACAAATAAAAATATACAATAAAAGGAAATTATTATCGTAATCGATTCTTTTTTATTGGTATTTAATTAATTGTTTTTAATTTTATTTAATCTAATGTTTGTTCAAATATGTTTGTTTTTGTGTTACTAAATATAAAATGTTGATTATTTAAAAAAATATATAAAATGTTGATAGACAAATAGTGCATAAAACAAAATAATAAATAAATACAAATGTGGTTAGCATATTTAAACTAAATATCTTTCACATTTTGAGTGAACGATATAATTTTTAAAAATTCAGATCATATTTTTAATAATTGAAACTGATATTTACTTCCTTGATCGGGACTGATTGAGGTAAACTAATATTGTAATAATGTTTATGCATCCTTAATGAAAAAGTCATAAAAGCAATTTATACAATAATTGATTGCCAATTCAATAAGGTTTCTATGATTCTGAAAAAGTTTTTATTTTTTATGATTATAATTCTGATAAGGTTACTGTAACAAAACTAAAAAAATAAGATCATATATATGGAATCTAAAGTACTGGCAGGAGCATGCTTGACATTTATATAATTTTGGTGGAACATATATGACTCCAAAAAGGCAAAAACATAACAGCAAAGAAAGAGCACCAACCTCGCAACCTGCCACCGCCGCGAGCAAATTTCTCCCACACAACAAGGTGGCAGACTGCCACTAACTATCATCATATTCATGGAAATTGGCGAATTT